>VDFB02270651.1:783607726-783664363 GCA_007258455.2 Sequoia sempervirens
AAAATTCTTTGATAGACATGTATGAAAAATGTGTTAGCATAGACAAGGTAGTGAACTCTTTGAAAAAATGCCTCAAAGAAATGAGGCCTCATGGTGATGGAATTCCATGACAATCAAATTGCTTTTGATTGAAATGGAATTCCATCAATGCCATGAAACCTCATTTCTTTGAGGAATTTTTTCAAAGAGTTCATTTCTTTGTCTATGCTATTGCTTACTATTATGGTTTTGACAGATTTTTTCCAAGCATCCATAGCTTGTTTGGAAGCACTTTTTTTAGGTTTTTAGCCATAGCAACAAGGCAGTGAATTATTTGAAAAAATGCTTTGGTAGACATGTATGAAAAGTGTGGTAGCATAGACAAGGCAGTGAACTGTTTGAAAAAATGCCTAAAAGAAAGGTGGTCTCATAGAATGCCATGAAAAGAAAATAAAATTGGAAACTGCTCCTAGTTATTAGTTATACATTGTGAAGTAATTGCATAACTCCTTAGGTTGACTTTGTAAAAAAAATATTGTAATTAAAATTTTCTCATCTATCAGCATCTAGTTATTAGTTATGCAATGTGAAGTTATGCTTTGAGTTTGAAAGATGTGCAATGCAATGTAATCAATGATACAAATATAAACTACAAAAATCTATTTTTTACAGTTCATTAGTTAGACTCTTTATTTTATTTTCTCTCTATATCTCTATGCTATGGAAAATCCTTTAAATTTCAAAAACATAGTTTTTATCTCTTGTTCTACAATTGTTACCTTAATCTTAAATCCTATTTTTTCCTAATTTTTTCAAAAAATCTTATACTTTTGGTTTGCCAATTTTTCCCCAAAAGATTTTTGCTGCTATGGATCATAAAGCAATAATAAAACTCTTGAAATTCTATTCTTTTATCAGAAATCTCTGATTATTTAAAGTTCCAAGCTTTTGTACTTTCCTGTATAGGTTTTCCTTATTCTCTTTTGCATTGAATTAGCTGGTTGGGTGGGTTAACTTCAATTTTTTTCTTATTTGGTGGATTCTTGAAGAGTTTTGTGCATTTTGTAGTCAAATTGCTAAAATGAGTCTATAAAGACAAAGCTGAGGGTTTGTGAGTTTACAAAAATGGATTTTCACCCATTCCACTTATTGTGACTTTTATGCTTGGAAAGGCTCTATTGACTATTTTTCACATGAATTACTCATTTAGATATATTTTTTTGCTTGATGGTTAAACTACATGCAGAGCAGTTTTATCAAAGTAGCATGAAAACAAGAATGCCTTGATTTCAATCATAGTTGTGTTGAAGTTGAGGTAATATAATAGTTGTTGTGGACAAAAATTTATAGATTTTGCATTCTTTACTTGACTTATATTAACTTTTAATGATGATTAAAACACATGTAGGGAAATTATATGAAAGTAGAACAAAAAGGAAAAGACCCTATCAATAGAGCTCTCTACAAAGCTACACAACTTCAAGAAAATGTTGACAGTGATTATGTTGAATTCAAGGAGTATATGCATGATATTGATAGTACTATTGGTGCTGAACTTGAGGTGAATGCTATGAAACATTAATTTTCCTTATTTCTGAAACCCTTCATGTATTAATGACTGTTATGATCCCAAATAGTTAACAATCTTATAGAATAGTGAATAGACAACTAAAACATTGAATGTAACCTGCAAAACAATCATTGTACCTACTTTGTCACTTTTCAATGGGGATTGTTGGCACTTCAATACTTTATGATGCTTCACTGTGTTTTAGGACATTATAATTGACCTTGTCAACATCTTGAACTTAGTGTGTTACTTCTTTCATTGGATGATACCTGTTGTTTTTTCCTTCACAGATCTGTTGTTAACTCTTTATTATGGCCGTTATTATTTAAAAAAAAGTTTCTTTTGATATTCTTGACGCTTTCTCTTAATGCCTTCTTGTTGTTTAGTAATGATTTTTGTTGCTTGATCCATTAAACTCATTGTTACATCCATAAAACTCACTTCCCTTGCACTAAACTCATTGCTACTACTACTTGTTCATTGGAGATCATTCCTAACTTCTTTTTGAATACTCTTACACTATTTTCTAATAGTGAAAGACTCTTTCTCTATTATTTATGTGACCTCTACATCCAACCTTATTTGTTACTCCTTTTACTGCTGATATGAAAGCCATAGAGAAATACTACATTGTTTCCTCAATGACTATTCTTAATGGCTATCACATGTTGCCTTGATACATTTTGTTCTTTGCTCTTCTTTTATATGTCATCTTTGACAGGGTTATGTTTTAGAGCTTTAATGCCACTATTTTTGTAAATCCCAATGTATTTATCCTTCACCTTGCAGGAGTAGTACTAGTTCTCTCATACTGCATTCTTTGTTTTTGTGCATTAGCTATCTTTTTTATGTGTAATAGTGTTGTCATAACTTTATGTGTCTGGTACGTGTGCATGGTAATGCAGTGTTTATACTTGTGGCCTTTGTATCTAATTAGCATGAAGCTAATAGTAACATTGTAAGCACTGCTATGAGTGTTGGTTTTTTAGTAAATTAGATCATTGCAATTATTTTTGAAATTTTCCTTTTGCAATTATTTTAACACACACATGCAAGTAATATTTAAGTAAGTAATGGCTTCTTTATTATGCAAACAAGGGTAATCATTACCTATCTAATATAATGTGTTTTTTTTCTTTTTATAAAAATGTATTAATGATAGACTCAAAGAAGGGGATAAAGTTATCGTGTTTGATCTATTTGATGGTGATGTTATGGGAATTGGGCAGATTCACTCCCTATTTATTGTACATGGAGTCAACATGAAAGGAACAAGAGATGCAAATGTAAACATTTTAAAGGTCACAAGTAACATACCCCTTATTTATGAAGAAAAAATAGATGGAGTTGTTCGTCTAAAAGAGAAAGAGGGAACCTTCACATGGTGGCCACTAAAATATTTGTAAAAAATGACATAGTTGAACATGTTTATAATGTTCTAGTTTATGGTAGACATCTTGGCTCACTGCTTTATGCAGTATTTTGAATATGTTGTTTAGGGATCTTAATTATCATGGTGTATTTGAAAGAGTTGGAAACTCTTAGAAAACTTTGACATCTTGTAACTTGATATATATATATATATATATATTTGCATTAAATTTTTTATTGCAAATTACCTTTATTTATCATGATGTTGAATCAATCTTTTAATTCTAGCATGTTGTAGCTTGTTCATATATGTAATATTATTTTTTTTTTTTATATTTTAGTTCAAGTTTAATATGATGTTAGTTTTGAATTATAAAATTTATGGTATTTAATAAATTATTCATGTCATAACTATATTTACTACCAATTAATGGAAACCAGTAAATAAAAATGACTAAATTAATGACTAAATTAATTACTAATGTTTGATAGATTTTTATTTGTGTTAAATATGTAAAACAAATGAATCAAACACACCAATAAGACATTATATCAAAAATAGAATATTGAAATAATAGAGATGCAAATTCAGTATCCTATCATTGATGGCGTCCTATTGCCCTCTATCTCCAATGTTTCTATCAATTCTAGCTAGCTCTCAGATCTTGGGCTAGGCTCAACAAACGATCTTCCTAGAGAATGAGATTGAATATGAATGCATGTAATGCTAAGACATGATTATTCTAATGCTAAACATGATTGCTAAAATAAAAGATTATGATAATGCTATGAGTACTAGTGCTGATAATGACAATGCTAAGATGTTAGAATGCGAGAATGTAATTAATCTATAATTCATCTATTGTTGTAACCATTTTGCTTGGATTTGTAGTGCTATTTATAGAGTTTTCAAAAGCTTCTAATTGGTTGATATGATCAACGACTATAAAAATTCCTAGTAGATTGAATGGTTGAAGATGGATAAGACTAAAGAAAAACAAAAGAAAACATAAAGCAAGATTTGTTTTCTTTTCTATAAAAAGAGATAAGATGAGATGATGATAAATGAATTGTAAAAAATCATCTTTTGTGAGATTATGGAAAGATTTTGAAGAAGATAAATAATGAATTATTAAATTCAATTATTCATTTATAGGTGACATGGAGATTTTTCTTAAAATAGAATATTTACCCCAAATTTGAAGAATAATGGAAGATTTCATAATTAAATAAAATATTTAATTATGATTTTGAAAAGGTATGGAAGATATTTAATTAAACTTTGTAAATGAAATTAATTAAATAAAATATTTAATTAATTAGAATAAGAATTCAAAAAGAAATATTTAAATTTAAATAAATAAAAAAGACTTAATTAAATTCAAAAAATGGTAATGAATTAAAATAAGTAAAGTGCATTTATTTAATTAATCAAGTGGACATATGAATGTGAAATAATTAAATACAAATAGATTTATTTAATCATGATAGAAGAATAAATTGAATGAACAATATAGTTAAATTAATTAAATTTAATCATATGTAGAAGACTTTAGAGAAATTAATTAAATAATAAATATTTAATTAAATGCCAAGATTAATCAAACATGACCAATTTTATGCATATAAATTTTGCCCCTCCTTGAAGTGATGTGTGAAATGCATTGCTTCAAAGAAAATATTCCTGCTTTCAAAAAATTTTGTGTTTGATTTTGCCTCTTGATCGAAAAATAAAAATAAAAAAAATTATCTAATATGCCCCTAATTTGATTTAATATGTTTTTGATTGGAAGATGTTGGTATTAATGATGCCCCCTCGGGAGGTAAATCACTGATGATGATATGAGTTGTTGATAATGTTTGAAAATTTTGATTTGATGATGAGATTTTGATTTTGATGTGAATTCAATGATTTAGCTCTCGAAAAAATGATGTATAAGGATGTCCCAGTTTGAAAATGAGGTCAAAGGGAGATAAAAAGAGAAAAATAAAATAACATGTCACAAAAACCCACCTTTATTTGACCTTTAAAAGGTAAAAGGGAAGAAAAGGACAAGTCATTTTCACCTTTTGACTTTGAGAAACCTTGTACTTTGATAGTGACTTGGCAAAATGGAGATTCCTTACCATAGATATAGATTCAAGCGGGCCTGCTAATACCAGAGACCAACTACATATGGACCATCGGTGAGTCAATCCAACCCCTTTTTTCTTTGAAATTTTCTATTTTGAATCATTTTTTTATGTTTTTCCTAGGGATTTAGATTTTTACGGGCTGTTTTAGCGCTTTTAGGAAGTGTTTTAGCACTTTTTATTTTTTTGTAGTGCATATAGGATTCAATTTTTTTTGTATTTTCACTGTAAAAACCAGTTTAGCGCATCCGATAGATAGAGAACTTATAGGATGCCATAGGAAAAGTAGGACTTTAGCGCTTTTAGGGTTGTCACGCATCCAATGAATAAAGTGGCACTTTTGATTAGAGTTTTAGCGCTTTTAGGGAAATAGCACATAGAGGAAATGATTTAGTGCATCTAGGGCACAAAATGGCGCATCTGAGTTTGAGCACATCTGAGGGAAACTTCAGCGCATATAGGGTTTTAGTGCATAGAGGCTGCAGATTAGCACTTTTAGGAAATGTGTTGGTTTGATGAAAATGATGATGTTTATTGCTTCTTTGGTCAATAGATATAAAAATGGGCTTGTCATCATGTTGATATGAATAGAAAATTTGATAAAGAATGGATAACTTTGTTTCCCAAAATAGAAATCAAAGAGTAGATAGCTGATAATTTTGTCTCCCTTGAATGAAAAACAAAGAGTAGATGATTGATATATTTTCTGATAAATTTTCTTTCTATGATAGAAAAAAAATAGTAGATGATTGATTGAAAACATATTTGCATTCATGATGAAAATACAAAGAGGATGATGTTTTAATTGTTGATAAATTTGCATTCTTGAAAAAGAAAAAAAAATAGTAATTGATGATAGAGCAGATTGATGTGATATTTTGATAGATAGATAGTGCATTGATTGCATGATATGAGTTACCTAGATAGAATACTTGATATGGGTCACTTGATAGGGGTCCACTGATATGGGTCATTGATAGATAGACATGAGTTAGATTGATTTGCTTGATTGAGATTGAATCATTGATATGATGTTGATTGATTTCCCTTGTGATAACTGAAAATAGGAGGTTTTCAAAAACCTCCATATTAGGGAGCATCACTCGACAGGGTGGGATTAGATACCCGAGCTAACACCAAATGATATAGAGTTGATAGTGGTATGTGGATTGGGATCTTTTTTGTCCATGCCTCCAATTCGGGTCAACAGGGGACTCAAACTCAGTTTTCCCTAGACCCACAAGTAGCCCAATTGATAGTAGAGAGGGATTCTTTTAGACTGAGGGTATCAGAGGAAGTGGGTGTTGCTCAGAGGCTTATGGGAACTGTGGAGAGTGTGTCATTGTGAGAGGCCATTGCAAAGGGCTTTGAGATGGCTAGAGAGACAAAGTACTATCAAGTTTGATACGAGGAGTTATGTCCTCCTGAGTGTAGAGAGCCTTTCCCACAATCCCATAGTAGGACTAGGAGCAGGACACAGACAGCTACACAGAGCCTAGGAGTTACTAGGCCTTGACGGGATCCAGATGCAGGGACTAGTGGGAGGCCACCATCCTAGAGACCAGCTCCATTAGGGGGGTCCACCAACCAACCTTGAGCCATTGATGTAGGATTATTGATATACATCATATTCTTGGGGCATGTATATTGATTTTGATCATATCTCATATATCTGTCTAGACTTTTCAGTTTCATTGGAATTTTGCACATTCTGTATGTATTTTGATGAGCGATGATATGCAGTGGCGATGAGTTTTGATGATGTGTTGTATTTTTTATATGATGGCTTGATATGGTTATGCATTTATTTCCATATTTGTGATATGGATTCTAATATGTAGTTTCGATGATTTACTGACTACCATGATTTTCAGGATGATTTGTTATGATTATGATATTATGATGATGAAATATGATGTGTACTAATGATATCATGGAAGTGGATGATGATGATAAAAATGCCACATGTCAAAATGATGTGATTTATGACAATGTATATTTTGCAAATGATGTGGAAATGTAATGTTTGAATGAAATTCTTGTGTTTGGATTTTTCAAAATGTCATAAATGATGATGATGTGATGGATGTTGAGTTTATGAAATACATCTTGAATTGGCAGTACGATTAGGTAGTGAGATGGGATGTGAATCAAATGTTGTATGAAAAAAATGACAAAATGATATTGAAAATAAGAAATGAGTAAAGATGTGAATGATAAATGATATGAGAGGATTGATAATGATGAAATGTATGATGATAAATTATATGAATAAGAATGATAAGATGATAAAATTAAATGAAATAAGATGGGATGATAAAATGAAATGAAATGTAATGATATGAAATGATGAAATGAAATGAAATGAAAAGAGATGATAAAATGTAAAGAAATGTAATGATAAAATAAAATAAATTATAAAATGAGATGAGATGATAAAATGATATGATATGATGAGATGATAAATGATAAATGATAATTATATGAATAGTAAGGATATGAAAATTATAATGATGATAAAATGATATGATGAATATGAAAATGATTAAATAATGATATGATATAAAATGTAATGAGATGTGATGACGAATAAAATGAAATGCAATTAAAATGAGTTTATGAAATGATATAATGAAATACAATGATATGAACTTATGAAATGAAATGATGAAATGTAATGAAATGATATGATCAAATGAAAATGTAACAATATGATAAGATGAAAATGAAATGAAGATGGAAAATGGAATACAACTATGTAAAATGAAAATGACATGGATACCAAAAATGATGGATAAGATGATAATGAAACTGATATGAAAATGCCTAATGAATAAATGAATGATATGAAATGATAAAGGATAAAAATGATATGAGAATGAAACAAAGATGATAAAAATGAGAATGACCCATGATATGTAATGAAATGATATGAAATATGAAATGACAATGCATCATGAAGGATAAATAAATGAGAAAGAATCTAAATGATAAATTCTAAACTATATGATATGCACAAGACCTAGATGAAATGATAATGAAATGAGGATGAAACAAATTTCCAAATGTCCTCCACAAATATTCCAAAGAGACATGACAACCATTGATTTATCTGTTCAGCTTTTAAAAATGCTAATGCAAATCCAATATGCAGATATATACATTGATCTAAATGAAATTCAACTAAATAAAATCAACCATTTGTTGAGCCTTTTGTCAGATTTTTTAAATCATCATAGAGCCTTATAAAATGTTGGAAGTATGTACAAGCATCCAAGGAGAAATTAGCACCAATGATGACTTGAGTACAACTTTCATGATTTTTGATATAGCAAGCGAACACAAGCATCGAGGTATAATTGAACCGAGATGGCCTGAGCATTTCTTGCATAAACAAACAAAGACTAACCACCTTCTGATGCAAATGTGGAACTGTCATCAGTGATATGCTTTGGAAATCATGTCTCATGACATATTTGCACCAAATTGATAGTTAACCTCAAGACAACAGACAAAGAAAAATCATCCTCTTTCCTTGCCACTCTAGTTCAGTACATCATCGAGTGTGCTCTAGAGAGATGATATCAAAAAATCAAACAACCATTGTTCAAAATGTAACACTGATATTCCAATCATTATTCATATTTTAGATTATCCATATATGAGTCATGATATGGTATTTTGCTGAAAAATTGTTGTGATATAGATCAATGATTGGATAGTTGTTCATAGGATTTGATTGTTTGTGTGCATGATTGGATTCTATGTCATTGTCAAGTTGTTTTGGTAGAACCTAAAAGTTGACTACCCCAGAGTATGTGAACGTTTGCCCCCAGTATTTGACACAACTTGCTGAAATGAATATGTACAATGGTCAAGCCATGGTAAGATGTTATCGCTCTAGGAAAATGGTGGCAACATGATGCGGGTACGGCCCTAAAATGATGGAAAGATGTGCAAAAATAAAGGCTAAAAAGCTAAGTGAAAAACATGAACTAATAGATGGAGAGCTAAAAATAGTGCCTGTTTGCCAGATTTTCACTATTTGTATTTATTGCATTTTTCTTATTTCTTATTTTTTTTATTTTTTATTTTTTGTTGCTACCGAGATACCTGCTTGTTAGGTTTTCACTAGGGTAACCATTTTTCAGGACCTTTTCTATTTTTTTTGTATGTTTTTTAGGACTTTTTCTGATGTTTTTGTATTTCTTTTAGGACTTTTTTTGATGTTTTTGTATTTATTTAGGACGTTTTATGTTGTTTTTGTATTTCTTTAGGACTTTTTATGCTGTTATTTGTATTTCTTCAAGATGTTTTATGTTGTTTTTGTATTTCTTTAGGACATTTTATGTTGTTTTTTTATTTCTTCAGGACTATTTTGGATGATGATAACTAATTCAAACATAATACTTTTTCAGGTGCATGTTGTTGATGGGTTCGTCAAACAGGTCCCCTTCTGGTGTTGACAGCTTGTATGCTCCTAAACCATATACTGCTATGACCACATAAGGACCCAGCCAATTTGGTTCAAAATTTCCTTTCTTCTCTCTATCTTGCTGATTGCATGGGTTCTCTTTTAGAACAAGATCACCAACCTGAAAGGTACACGATTTGACTCTGTGATTATAGTTGCAAGACATCATTGGTTGGTATGCTTTCAAATGATCAGCTGCTTGTCTCTTTTCATCAAGAAGTTCTAGTTCTTCTAGCGGGAAACTCTGTATTCATCATTTGTGATTAGACCTTTTAGAGATACTCCTGGTGATGGAATCTCAACCTCTAAAGGTAGGATGGCTTCTACTCCATAGACAAGAGAAAATGGTGTTGCTCCTATTGGTGTTTGGATACTAGTTCTATAGACCCATAATGCGGGATTAAGTTGAATGTGCCAATCTTTCCCTGCATCACTCACAGTCTTCTTCAAGATTTTCAATATTGTTTTATTTGAGGCCTCTACTTTGTCGTTTCCTTGTGGATAGTAGGGTGTTGAATATTTGTGTTGAATATGGAATCTCTCAACAAAGTTCATCAACATCCTGATTCTTGAATGGTCGTCCATTATCTATAATGATGGAGTTTGGAATGCAATACTGACAAATGAGATAGTTGAGTATGAATGATGAGATTTGTTTTTCGGTGACTTTAGTGAGAGGTACTGCCTCAATTCATTTGGAAAAATACTCTGTCGTCATGATGAACTTATGTTCATTTGATGATGAAGGATGAATATTGCCCACTATATCTAACCCCCATTGAGAGAATGGCTAGGTTGGTATGAATGGTTGTAGTTCTTGTGTTGTTACATGAATGATATTTCCATGCATCTGACATTTAGAACACTTTTTTATAAAAGTGAATGATTCCCTCTCCATTGTAGGCTAGTAGTAACCTATTCTAATCAATTTCTTGGATAAGGTCAGTCCACTTGAATGAGTACCACAAATTCTTCCATAAACTTCTTGTAAAGCCTTGTCAAATTTGACATGTTCAAGACATCGAAGTAAAGTACCATCAAGACTGTGGCGGTAGAGGGTATTAGCGATGAGGGTATAGCGAGAGGATTGACAGATAAAGTTGCGCTTTTGGTTATGGGATAAGTCAAGTGGTAAGATGTCATCTTTTAGGTAGGAATAAATCTTTCCATACCAATGTGAATCAGATCCTACTTAGTGGAAAATGATTTGGATTTTAGGTGTGTCATAGGAAGAAGTAAATGATTGTTCCACCATAAATTCATAGCAAGCCTGATTTTTTGGGAGTTGTAACAATGAAGCGATTGTGGCCATAGTGTCAACTACCTTGTTATCAATCCTCAGAATTTGTATGAACTTGATGTCTACAAAGTATTTCTTGACATTGTCAACCATTTTCTTATATGGCAACAGTTTGTCATCTTTAGTCTAATAATCATCATTGATCTAGTTAATGACTAACTCTGAGTCACTGTAGACTTGTAATTATGTAATTCTCCATTCCAATGCTATTTTGAGTCAACTCATTAAAGCTTCATATTTGGCTATGTTATTAGTGCATGGAAACATTAGCTGTTACAACTGAGGAATGGTATTTCCTTGAGGAGTGACAAAGAGTATGCCTATCCCCAATCCATGTTGAGTAAATGAACCATCAAAGTATAATGACCAAGGTTGCTTTGATACTTCTGTGAAGACACCAACATCTAAAAATTCAACATGCATGGGATGCTCTGCTTGTAGGGGTGCTTCAGCCAGTTGATCAGCAATAACTTATCCTTTAATTTCTTTGTGATCAATATAATGGATATCAAACTCGCTTAAGATCATAACCCATTTTGCTAGCCTTCCTGTCAATGTAGCTTTGCTTAATAGATACTTGAGTGGATCAATTTTTGCAACAATATTGATTGTATGAGTTAACATGTAGTGTCAAAAATTTTGCGAAGCAAAGATCACTGCTAAGCAAGCCTTCTCGATGAAAGTGTAGTTAAGCTCATGACCTATTAATGTTTGGCTGATATAATAGATTGCATGTTCCTTTCCTGTAGATTCGTCTTGTGCTAACAATGCCCCCAAAGATGTCTTAGTTGCAACAATGTATAAGATGAGTGGTTTGTCCAAATTTGGTGGTACTAGAATTGGTGGGTTCATTAGATACTTCTTCATTTGTTGGAAAGCCATTTCACACTTATCATCCCATTTGAAAGGAACATTCTTATGCAATAGATGTGTGAAGGAAAGGATTTTATCCGCTAGTTGTGCAATGAACCTTCGTATAGATTGGAGTCATCCCTGTAGTGACCTCAACTGACTAATATTCCTTGGTGGAGGAATTTCCATGATTTCTTGTACTTTGGCGAGATCTACTTCAATCCCTTTTGCTGAAACTATGTATTCTAAGAGTTTTCCAGATGTGACTCCAAAAACACATTTCTTAGGGCTGAGGCGAACTTAGAACTTTTCCAACCTTGCAAATATTTTGGATAATATCTTGAAAAGTCCTTCTCTTGTGTATGATTTTTCCAGTATGTCATCAAGATAATCTTCCATGAATGTGTGCATCATGTCATGAAAAATTCTAGTCATAGCTCTTTGATATGTATTTCCAACATTATTTAAACTGAAAGGCATGACGTTCCAACAATAAGTCCCCCATGGACATATGAAAGTTGTTTTCTCCTAGTCTTTAGGTGAAATATTGATTTGGTTATAACCAAAAAAACCATCCATTAGTGAATACATGGAATGGCCAACTGTCAAATCCACTATGGTATCAATGCTTGGAAGAGGGAACTCATCCTTAGGACATGCCTTATTAAGATCTCTAAAATCTATGCATACTCTAATACTTTTCTTGGGCTTGGATATAGGAACTATGTTGGAGATCCATTTTGAATAGTCAATTGATCTTATAAATCCCACATTGAGGAGTTTCTTAAGTTCTTCCTTAACTAGTAGTGCAACATGAGGATGCATCTTTCTAAGTTTTTGTTTCAAAGGTTTTATTCCTGGTTTAATGGACAAGTGATGCATTATAAGATCAAGATCAACACCTAGCATGTCTACATAATACCAGGAAAAGTTGACTTGATTTGTTATGAGAAATTCCATGAACTCGAGTACTTCTTTATCTATCATTGATGCAACTAGCTATAGAATCCTTTGTTTTTCTGTAGTTTCAAGATTGACTACTTTTGTAGGCTCAATCAAGATGTGTGATCACTCATGATAGTGCTCTGGGAGAGTGTCAAGCATCCCATCATCTGGTGCCTTAAAAAGGTCTTCGCCATCTGATACGCTCTTTGTTTTATCTTTTGTTTGATCTAACACTGCTAGATTCTGGTTTTCATAATTAGATTTTTATTTTTTATTTTTATTTTTGTAGCTAGTAGACTTGACACTCTCCTGACTAAGGATCTTATGCCAAAAATTTCCAGTGGAAAAATCATTTACATTATCTGTGGAAAGGAATTTTATTATAGATTCATCAGTTGGAAACATAGGTATATCAAGAGGTTTAGATAGATCCCCATTGATGAGATCAGGATGTATTAGCAGTAGCAGGTCATTAAGCTACATAAAATAAGTTATGGTTATGGTCATAACTGAGGTTTCCATAGGATCTGAGGTATGAGGTAGGTCAATGATGGTATTGTCCTCATGATAGTCTTGTTTGATTAAATCTAACTCGGTATCACTAGAATCATAGTCGCGTTGTAGTTCAGATTCGTGTGGTTGGGTCCCTAAGCCTTCTCCTTTGATTAAATTTGGAGTATAATTGTGTATCACATCAACTTGCTTGTCCCTCTAGAATTCATCATTATGGATGCTATCCCATTTGTATTCTCCAAAGTCTATGTTAGAGTTATTATCGATGAAATTTTGAATTGTTGTCAAGCATGCTTCTCTTGGATTAGAGCTTGCTTGCAATATGAGTACAATATCATTCAATTGTTTGGATGTTATTTCTTTCAAGCTAGTATCATAGCCTAGTCTTGTTTATCTTTTGCAACAAGTCCTAGTAGGTGAATAAGCTCAACTACTCCTTTTCTCTTTTCGATAGGACCATTACCATCATAGCCCATCTTTTGCATGATGGAGTATTCTTTACCATATTGATCTATTGGTAGCTTGACATTTAGAACTACTTCATCTTCATCTTCATCTCTATAAATCCATTTTATAATTTCGCTATCCTCAGGATCTTCCATTGGGAATTTCTCCTTGATAAATTGTCCATTAAACTTTGTGATTGGTTTTTTCATTGATTGTGTTGGTGTTGATGCTACAGATATCTGATGTTGTGTGATAGAGGGTTGTCCATGTGACCGAGGCGACGTAGGAAGATTAGCAAAATAGAGAGAATATTCTCCTACTCCATTATCCTTGAACCATAGTTGCTTGTCAAAGCTTTAGGTTAGCTGACTGATTTGTGTATCAACTTTTGATTAAGTACTAGCAGGCACTTCTCGATTTTTGGGAACCAAAGTGTCTTGAATAGCTTTTATGTTGACACAAGTTTAACTATGAGAATTATCAGCTAGTATCATGATCTCCTGTCCATCATAAGGAAACTTAAGACATTGATGATATTTGGATAGTACAGCTTGCATTTCATGGATCCAAGGATGACCCAACAAAATGTTGTATGTGAGAACACGGTCTAACACTTGACAGAAAGTGTTTTTTATAACAGGTCCCACTCTGATTGGTAACATGATTAAACCCTTAGATGCTCTTTCTTCATCATCATAGGCTTTAATAGTAATCTTTCTTCTTGGATCAATGGAATCCTTAGAAAATCCTAAAGCCTGAATTAATTGCATCGTACATATGTTCCAACCAACACCTCCATCTACTAGTACACGTCTAACACAAAACTTGTGGATCATGACCTCTAAGTATAGTGAAGAGTTATAGGGATGGGTCATGGAAACATCATCTTTTTCAGAAAATGAGAGACATGTAGGTGAGGACAAATGTCCCACCATGGCTTGAAATCAATCCACATCTAGATCAGTGGATATAATTGTTTCAATGAGGGCTTTATCTAGAATTGCCTTATGCGCTAGGGAAATTCTTAGAAGTTCCAAAATATAGATTTGAGCAAAATTTTGTACAAGTTTATTGATTAAATCATATTGATGTTGGGGTGGGGGCACAATGGATTTTGAAGGAGCACCTTTTAGAACAACTTTAGCTTGTGCCCTTGTTGTTATGTTAACTTCTCCATATTTTGTTTTCTCTTTTACTTTTATAACACTAACTTGCTTGTCATCAGTGTAGATATGATTGATTATATGCTCATCTATATGATTCACACTTTTTCCAGAAGACTCACTCTTTTGATAGTTGGGAAAGGGGTTTCGAAATGGTTGGTGGTCTTCATTTAATTGTTGGTTTCCTTTTATTGTGACGATGTATTTTTTGATTAAGTATTGAATAGAATTCTTCAAGGCTTGGAAATTATTCATACGATGGCCTTTACATCTATGATATTCACAATAGTATGCATCATTCCACAATGGCAGCTTCACACTAGGTTTGAAGTTACATTGAGGCGGTAGGGTAATAATGTTCTTTGCCATTAAGTATTTAAGGGCATATTCCAGAGATTTCCCCAATAGAGTAAATGTTCTTCTATTGGAGAAAAATGAAGATCTATGTGGATTCATGTTGGATGTATTTCCTAAGGAATTTTTGTTTCCACGATACCCTTGATTGTTGGTATTACTTTGATTTGGAACAAAAGTTTGATTTTGGTTATTCCTCGGAGGAGGAGGATTGTTTCCTTGATTCGTAACCGAGTTGACATTGTTATAGTTGTTCTTGCAAGGAATACTAAGAACAAATGGCTTAGGTGAGACATGATGTGCATCTAAAAATCCATCATTCACCACATTATTGTTGCAAGTCCAAAACTTAGATTTGTCATTGTGGTGGTTTGAGGAGCTAGGATTGTCCCTATCAAGTTTGATTATCACCCTTTGGACTAATGCACTTTCAATTGTGATTGATTTTTTAATTAATTTCTAAAAAGAGGGAGGACAATGAATATTCCAATGATAAATAATCTCTTGATCCAAGTTTTTTATGAATGTAGTGATCTTTTTCTTTTCACGAACATGACATGGATATCTAGTGAACAATCTTCTCCATCTATGAAGAAATGTGATGAATGGTTCACCTATTTTTTGCCTAGCCTTGCATAGATCAATCATGGTTATTTTGTGTTGTATGTTGTAGGAATATTGTGATATAAACTCGTTAATCAATTCCTCAAATGTCTTGACAAGCACTGTGATTTTTTATAACCATTCCATAGATTGGTCTCCTAGACTTCTAGGAAATAAGTGCATTAAGTATGTATCCTCATCAGAAAACTCTAGAGTCATGTTTTGGAAGTCTCTAATATGGTCAATTGGGTTTGATTTCCCATTATAATGATCAAAATTTTGGATTTCACAATGCTTAGGAAATGAGATCATGTTGAGACGTTGATCAAAGGGGTATGGATAGATGTCATCAAGAGAATATATCTTCATTGTGGTTCCCCCTTGTAAGTATTTAACTTGCCCTTGAAGTGCTTTAACTTGTTGGGATAAAGTACTAATATCAAACAAGGGTGTCTCATCAAGATTCTGTTTTAAGTCCTTAGTATTGAAATCATGGGGAAACTTAGCTCCTTTGTCAGCCAGATATAAGAAATATTTTTCTGTCACATTCTAAGATTATTTCTACTGCTCTGAGAAATTTAGGATCTTGCTCAGTTTCTCTAAGGTGATGCTCTTCTTCTTGTTCATCATCACTATCTTCAAGAGTTTTTCTCAAATATCTGGAAGACGTAAAAGGATCCTTTGCTCCTTCGGCCATGTTGTCTTCAAAAAGGGGATTTTGACTCACACTAAAAAGAGGATCACTATTTTTACCTTCTTCTTGAGTTATTGGGGTATGATCTTCTTTTTGAATATCTTCCTTCAACTTATTATATTGTGATCTTGTAAAAATAGGGATATGATTTCAAGATGTTCTTCTAAACTTAGATCATAGTTTGATGAGTACAACCAATGATAATGTTTTAATCTGATAAGATGTAAATCTTATGATATGACCAAAACTATGTTCCTAATTCGTCATTGTGGCTTCCAATGATAAAGGATGTCAGAATCTTGTTGGGAAAAGTTGAACCAAGAATTTATAAGTTTGTGATGAAAGGTGCATTTGTAAGATTTGATCCTTGTTTTCGAAGAATGATCAGTATCAAATAGCCTATTTCGACTCACTAAAATATTTGACTAGGATGTGCCAGATATTCGACAGAAGGTTGCAATATATAGTTGAAATAAAGAGGTTGATTGTGATTGTGTTGTTGTGAGAGGGATCTTCTTTGAAAATAGGCTCGTGAATCTAGTGGGTCTATAGCATATTCGTCAGTAAATCCCACAACAAAATCTTGGTACCTATGGAGAAATTTGTGATAATGGAGCAAGACATTTCGACTCTTGTATAAAAACTTCCTTCATTGTAAGGTTTTCTTGTATCCTAGAGGTTTCTTAGGTTTCTTTATTTTATTAGCAATTAACTTCTTGAAAAAATTGGTAGATTTCCACTCCCTAAGCATGAGAGAAAATGTTGATATGTTACTGGACCGAGAATGCTATAAACTCATATATGTCAAAAATAATGATTCAGGAAAAGTGATAGATGCACTATTTTTTCCCCTATATGCACTTGAGAAACAAAGATATGTGCTAAATAAATGGTCAAATGCGCTACAATATGTCCTAGATGTGCTACTCTGTGTCCAAAATGTGCTACAAAAAAAATGTTGTGATAGTGACCAAAAATTTTGTTTTTAGAATAGCCAGTGTATGCGCCAAAAGACTCAATGTGCTAAAACAAACCCTAAAAGCACTAGAACATACCTCTTATGCTCTAGAATATACCCTATATGTGCTAAAATAGTTTTTCAAAGGTAACTTTTTGAACAGTTTGTGAGCAGTTTTAGCTAAAATTTGACATGTTCATTTCAGATGATCTTTTATATGAATTAGTATGATTGAAAACATGGAAAACACTTGGAAAATAGTTTTTTTTAATTCCTAAACTAAACATCAAGTGTATGTTTCCAAAAAAAAAATCAAAATGTTTTTTCACAAGTTTTACACATGATAGACAGTTCAAGAAAATTCACTCTTAGTACTCAAGTAGGTCATCATAATAATCAACAGCCCACATCTTAGAACTGCATCAACTCACATAGCCATGTCACTCCTGAAGGGGTTCCTGTGTTTTTGTCTTTTCTAGGCGTGTACTCAAAGTGACGAAAGTGGATACCGGATCCCCTAAGCAAATAGTCATTGGTAATTATATGGTGAGTATCTTGGGGGCAGATTCTTCCCCCCTTCCACTGTGATTATTATGATGTTCAAAAACTGAATTTGGTTGGATAATAACCAAGGTTCATAGTAAGGGTTTCCATTTAGTGTGGCAATAATAAACTCCCTTAGGAGACCTCCCAACCTTTAGAACAAAGGCTTTGGGGATGGTTATCTTGCACACTATCGAAAAAAGAGGATTTCCCCTAATTTGCTTTGCATTTTATAATGGGGCAGAATAGCCTAGCTTTGGCTTGAACCCACTTGAGTCATTTGTCTTGGGTGAGAACTTTTTCCCACAAGAGCAGGTCATCCATAGGATATAATAAAGCAATAAAATTGCATGAATGTAAAAGGCAAGTCTGGTATTCTGGTCACCCAGTTAAGGGGAGAGCATAGACCTATTGCCAAAAACATAGTATACACTATTCTTTTTAAAACCCAAATCACAATGATCTAAACTATGTGAAGATGTTGCTTTAGGATTCATTTTAACTGCAAAATCAATGTGTGGTGACTATCCTAGATTGCTTCATTTTAATCCATGTCTATCCTAGGGTTGATTCTTTTTAAAACTAGCTATGACTATCCTAGATTGGTTCTTTTTAAGCCAGAAAAAGGTTTTGTCTATGGAAGGCGTCAGACTCAGAAACCTATTAGTTACAACCTGCATGCGCTAAAAGATCACCTATATGCACAACAATAACAAGTTAATTCACTAAAACAGATCCAATATGCGCTACAAAAAGTCTCAAATGCGCTACAAAAACTCCTAAATGCACTAAAACAAAATCCAACTATTTTTTTTTCAAAAATATTTTAATAAACTGAGCTAAGTATATGTGCCATTATGTCCCATAAATGCATCATTTTGTTCCTCAAATGTGCCAAAACAGTTCCTAGATGCACCGAAGTACCTATAAAAGCGCTGAAAGAAAGTATGGATGTGATGTAGAAACTTGCATTGCGCTTCAGAATGCCTCAAATGCGCTAAAATAGAAAATTTTGATGAAAATATAAATTCTAAAATGTGAAATCTTGTTAGAAAACCTATAGATAAATGTTAAAAATGGGGCAAGGCCCCACGGTAGGTGCCAGAAATGTGTGATCTATTTTTATGCGTGTTAAATATGTAAAAAAAATGAATCAAACACATCAATAAGACATTATATCAAAAATAGAATATTAAAATAATAGAGCTGCAAACTCAGTATCCTGTCATTGATGTCGTCCTATCATCCTCTATCTCCAATGTTTCTATTGATTCTAGCTAGCTCTTAGATCTTGGGCTAGGCTCAACAAATGATCTTCCTAGAGAACGAGATTGAATATGAATCCATGTAATGCTAAGACATGATTATTCTAATACTAAACATGATTGCTAAAATAAAAGATTGTGATAATGCTATGAGTACTAGTGCTAATAATGACAATGCTAAGATGCTAGAATGCTAGAATGTAATTAATCTATAATTCATCTGTTGTGTGTTGTAACCATTGCTTAGATTTGTAGTGTTATTTATAAAGTTTTTGAAAGCTTCTGATTGGCTGATATGATCAACGACTGTAAAAATTCTTGGCAAATCAAACAGTTAAAGATGGATAAGACTGAAGAAAAACAAAAGAAAACAGAAAGCAAGATTTGTTTTTTTTTTTGTAAAAAGAGATAAGATGAGATGATAAAGATGAATTGTAAAAATCATCTTTTGTGAGATTATGGAAAGATTTTGAAGAAGATAAATAATGAATTATTAAATTCAATTATTCATTTATAGGTGACATGGAGATTTTTCTTAAAATAGAATATTTACCCCAGATTTGAAGAATAATGGAAGATTTCATAATTAAATAAAATATTTAATTAATTAGAAGAAGAATTTGAAAAGAAATATTTAAATTTAATTAAATAAAAAAGACTTAATTAAATTCAAAAAGTGATAATTAATTAAAATAAGTAAAGTATATTTATTTAATTAATCAAATGGACATATGATTAAATATATGATTAAATTAATGATTAAATATATGACTAAAGTAATGAATAAATATGACTAAATTAATGACTAAATATATGACTAGAGTAATGACTACCATGACTAATTATATGACTAAATAAATCACTACCATGACTAAATTAATGACTAAAAATTGCATATAAATAACTAAATCAATGACTAAATCAATGACCAAATCAATGACTAAATTAATGACTAGAATAAATGACTAAATCAATGACTAAAATTATTTAGTCATAAATTTAGTGGTGTTATAAATGACTACAAATAAACCACTAATAGTCATGTGACTAAAGTTAGACATTTATATGCAATTTTTAGTAGTTTATTTAATCATATATTGTTGTTTGTGTACTAGTGAATGGAATGCTATATGGCACAGTAAATATTTGAGGGGAGTTTCCTCCTTCAAAGATTTTCTTAGTTCTTTGACCCTCCCTCTTGGTTCAACTCTTTGGAAGCATATTATGAAAACTAGGGATCTTGTTGGAAAAGGTGCCTTTTGGAAACTTGGAGATGGTAGAAAAATATTGTTTTGGGAAGACCATTGGATAGGGAATGAACCTTTTTGTAATATACCTATCTTTAGGAATTTTATGGAGTGCAAAGTCAAATTTGGTTCTCTGGTTAGGGATTACTGGAGGAATGATCAATGGGTTGGTTTATCTTCTTTAAGTTTGGATCTTTGGCCACTGCAGTCTCTCCTCAATTCAGTTATGCTCAGACGGCAGGGCCAGGAGGATTCTCTGGTTTGGAATTTTTCTTCCTTAGGGACCTACTCTGTTTCTTTGGCGATGGCCTCTTTTTATCAGTCCTCTCCCTCCCCTATGTGGGTGAAGGCTTGGGTGCACAATCTTATACCCAAAATCAACATCTTCGCTCGGATCCTTCTTCAGAATAAATTGTTGACCAATGATAATCTTTGCAAGTGTGGCTTCTCTTTCCCTAAAAAATGTTATCTTTGTTGTGCGGAAGTTGAGTCTGTCTCACATCTTTTTCTGCCTTATCTTTTTACCTATGATATCTGGTGCAGGATTTAGCAATTGTGGGATCTCAGCTAGGTTTTTCCTAGAACTATCCTGGATTTTTATTGCCAGTGGAAGGCTCCTTCAAAAAATCAAGTGTTGAATCTCTTTTGGAGATACATTTTCCCTCACCTCGCTTGGGGAATCTGGAAAGAGCATAATAATAGATTTTTTTGGGATTCTACTCTCTCAGAGGATATTGCTTTTAGTAAAATTATCAAAGCTATGAGTGAGAATTTTAATGTGCAATATACTAAATCTATGGCTAAGGGCAAGGTTAGCTACAAAGAGTATTAGCTAAAACTTGTCAGTGCTTGGAAAAGAAATGTTGATCTTTCTCCCTCTCTTAAGCCCAATAAGGGGCCTAGAGAGGGTACCTTCTAGAACCTTCCTCCTCCTGGTTGGTAAAAATCAAATTTGATGGGGCGGCTAAGGGCAACCCAGGGCCTATTGGGTGTGGAGGAGTTATAAGGGATAAGAATGGTTTCTTTATTGTTGCAATGGCTATTCCCTTGGGTATACAATCCAACCACATTGCTGAAGCTATAGGGGTGTTTCAAGTTTTAAATCTTGCTAGATAGATGAATTTCAAAAATGTGTGGCTTGAAGGGAACTCGAATAATATCATTCAATGTATAAAGGGTCTTCAAAAATCCTCCTGGACTATAGAAAATTGGATTAATATTTTGAAGGGGATTATTAGTAATTTTGAAAAGTGCTACATTTCCCATGATTATAGGGAAATTAATACTATGGCTGATTTATTTTCAAAAAAGGTGTTCAAGCGGTGGTCAAGATGATGTGGAAAAGGAGAGATGAACTAGAGGCTGATGTCACTACCTTACTCATGAATAACCATATTCATGGGAAGGTTCAATTTCCCCCTACCATCAAATGAGTATTGAGTGTCTTGTCTTGCAGTTTCGAGACTGTTGTGTAATTATTATTCATCGCTGGTTGAAGCATATAAATATCATATGCTATTTTGATTTTTTGGGCTTCGCATGTTTTCTAGGAATTTTAACTACTAGCTTCTTTAGTAATCCTAAGTATTTTGAACAGGGTTGCCATTCTTCCATCATGGGTGGTAAGATTCATAGAGTGGAGATGATGGATTGTGAGGGGCTTAGAGGTAATACCAAGGTGAGAGAGATGTTGGAGAAGGGCGGGATAACAATTTTCATGAAAAAATTCCATGGCTGGGATCTGCATGTCACTAGGTTGTTTGCTAAGGAATGGAAGGACAAAGAGATTAATTTGTTTGGGAGAAAGGTTGTTATTAATGAACAATTAATTGTTGAGGTTATGAGGCTTTCCAATGAAGGTATAAAGTTTTACAGGGACAGGAAACTCTCGGACCAGGCTGTGCAAAAATTTCCTAAGACTAAAAAGGAAAAGGACTTGTGAAGGACTACCAAAATCTACAGACTCTGTGAGGATTGTTTCACATTGGAGGAAGGTTTTGAATGTAATTATGGAGTACATTACTTTGGAAAATCGCTACACTAGGGTTTTTGGGTACCATCTTGTGCTCCTTAACCATTTCCGGCATCTAGTTAGGGTTTCGTTCCCTTTCTATCTTGCTTCCTCTTTGAATGCCAGTTTGTAGAACTATAATTTGAACCCCATTAGGAATTATATCCTCCACGAGGATCTAATTGTTTTAATCCATGATCATTTTAAAGCCATGTCAGCTCTATCCCACCATACTACTTCCCTCAAGGGAAAGGGAATTCTAGCATCTCTCTCTAGAGGAAGGGAAAAAGAAAAGATCTCTGAGGACCCCTCTTATGATGCCAATGAGGAGGATTCATAGTCATCCCCTTCCTCTAATTTTTCTAGTTACCCTACCATGGATAGAGAGGATAGGCCTCGCTTTCCTAGGGATCTTAAGGAGGAGGACCACTACTTTCAAGTTGAACACGAGTTCCTTGAGGACATTCTTGTGATTGCCCATAATGGTTATGTGGGCTTCTTTCATTTAATTGGATGGGTATTTTTTAAAATTAAGGAAATCAAGCTGAATCAGAGGGCTATTAATTGTAAAATGGATAAGGTTGATAAGAATGAGGGTATTAATAGAGATAGAGATAAGATAATTGGTCTTTGGACTAAGGATGAAAAGAATTATATGGTGGGGTGTCTAAAGAAAATTGTTGAGGAGCTATAATACTTTAAGAATAACCATGATGGTAAGCTTTCTAACATAGAGGAGAAAATGAAGAATATAAAATATTCCATCCACAAGGTGTTGGAAATGAGCCATAAAATTCTTAAATCAACGGTAAAGAACATGAACACAATGGCTGAAAATTTGGAAAATTCCTATGAGGTTAGGATGGCAATGTATGTGGATGTTGATAGAGAGGAAAGCCATGTGGAAGCTGGTGGGTTGAGCAACAAAACCAGAGTGTTCCTAAAGAGGAAGGCAGACCAGACACTTGTGAATATTCAAGAGATCAAGAAAGTTGCGTTAAATATGAATAAACTTGAGTAGAAGGTTGCAGAGATCCTCAAGAATTTTTCCTAGAAGCTAGAATTTTGGTGGTTTTTGTTGGATTTTTGTTGTGCTACCATGAATTTTTCCTTTCTTTCCTTCTTCATTGGTAGTTGTTTGTTTTTTGTAGTGGTCCTTTGATGCTTTATCTGTCTCTTACTTTTTGTTAAGGGGTTTCAGGGTCCCCTCAAAACCTATTTGTTCATTAATAAAAAAAAGACATATACTAACCCTAAATCCATGGATTCCTTATGTGTTCATCTTTCCTTTTATTTTTTGTATTGCATTTAGGGGCAACCACTTATCATGATGTAGCTTTATTTCGAAACATATCGTTAGCATAGGGCTTTCAAAATAGGGTCTCATGTCTTTTTTGCATGAAATTTATCATTTTCTACCTTAAAGAAATTGCTCATAACATGGTGTTCAACAATTTCTTTAAGGTGGGGGCATACATTGGCATTATTTCTTTCACTTTGTTCATGCACGTTGGACTTAGTGATGTGTATACATTGCCATATTTTCTTCACTTTATTCACACATGTGAACTTAGTGATGTGTTGACATAGCATTTTTGTAGCACCTTATCATAATTATTAGGGAGTATAATTGTTGGTTTGGTTGAAAATGGGTAAACACTACTAGCCCAATCAACATCCCTCTATGCATTCAGAGAAAATTCATTACCATTTTGATACCACAATCCATAGTTTGGAGTGCTCTTCAAATATCTAAAAATATTTTTGACAACTTTTACATGAGTTTCTCTTGTATTAGCTTGAAACCTTGCAACCAAGAAAATAGATTGGATAATATCATGCCTTGAAGTAGTTAAGTATAGTAGGCCCCCAATCATAGATCTATATAGAGTTTGATCAACCTTAGGTGACACAATCTTCCATACAAAACTTATTTAGCATTTCCTTGGAATACTTTGCTTGAGAGACAAAGATACCATTATTTTAATGTGCAATTTGAAGTTCAAGAAATAATGACAACTCACCTAACATAGACATTTCAAATTCTTTTCGCATTTCTTCAAAAACTCTCTTACACATTAATCATTTCCACTAGAAAGTATATCATCAATATGCACCACAATAATTAGAATCTTCCATCCTCTATTTTTATTTATAAATTACTATTTGTGGTACCTTTCTTGAAGCCTTACTAAAATAGGTACTTGTCCAACCTTGTATACCAAGCCATGTGGGCTTGTTTGAGACCATATAGTGCCAACTTCAGTTTGCATACCATTATTGGATCTTCTAATAGCTGAAATCCATCAAATTTTTCTATGCAGACTTCTAATTCATGATTTAGGAAAGTGGATTTCACATCCATTTGATAAAATTTGAAGTTCTTGTGAATAAAAAATGCAAGAAACATTCTAATGGCCTCCATTCTTACCATCAGAGAAATTTTACTTCAAATTCAATTCCTTCCACTTGTGAATATCCTATGCATACCAATATTTCTTTATTTCTTAGAACCTCTTCATCTTCATTCAATTTTTTTATTAATACCCACTTTGTTCCTATTACATTTTTTTCTGCAAGCCTTGGAACTAATTCCCAAGTCTGATTCTTCTCAATTTGATTTAGTTATTCTTCTGGATTGCTTGTATCCATCCTTCATCCTTTATAGCACCATCAAAATTTTTTGCTTATATTCTTCACAACCAAGAAAAATTCACCCATTCATTTGTTTTTGTAAATCTTCTTCTTGTTTGTGCTCCCTCATTCTTATCTCCAATGATTTGATCTTTTGAATGATTCCTCTAAACATACTTGGTAGGAATCTTCGGGACTTTCTCTTGTGCTTTCTCCTTTTCTACAATTTCTTCTTCCTCTTTCTATGTGCAATTAGATTCATCAAACCAACAATCTTATTTATCATGTGTGGTTTTATGTGATTCTTCATCCACTTTGACATGTGCACTTTCAACAATATTTCTTAATATTTTATTGTAGGATTTGTAGGCTTTTCTCCTAGTTGAATATCCAAGAAATATTCCTTCATATTGTTAGATTTAGGATCATAATTGTAAGCAATAAAAAATGTAACACAATGAACAATGAACATAACAAGATACCCTGGGAAAACCCTCCTCGAGGGAGAAAAACCCAACCAAAATATATATACCTTATATATTGAATGAAAATATTAGAAATCTTCTTTACAACTTGGCCAAACGCAAGGGTGATTTGATGTCTCCTAGATGTGAATATGCAAACACATATGATTTCTCTTTGATATCGATCTGTTGCAAAAGTACGAACTCCCTCTTGAAGTGTGAATTGTTTGTTTAAAAATCAAATGATAAAATTAATTATCATTGCTTGGTATATATACAACTCAAAGGTTTATTTTCTTTAGAGCCACCTTCTTTCACAAAACAAGGTGACTTTTAGTTTGAGTCGGCCCATAAAAAAATAAATCAATATTTATAGCAAGTCTGACTTACTTTTATTTATTCATCATTTATTATTTAAAATTGAGAGAAAGATATCTCCTGCTATAGCATCAACACTCCTTGTTAGCTAGGGAGGTATCTTTTGAGATATCCATGTCATGGAGTCTCTCAACATGACACCCACAATGGCTACACCCATTTGTGGAAAATAGTTCATCACAAAGTCTCTCAACATGATATCATTATGGAGTCACTCAACATGGCGTCCACCATGGCTAATCCCATGTGTGGAAAGAAACATGTGTGCAAGTGCCCATCACAAATTCTCTCAACGTGATGTCATCATGGAGTCTCTCAACATGATTTCATCATGGAGTCTCTCAACATGATGTCATCATGGAGTCTCTCAACATGATGTCCACCATGGCTACTCCCATGTGTGGAAAAACACAAGTACAAAGGGTTCATCACAGAGTCTCCCAACATGATGTCATCATGGAGTCTCTCAACATGAAGTCCTACCTCAGTCTCAGAGATGAACAAGGGCTCGCACCTCATATTTCTGTGTCTCATAGAAATATACACTACAAGGGCTTTCACCTCATATTTCTCTATCTCAGAGAAATATACACTACAAAGTCTTTCACCTCATATTTATTTGTCTCAGAGAAATATACACTACTCGAGATTTCACCTCATATTTCTCTGTCTCAGAGAAATATACACTACAAGGGCTTTCACCTCATATTTCTCTGTCTCAGAGAAATATACATTACAACAAGTCTTCATGATGATGTGACTCCCTCTGAAACTCCAAGTATTGGCATCAACCTCCTCACCTCCTCATCCAAAATTGCCTCTGTTGGTATGTCAGATTCCCTCTGAATGTTATTTGCTCCTCTTCGAAGAAACTAATTAACTTTAGATAAGAAACCTTCTGAATTGACTTTAGAACTTGGCTCCTTTTGAGATGTCCCTATGTCAATTTCTGTAGTAGAAACATGTTGAGTAGACCTTAATTTGCAATCACGAGAAAAGTGACCATACTTGTCACACCTATAACATTGAATGTGATAGAGATCCTTCTTCTTGTTTAGTTTTGGGGAAGAATCTAGTTCTCTGTCTCTATTCCTCTTTCTCTAGAAGTATGTGTAGCAAGAACTTTATTTTCTACATCATGATATTTTCACCCAATTCCTCTTGTTTCCAACCTAGACTCTTCTTCAATACAATCAGCTCAAAGATTATCAAACTTGGGCAACTTAGATCTCCCACTGATGTTTTGAATAAAGGGTTCCCAAGATTGAGGAAGACCATTTAGTGCCAAAATAACCAGATCTCTATCTGCAATTATATCCCCAATAGTGCTCAACTGATCTCTCAAACCAACAATCTTCATAAAGAATGAGATGACTGAATCATCTTTATCCATTTTTACATGTTGAAGTTGTTGTCCCAAATCAAGGGCTCTGTTGGTGTTGTTGATCTCATACAATACTTTTAGAGTATCAAAAATTTCTTTAGCTATCTTCAACTTGGAGATGATCGGTACTAGGTGATTCATCATAGAGTCTATCATGATCTTTCTAGCCTTTCTGCTATTATTCTTCCATTGGATTTTCTCAGCATCATCGGAAGGATCAAGCATATCACTTTCCACAAAATCAAGAAGATCATTCTCCTCTAATACAATGAGTTCCCTAGGTTTCCAAGAGTTGAAGTTTAAGGCTCCATCAAGCCTATCTTCTACCTTGACACCGTTCACCATTTTATTTTTCCACACAAATTCACCTTCAAATATCTACACTTAAATCTAAATAAATTGCAACCTTAGATCATCAATACTTTTCCTTCAAGATCTACCCTAGATCTTTTCTTAGACCCGCTCTGATACCATGTTAGATTTAGGATAAAAAAATTAAGCAATAAAAAATGCAACACAGTGAACAATGAACACAACAAGATAGCCTAGGAAAAACCTCCTCGAGGGAGAAAAACCCAGCTAAAATATATCCCTTATATATTGAATGAAAAGAGAAGAAATATTCTTTACAAATTGGCCAAACATAAGGCCGATTTGATGTAATGGATGATAACACCTCTCCTAGATGTGAATATAAAAACACATATGATTTCTCCTTGATATCGATTTGCTTGAAGCAATATTATGATTTTCTACAAAAGTGTGAACTCGCTCTTGAAGTGTGAATTGTTTCTTGAAAATCGAATGATCATTGCTTGGTATATATACAACTCAAAGGCGTCTTTTCATTAGAGTCATCTTCTTTCACAAAACAAGGTGACTTTTTGTTTGAGTCAGCCCATAAAAAATAAATCAATATTTATAGCAAGTTTGACTTGCTTTTATTTATTCATCATTTATTATTTAAATTTATGAGAAAGATCTTTCACTGCTATAACATCAACATATATAATTTTGAATCAAACTTTCCCAATCTTTCTTCATCTCTCTTGATAAAGCATATGCTTCCAAAAATTCTAATTTTTTTGATAGTTGTTGATCTCCCATACCAAAGCTCATAGAGAGTTTTGGTGCTATCCACCCTTAGCTAACCTCAATTAAGGATATAGAAAAAAGTGTGAACTACTTCCTTCCAATATACGTAAGGAAATTTAGCTTCATTCAACATTTTTCTTTCCATGAATCCTGAATAGTTCTAATCTTTCTTTCCACTACTCCATTTTGTTGAGGAGTTCTAGCAATAGAATAATGTCTATCCCATGCTCTTCACAAAATTCTTCAAACTCACTTGATATGAACTCACCACCTCTATCTAACCTTAGGCGCTTTATTCTAGCATTCATTTCATTCTCAACCACTATCTTAAATCTACCGAAGGCTTCTAATTTTTCTTATAAGAATGTAGCCCATGTCATTCTAGAGAAATCATCAATGAGTAGCTTAAAATACCTTTCACCTTGAAGACTCTTAGTCCTTGTTGGTCTACACATATTAGTATGAATTAGCTCCAAAGGTCTTGTGGAATAATACCTCTTGGTCTTGAACCATATCCTTGTCTTCTTCTCAATTTGAAATTCTTTTCTCATGGTATGTGCAGGCTTGACCATTCTTGGCATATCTCTTATAGCTTGCATGGAACTGATCTTCACAAGGTTATCAAAGTTTATGTGTCCTATTCTCTTGTGCTACAATCAAAAATCATTTTTCTCTTATAATAAAGCTTCTTCCATTCACACCCTTAAGATTGTATAAGTTTCCTTCAGTCCTTGAAGCTTCTTCTACCAGTCTTCCAGACTTTTCTTTTCTAACTTCGCATCATTTCTCATTAAATAACGGATTGCAACCTTTGTTGCACATCTGAATTACACTAAGAGGATTATGCTTGAGACCTTCAACATAGAGGGCATCTTCAATCTTAGATTTTTTTATCAATAGTTATAGTGCCCTTTCCATAGATCTTTGTTGAGGAATTATCTCCAAAATTTAATGATCTACCATTCCATTTATCCAACTTAATGAACTTGGTTTTTTTGATAGTGATTGAAACATAGATTTTAGGACCCAATAGACTCTAACTCTTATAGGGTTTTTCACCCAAAAGGAGAGAGATTAGATCCTAAAATGCTTATGTGACATTAAAATTAGGACATATATGATGTGATATGATGTAGATTAACTGAACTAAATGCAATTTATTGATTAAGATGATCTAAAATGAATGGAAAGATGTAATTTATGTTATGTTTTAAAGCATGGTGTGATATGCAGAAATGAACTAGAAATGAATGCAAAACTTAACAGAAATAAATCAAACTTAAAGTGTGCACCTAGGATATTGATGAAAGATGGAAAATACATCTAAGAGGCTACTAATACTGAAATTTAATCTTAGAGGGACTCATTCACTAAGCATGGAAAATCAGTCTCAATTTTGGGTGATTGTACCAGAGCCTGTTTCTAACAAAAGGGTACTTAGAAATGTAAAAATCCAAAATTTGACCTTAGGGTGGGACTCATTCACCACCTATGGTGAATGAGTCCACTTTGGACTTTCTGAAAACTCAAAAATGGAATCTTTGGATTTCGGATTGCTCAATATACACCTCCAGGTGTTCAGATCTGAAACTACTGAATTCAGGTTTGAAAATGACTTTTTTATTGATGATTTGACTTGAATAATAGGAAGAAGGCTTGGATTATTTTGAAATACAATCTTCAATGATTCCTAAGTCTCCAAGAGTCCTAAATTTGCATACAAACAAAACAAGAAGAGAACTCAAGTTGATTGTTAAGGCATGGGGGTTTGCCTTGGTCAAACCACGTTTAGGTAATTAAACCAAATTGATGAAATAAAGGAATGCAACATGCAAAATAGAAGTGATTACCTTGAAAATTATGATAGATCTTGGATGTCTATAGCAACACATGTAAAATCTTCCCTTGAATTCTTTAGAATGCTAACTTGAAGACTTCTAATGGAGAAACCTTAACTTGCTTGACTTGGAGTGAAAGATTGATGGATGAATAATGAATAGTGGATATGAATTAAGTTTTTAGATGCAAAATGAGGATAAAAACACTTATGGGTATGTGCAGGATCATGGTGGGCCAAAAAGTGGCAATGAGGAAAAAAACACATCTTTCATCGACCCAAAAAGGCGAAAATAATGTGTTGACTTTTTTTAGGCTTGGGTGATAGTACACACCATCAAAGCAAACACCAAACCCATTTTTCCATATCGGATATCCAATTCAAATTGGATATCCAATCCAAATCGGATATCTAATTTGTAAAAGCATATATATACAAATTATGTGGTTGTTTTAAAATCATTCGATAGTCAACAACCCACGGGCGCACAGTGAGGAGGTTCTTCGCATAATAGATATCCGATTTTGCCAATATCCAATTTGAAAAGGTAAGATTTTAGATTTTTATTTTCTTTGATTCAATTTTGAATTAGATTTGGATAATTTCAATCAATTTTTTGTGGATTTTTTTCAAAATAGGGTTTTTGATTGAATTTTCATGAAAGTTTTGAGTTTAGAATGGATTTTGATTTCAAAATAGTGTTGTTTATGTATTTGTATTAAACATTAGAGAATTTTATAGATTTTTGTTAAAAGGTAGGATTTTTTTTAGTTTTTTTTAAAAAACTAGGGTATTTTTATAATATTTTTATTTATACTATCTAATTTAAATTAGATTAATTAGTTTTTAATGTTAATCAGGCATTATGGCTGCTAAAAATAAAAATTCACAAATTCCAAATGATCCACTAGCTAAGAATGAAAATGCACAAATACCAAACGCTCCACCACCTCCGCAGCCATCAATTAAAGAATTAATTGGTGAAAAATTGCATCAATTAAATGAAATTTCTGAAGTTTATAAGAGAATCCCTCAATTATTCAAGATGCCAAACACATTGAAGGAAATAATTAAAATTATAGAAACCCTCTCCACCCAACATAATTCCTTTCATTCATGGTGAGAAGACATGAGGGAATATTATGCATGTGGATTGTCTTATGATGGTGTGAAAGATCTCGGAATAACCAAAGCCCAAATAACCTCTTTATTTGTTAACCCCTGCACTGGTTTACTAATTAATGTTAATAAACCAAAAAATTTTATAAAATGGTGCACGCATAGGGACATTGTAGATAAATTTTGGGATCATTGGTGTATGTTTTTTGATAAACCACCGAACAACAATTGTGATATACCATTTTACTTTATTAAAAAAATATATGTTGAGTTTGTGTTAGGGCATCATGTCAATTACTTTGACACTAAACCCTTATAGGGAATTGGTGGAGGTATGCCCCTAGATAGACTAGGGGCAGCTAGAGTAGTCCCACGCCCATATGTTCCCCCTCCTCCCCTTCCTCCGCCACCTCTAGTATATCATCTAGATATTATGTAGGATGTAGCCACACAAACTATCCAAGCTATTCACTCTTTGAGTGGCCTTTTGGTTTTTCATGCTTCTATAGTAGCTCAGCCACATTCTAGTGATGTTGGTGATGGTTCAAGTGTTGCTGTGTCATCCTAATCAAGTCCACATATTTGTGTGCCACATACTTGCTCCATGTACCACCAGATATGCTTGGGTCATCTTGGACAGCCCGTAGAGCATCCCTTGGACACTTCTAAGTATGACCTCCATAATGTGGAGATTATAGATCAGACTCAGGGGAGTGGAGCGCACCCTACAAATTCCTCTCCTACTAGAGAGGGGGACATTAGAATAGTGACACAAGTAAGATTTAAGTTGTAAATTCATAACTTTCATTTATTTTTAAATTAATATTAATAAGAGATAGTATAATGTACTAATATTTATTTACATGGTCTATTTAACAGTTAATGTCTGAGGAGGAGGAGCACAGGTCAGTGATACCACCCTTAGGGCCATTTCATTTGGCCTCGACACACACACAACAGATATTTTTGCACTCACTCATTTACATTTTTTTATTATATACTTGCTTGTCATTTGAATTGTCATAAATGAAATTATATAATAACTTATATGTTTATCTTATTTTCCTTTTGTAGGAAATACCTAGTGCGAGCGAGGTGTAGCCTTGTCTGGATTATGAAAGTGCAATGTTAGACAAGGGGAAGGTAAGTGAACTCAAATTCAATTGAATTAAGATTTTTAAGATCGATTATGCATATATCAATATAGATTGGTATTTTCATATGTAGTTCTCATTTTTATGTATAGGCAGTTGTGAGCTATACATCATTGTTAACAAGTGCCACAATTCCTAAAGGAGTACGTATTGGAACACTTGAAGGAGTAGGTGTTGAAACACCTCAAGGAGGAGGTGTCGAAACACCTATAAGATATAAAGAAAAAGATCAACCTAAAGAGGTATGTGTTTATTTTATTTTTTGTTTGGTATTTATATGTTCCTATTACTGACAATTGTATGCTAACTTGGATCAATTTTATGTTTTTGTTCACATATATAGATTGACATTACAAAAGTTGGTTTGGTCAGTTCTTTGAGAGGGGCATATTCTAGGACTCCTAACCCTTTAAAGAGACAAATATTTCAGGTAATCAAGATTACAATTTTAGAGTTCAATTATAATTCAATGTATATTGATTTCGATGTTAATTATTCTATTTTAAATCATATAGTATAACTAATCTCAATTATGGTTTGAATTTTTCTTGTGCAGCTACCTTCAGAGCCAATGAGTGCTGCAAAGAGGCTCCATTTTGATGATCTAGTAGTAGTTTAGGATGAGATAGACATTTTGGCATGTAAATTTTGAATAGACATCAAGATGGCATATGCCACATTTTGTAAAACTTTGTTTGAGTTGGCGTTGATTCCATTTTTGTATATGGAGATACACTCAAGATTATTAGATAATTTGATACATAGAAGTTGACGATCAAAATTTAATTTCTTCCTCATGTGCATGATTAAACTCTTTGAAAATTTAATCAAGTGAGCAATGGTTAAATATTAATGTACAATAGCATAAAAAGAATGGTTATATTATGTAGTTTATATTCATAGTGTTTATTGCATTGCATTGCACATCTTTCAAACTTAAAGCATTACTTCACATGCATAAGTAACAACTAGATGTTGATAGATGAAAAAATTTCAATAACAATATAGTTTTTACAAAGTCAATCGAAGTAGTTATGCAATTACTTCACATTACATAACTAATTACTAGGAGCAGCTATCAATTGCATTAGCTTGTCATGGAATTCTATGACACCACATTTCTTTGAGGAAACTTGGCATAATCGATAGCTTGATATGGAATTATATAACTGATTAATCATAACTGACTAGATAGCTCATAACATATATATAGAAGGAAGCAATCCCTACCCATCTCTAACATCAAATTTTGGTTGGGCCACCTCTACTCTAGTATCTAAATTAGGCTCAACTTGTACCCCTACTTATGCACGTTAACTTGAACTCCATTTTGTTTATGTTGAGATCCTAATCATATAAAAAACAAGAGACTTGAGAGTATATTTAAGGGATGAAAGATATAAACACATTTTGAAAAGACTATGTAAATTTTAACATTTGGATATGTTATCATTCTCTATTATATATTAAATATAAGCTTCAATTTATAACATTATTTTTCTATTTACTCTCAAGTCACTATCAAATTAAATATGTATTTCTAACATAATTTTCCTCATGTCTATATATACTTGCATAATGGTAGCATAAATAAGTGTTTTTAAAGATAGTTTGAGGTGATTTGCATAAAAATTTAAATTATTTAGATAAAATACAAGATTGAATCCAAGTTGTGGTTCCTATGATGTGGGAAAGAAATATTAATTCCATGCATATATGAAATACGACACTTGGGTGTAAAATGATAGAATAAAGGTATAAAAAAATATCATTAACAACTTGCACAAACAAAGAAACTTAAGGGCATTTGCAGAATTCTAAATGTAACAATATATAAATTAAAGAAAATTTATTTATGAATGATTCCATGGAGAAACTAGAGAAGGTCGTACCTCATAGATTGTATTATTGGTAGGAGATAAAGTACTCTTAAGAGTTAAACCTCATAAGAGCTTGACATAATTTGGAAAGTATGCTAAGTTAGCACCTAGATACATGGGTTCTTTCAAAGTTTTAGAGGTTATTAACCTAGTTCCTTCAAAGTTGTTGGCATGATGAGGTGGATGCAAGAGATTTTTTTTCTCCCTAGAGGATAGAGAGGGAGAGCATCACTAGAGAGAGTAGCAGATTTGAGAAGAAAACCAAGGCCACCAAGAAATTGAGAAGTCACACACAAACCATATATTGCATGGTTTCCTTAAATTATGAATTCTTTCTTGGAATTGGTTGAACTCTAAGTTTGTTTGACTTGTCATTGGTTTAACTATAAAATACATACATGTGTCCTTGTTTTATGATTAAAACCTAACTTGGCATGGACTTATATGATATACAGAGTCTATTGATGCCAAGGTTCAATTTGTGTGATATTGAAAAAAGAAACCAATTGAGTAGAGTTATCAACATTCTTCAGAAATCATAAGATTTTTTTTAGTACACTAGCCATTTTGATGTCTTCTTTCAGTCTCAAATGATATTTTGTATCATTGTTACATTGGTCTTGAGAGTGGTAGCTTAATATAGGTCCACAATACCAAATCTAGTTTACTTGTGCAATGTAACAGTGGCATAGGAAGATTTTTATTTAAAAGAACCAAAGCGTGATTGCACGTTTGAAGTGTATAAACACATACCTTTTTGTAATATCAAGGATACTTTTTGAATCTTCCATGCATTGCTAATCTAAAAGGAAAGATCATTTTCCTAATTTGTATGCAACCATGCTTTTGACATTGTCAAAAAGAGAAAAACTTCCCTAATGATGCAAAGGCATGGCCAAGTAGTTCTAACTCTCCACATGAGAGAAGAGAAATGAGTAGAGTTATCGTCATTCTTCAAAAATAATAAATCAAAATTCTTCAAAAATCATAAGAATTTGTATGATATTGAAAAAAGAAGACAACTAACTAGAGTTATCAACATTCTTCAAAAATTATAAGAATTTTTTTAGTAAACTAGCCAATTTTATGTCTTCTTACAGTCTCACATGTTATTTTGTATGCAAATGTGTGATAAATTCTTAGTTCAATTATGCTGAACAATTTTTGAAAAAAGAAAGTTGTGTCATGGTCCACTTTCAATCCAACAAGCAAAAATGAAAGCTCAGCCTCTTGGAATGAAAATGCTTGTTTAGAAAACAAATGAATAAGAATGAGGTAGTTAAGGTGTTTGAAGTTATTTAGAGGTCACTTTTAGGGTGGAAGGCTTAAAAATCCATATTAAATGCACAAAAAAGAATGAAATTACTTCAAACCAAGTTTGTGAAGAAGTTAACTCTATTGCCCACTAGTTTCCCTTAAGAGTCCAAAGTGCTAAAAGATAGCAATCTTTGAAGGGCTATTTCTCGGAGACTATGATGCTTACAGACTCTCTATTGCTAAAAGAAAGCAATCTTTGAAGGGCTATGTCTCTCAGTTTTTGCTATCTTTGAGGCATTTTCCTGTGGTGATGATTTTTCAGTGGAGGAAAAAGTTGTCAGATGCAAGCAGTGTAAAGTTGCAAAGTGGTGCAACCTTCATTATGCAACTTGTACGACCAAACAGACTGTTCCAAAACATATGAATGGGTATGTTTATGCTAGGGATGGTCATCTTTTGCACCCAAATATACCGAATCCCTTTGAGCTACATTGGACCGGTGATTTCCCTAAAGAGTCCAAAGTGCTAAATGGCAGCAATCTTTGAAGGGCTATTTCTCGAAGACCATGAGGCTTAAAAACTCTTTTTTTGAGGCTATGGGATTGTGTTGGGACCATCTACAAAAAAATATCTCAGTTTTTTCTATCTTAGAGGCATCTTCTTGTGGTGATGACTTTTCAGTGGAGGGAAAAGTTGTCAAATGCAAACAGTGTAAAGTTGCAAAGTGGTGCAATGTTCATTCCACAACTCGTACAGCCAAACAGATTATTCCAACATGTACAGATGGGTACATTTACACTAAGGATGATCATCTTTTGTGGACAAATATACCAAATCACTCTGAGCTACATTGGACCAACGATTTCCCTAAAGAGTCCAAAGTGCTAAAAGGTAGCAATCTTTGAAGGGATTTTTCTCAGAGACCATGAGGCTTACAAACTCTCTGTTTGAGGCTATGGGATCATGTCAAGATCATCTACAAAAACCTCTCTTGGTTTTTGCTATCGTGGAGGCATTTTCCTGTGGTGATGACTTTTTAGTGGAGGGAAAAGTTTCCAGATGGAAGCAGTGTAAAGTTGCAAAGTGGTGCAACTTTCATTCCACAACTCGTACGACCAAAAAAAATATTCCAACACATCTAGATGGGTACTTTTATACTAGGGATAGTCATCTTTTGCACCCAAATAAAAAAAATCACTCTGAGCTACATTGGATCGGCAATTTCCTTGAAGATTCCAAAGTGCTAAAAGGCAGCAATCTTTGAAGGGATATTTATTAGAGACCATGAGGCTTACAAACTCTCTATCTAAGGCTATGGGATCATGTTAATACCATCTACAAAGACCTCTCTCATTTTTTTCTATATCGGAGGCGTTTTCTTGTGGTGATGACTTTTCAGTGGAGGGAAAAGTTGCCAAATGCAAGCAGTGTAAAGTTGCAATGTGGTGCAACTTTCATTCCGCAACTCATACGACCAAAAAAATTGTTCCAACACATTTGGATGGGTATGTTTACACTGGGGATGGTCATCTTTTGCACCCAAATATACTGAATCACTTCGAGCTTCATTGGACCTGTTAGCTCTCAAAAACGTAGGAAAGATGCCTCAAGAGGTTGCCAATCTCTTGATATGCTTTAGGGTAATAGAAAAGGTCAAAAGAATTCAACCTTCTACTCTTCAGGTGCTGCCAAACCTAGGTGAGTGTACCTCTCTTATTGAACTAGACTTGGCTTACGATTATCTCTCTTACAGCGATTTGTTCACAATGGCAATTTGAAGTGAAAAAATGAAATCAAATTTGAAAGCAACAACAATATTCTGATCTAAATCCTAAAATGATTAATTAATAGATAAAACAAACTAAATGAATTCAAATGGTAAAGTGCAGAGACTAGTGCCTTATTGGGTAAGCGAATTCAAATGAAATCAAGATGGGCAACACTTCTATGGAGAATTCAAGTTATATGGCATATATACTGTTTGCAGCTTGTATAAACATGCATGATTGTGACTGATAAGCTTTACTTAAATAATCCAAATGAACCTCTTTGATTACTGTGATCAACTAAAAGGATTTAATATTTTCTTGAAATAAATAATCGATTAACCACACAGATACAACAAATGTGCATTGATGAATTGAATATAAACTTGTTATATCAATTTAAACAATCAGAAAGAGTCCATCTTGTAGACAACTTAGCAATCATTTTATTAAATTCAATAGATAACTAATACTAGAGATGTGTAGCAACATCAATTGACATTCATAAATACCTCCATTTTGAAAACATGCATCATAGCCTCTGATTTGATAGATCTAATGTTTTGTATCCATACAATTTTTCTACTGTATCGAATAACTAATGATTGATGATCCAATTACAATCACAAGATGCCTATTTATACACTAGTATCAGAAAAATATATCAAATTGAGATCACATGTCAGACAACCATCGAATTCAGGCTTAAAGATGTCGGCCTTGCTACTATATTTTTGGATTTTTCATGTCAGCCATAGTGTTTGAATTTGTTAGTCACTAGTGAAACGGTCGGCCAGTATTTATGCTAAAGGAAATTCAATCACTAATCACTCTGTGGAGTTGTTCACCTTCGCTGTGACTTCATCTGAATTGGTGAGATCTCATTCAAATCTCTTTATGTTTCATCGATATGCACTTTTGCCTCCTATATGTCACTACAACCTCATGTTTGTTACACCAAAGCCATAGAGTAATCTTTTGTTCCTTTATGTTTCGCTATGACCTCATGGAGTCAGGGAAACATCATGCAAATAACAGCTCATTATGCTGGAAGTTACCCCAAATGTCATCTCCAAGTTGCTGAGACATGAGAAATATTCTTATCGAAACGTGTCTCTTTGCTTCATTCACTGCGCTATAACCATGAGGTATCAGAGAGACATCTCATAGATTAGACCTTGCCTCACCGAAAATCATCATTCATAACGAGTCATTGTGACATATTTTCTCTTATGCCGACAAAGTCTCCATTGTATTCCATTGGTAAGACCCCAGACAATTCACTAAGATCACATATCAAAATCACATAAGTTTTACCGAGCAGCATCTTTTGTTATATTCATCTTCACCAAGACATTCAAATTTTCTCACCGATTGAGTTCCCGTGTGTATTATCAGTGAGACAAATCAATGTCAGGGAGATCTCTCGAAGATTGAATTATGTTATACCGAAGCACCCCGAATGCCTTCATAGATCGCCAAGAGAAAGCGAATCTCAAAATGATAAAGGCCCTCATTGTGTTCCACTAGTGAGACCCATATGTACTCGCTAAGACTTACTTTAAAGTCATCTTAGTCTCACCAAAATGCCCTGTGATAGAAACTCCATGTGCAAAGTCGACGAGAGCGAAGGTCACTCACCGAGACCTTATCTCGGTAACTTTATCTCTCACCGAAAGTCCTTGTAAGAAATCTTTTGTGCTTCGTCAGTGAGACATATACACTTCGTTATGACATTTCACCAGAGACTCTCAACTCCTATCGATAAGTAGCCTCCCACCACCGGTCGGTAAGACAAAAGATAATCGCCCAGACATAATGTCAATACCGCCAAGCTCACACTAATGAACCTCCATATATTTAGTCAGGGAGACACTTCAATCTCGATGAGATGCTACCTCGACAACAAAACTCCAGCCGATAAGTGCATCTTCAGTCACCAAAACAACATGAATGTTATGCCAATGGCCACCCACAGATGAATTTTGGTCGCTATAACAATACAAAGGTATTGCAGATGGACCTGCAATAGATAAATATTAGCAAAAAAACACAATGGGTCGGGGAGACCCAAACAGACTCATGCAGATATGGACCAAAATGTGGAAAACGTAGACATAGATGATTTATGGGACAAATATGAGCCAAAATTTGAGTAAACATATCACGAAATGAATAAAATATGCATAAGCAAGGACTCATATGGAGACTCAGGGGGTATGAAAGATAGGAAAAATCATCAAATTTTAATAGTTCCAATAGTGACTCCATCTGGGGATGAATGATAGTAAGATCATGGTAAGGATCTAGATCTTTGGGTAAGCAACAATGGAATGAATGGCAATGGAAGTGAATGAAAAATGAAGATGAATGAAAAATGAAAATGAAATGGAGATGGACAAAATCATAAACTACTATGCATGGAAAATAATTTTAAAGAGGATGAGCAAGATTTGTCCATGCACTGGCAACCCTTAATCCTCTGTGTTTCTCAAGAGAAGAAAATCTTTAAGAACTTCCCATAAATAGGAAATTCCTTATCTTCACCAGCCATATTTTGTAGGTAGTATGAGTCTTCACCCCTCTTTCCAACAACAACAAGAGGTCCCAGCCACAAGGCTTCAAATTTACCATGCTTTCATTTCTCCTAACATCTTGCATTCCACATCAGTACCAAATCATTCTCTTCAAGTTTTCTATCCTTTTCCTTCTTGTCAAATAGATATTTCATCTGTCTATAACTTCATGTTTATACTTTGGGCCTTTCTCCTTCATCAAGTTCAGCCATTTGCTCCATTCTTTCCTCAATAGGTTCAAGAACATCCAAGTCCTCTTGTAAGACAAACTTGTAGACTGGCAACAAATTCTGCAAATGCATCCTAGCTTGTGCTCCATACACCAACTCAAATGGGGATTTTCCAATTATTTTTTTAATAGTAATCCGATCAGCCCACACAGCCAGTTTTAACTTTGAATCCCAAGCCTTCTTGTTCTGACCTAACACCCTCCTTATAATCTTCACGGGACTCTTATTGCTAGGCTCTGCTTGACCATTGGCTTGTGGATGATAAGGGGCTGCATAAGAAATAGTAATGCCATACTTATCACATAAGCTTTTGAATTTATCTGACCTAAAACACATCCCATTATTTGTGATCAATCTCATTGGTGCACCAAATCTGGTGATAATGTTGTCCATCATGAAATTATTAACTACCTTACTTGTAGCTTGCTTAGTTGGGATTGCTTCCACCCACTTAGTAAAATAATCAATGGCAACTAGAATCCACTTGTATCCCCCACTTGACTTTTCTTGTATCTCTCTAATGAAATCAATTCCCCACTAATCAAAAGGAGCATCAGCCTGCAAAGGTCAGAGTGGAAAAGCACCCTAATAATTCAATTTTCTAGAAAACTTTTGGCAGGCCTCACATTTTCTCACATGTGTAAAAGAATCATTAAAACCTTTGGCCAATAATAACCTGCCTTGAGAATTTTGTGTGTAGTTGTCTTTGCTAAATAATGTCCTCCAAAAACTCCATGCATTTCTTTTAAAACATCCTTGACCTATGATTCATCCAGACATAATAATAATATGCCATCCTTGTTCTTCCAAAACAGATCCCCATTCATGAAAACATATTTTGATGCTTGCAACTTTAAAGTTCTCTTTTGGCTATCACTCAAGCCCTCTGGACACTTCATGTACTTAAGGTAATGCATAATATCAATATACCATGGAGTGTGCTCAATGCTTGCAATTACAGTCCCTTCTTCAACATTGCAGATTTGAGTTGCTTCAATATTTGATTCTACCATAGCCTAGCCAAGCCTTGACCTCTAACAAGTTTAGTAATATGTATTTTCATATCAAATTCTTGAATCTTGTTGATCCATCTGCACCTTTTTCCTATAACTTCAGATTGTGTCAAAATATCCTTGACAGCTGCATGAGGGAAATAAGCAAATTACTTTTGCTCCAACAAGATATGGTCTGAATGCTTTTGTGGCCTTTACTAATGCAAAAGCTTGTTTTTCCATTATGTCATACTTCAATTTAGACCCCTGTAATGATTTACTGAAAAAAGACATAGGTTTCTCATGGCCATCATCATTCTTCTATAGCATAACAGCAGCAATAGTATGCATCAAAGGAAAAGAAAATATATGAAAAGGCTTTGTAAAATTTGGAGATTTTAGAACAAGAGCCTCCTTGATAGCCCTTTTGATGGATCTAAAAGCATCTAAAGCTTCTACAATCCAATCCATTTTCTATCCCTTCTTTAACATTTTTGATATGGGCTTAATGATCTAAGCAAAATTAGAAACAAATCTTCTAACAAAATTAATCTATCCAAAGAACAATTGTATAGCCTTGATAGTTTTGGGAATAGGAATTTTATCAATAGCTTCAACTCTCTCAAGATCTATCCTAATACCTTCCTTTGAAACAATATGTCCTAAAAGCTTACCCTCTATGACTGCAAAATGACACTTCTTTGGATTTAAACTAATACCATATTCAAGAGGTTTAAAAAATACCTTTTCAAGATGTTTCATATGATCTTCAGCCTTCTTCGAATAAGCAGTCAAGTCATCCTAGTACACTACCATGATAACATTGATTAAATCTGCAAATGCCACATCCATAGCTCTTTGGAAAATCGCTCCAGCATTAGTGAGACCAAATGGAATTCTTATATATACATATGTTCCCCAAGGAATTGTGAATGTTGTCTTGTATTGCTCAGATTCTTTGACTTTAACCTGGTTATACCCTGAAAATCCATCCATCATGGACAACAATTCACACCCTGTCACCTTATGCAATATAGCCTCCATATTGGGTAGAGGATAATTATCTTTTGAGAGATACAATGTTTAGATTTCTAAAGTCCACACACAATCTGATATCACCATTCTTCTTTCTCACAAGAACCAAATTTGAAACACACGTTGAGTGCCTGATTGGTTTGATAATTCCTCAATCTCTAAGCTTTGTCAACTCTTCTTGCATTTTAGGCTCCAATGTTGGATTTATGGGTCTTTGCTTTTGTCTGAATGGTTTAGCATCTGGCTTTAATGGTATTTCATGCTGAAAAAAATCTTCCATGTATGCTTTCAGATCCTCATAAGACCAAGCAAACACATGTTTTTACTTTCTCAGCAACTCTATCAACATTTTTCTAATTGTTGGGCTTATCTTCTTTCCTATGTACACCCTTCTTGGTCCCATCTCCATCCCCAAGTTAAATATCTTCAACATCTTCCCTGTTGACTGGTGTTTACTTCATGAGAGATCAATAATTTCCATCATACAGCCTCTCCAATGCCACTAAACCCTTAGGAAGCTTATTTGTTTTAAGTTGTAGTATTTCCTTTCCAAACACTATTTGCTTCCCATCTATTTCTTCAACAAAAGCATTAAAGTCAATTTCCTGTGCTTCATATTGATCTATACAATGAAGAAAATTTGGCAGGTCAGTATCATCATTGAAGACTTGCCAACTATAAATGTTATCAGGAACAACAGGCCTTGTTTTGAACTCAATCTGTGATACCCAACCAATGTAATATCATTTCTTTTGAGTGCCAAATTTGCTAAAAAATCAGCCATTATGTTCTTTGACCTATCAATCCACTCAATTGAAAAAACATCAAATAATTCAATTGTGTCCCATACAGCATTCCTATATTGTTTTAATCTTTTGTGCTTTGCTGCATACTTTGATTGATTTGTGAAACAACCAACTCAAAATCACCCAAAACAGCCAGCAACTTGATTTTATGTTTCGTGGCTATGTTCAAGCCGGTCAGTAAAGCTTCATACTCTATCACAATGTTTGTACATTCAAATGCTAACAGAAATGAATATTTAAAAGTAATACCTTCAGGTGAAACAAATACAATCCCAGCTCCATTTCCTTCCTAGCTGTAGGCCCCATCAAAATACATCTTCCATACGCCATTGCAATTCTGTGTAGCATGTTTTTCAATTGGATCACTATTGGTTAATTCTGGATGAGATGGTTCTATTTTAAAACTCCCAAGATCAACATCACAGAAATAATTGATCTGATCTTGTGGTACACAATCAACAAGTTGTTTCATTCTAGGCTCCCTGTACAATTTGACTTCTTGACCATTCACTGGTATTGTAGCATAAGACATATCAAATTAAACATTTCCACCAATAGTTGTTGTCCACTGCCTTGACAAAAGCATCCTGAATTGAGGAGTATCAATGACTGTTATATCTATGTTATAAGCCACCTGTGGATAAGTAGCCAGTTTGACTTCAACATCTTTCATAATACCAACCATAGGAACAGGTATGTTATCCATTGCATAACACTTGCCTCTAGTGATATCAACCCACATGCCAAGCTGCTTCATAACTCCTACTGGCATAATTTTTATAGCAACACCAGAGTCTATCATGCAGTTCCTTAACAATTTGTTATTGATAAGCAATGTAGTGAAAAAAGGATCAACTTGAGGGGGAGTTGTTAATATATCACTCAAGCAGACTTCAAAGTTATTTACTTTCTCTTGCCTATTGAATGCTTTAACAACTACTTTGTTTTCAGTATTCACATGTTCTCCATTTGTTATCAATTGAACAACAGTATCCCTATATTCTTTAATTTTCATCATCTCAAGTAGTGGAACAGACATTTTTACCTAGGATAACGCTTGAGTGAAGTCAAAAGAAGAGCTCTCCACCTTAACAGTCTTCTTCAGCTCTAGAGTTTCTCTTTTGTTTTCTTCTTTTTATTTTTTACTGGGTTGGTCAGGATTTTGCATCTCTTTGTGTAATTCCTTTCCTTTTTCCTTTTGGATAGGCTTCTCTTCATTTTTATCATGCTACTTGTTTTCTAGATTTTTCAAAATTTCTTGTGTTGCCTTTTGATCTTTTATAAAAAAATTGTCAAGAACTCCTTCTAACTCATTTACTTTTTTGTTTCTCAACCAGTATTTATTTCTTTCTTCCTCAACTGTAGCAACAGTTATTCTTTCTATTTCATCTTTAGTAAGTCTCCTTACACTACACTGAGCGGGAGCCTCAACAGAATGCGGCTTTGTGTAATCTTTATCAAACTCATAAAAGACCTGTTGTTCAGCCATATGGACATTATACTTTTGATTAGAAACATCATACTCAGCCTTCATCCTCTGAAGATGAGTTTCTTTCCTCAACATAGTGAAAAACATTTGAATTCAAATACACCATGTGATCCTCTCCATTATTTTCCATTAGCATTCCCTCTTCTTGCATCTTTTGAGCTACAACACAATAGTCTGGAGAGTGTGGCTTATCACAAGCTTCACAAAAGTAATTATTACTCACCATGTAACTCCCTTTCTTGCTCAATGGATCAAGGGTTTCTTTGTTTCTTGGCCTAGCTGTTATAGGTTTCTCATCCTTCCAGTCTATATTGTAAGGCATATCATACAACCTCGGCCTCTCATTTCTGTATGTATTCTCCTGTCTATACTGATAATTATTACCTTGCTAAGGAGGCTTCAGATTGTCTCTTTTACTAATTATACTAGCAGCCTTCCTATTGTTTTCAATTGTCAGTGCAATTCTACGTGCTTTATCCAAATCTCTTAGAAATCTATTTCTCAGTTCGTACCCTGTCTTAGAATCAAATGCATTTAACTAGACACTCAATGCAACAGAATATGGAAATCTTGATCCAAGTGGCACTTTAGTTTGCAATTTGTTGAATTTTTGGTTGAAATCGTAAATTGAATAATTTTGATTTTTCTAAATTCTCATCAATTCATGAAGAGCTACATCTGATGCATTTTGATTCCCATATTACTCTAGAAATATGTCTTGAAATATTTGGAGAGAATTAATTGAGAATGTTGGCAGGCTGTTGAACCAATCCCTGACATCTTCAATAAGTGACATCATGAATAGCTTCATGTGTAAATCTTCATATGGCACATCTATGTCTTAGATGAAAACATTAAAACTCCTTAGATGCTCTTTAGCTATGATTGCATTACTCCCTATAAATTTGGTCACCATACTCCTCCAACTGACATCCATAAGGTAACGATACAATTGAAAACCAGCTAAATCAAACTGTCTGATCATGGTTGTATGCTGGTGAGTGGGAGGAATAGGTGGATGCTAATACTGATGCATGGGATTATTGTACTGTGCATTATGTTGTGGGATATAATGCTGACTAGGAGGTGGATGCATACCTGTATGCTATGTGGGAATATGAGGTGGATGATTTGGCTACTTGTAGCGATTCCCTATCTGATTGTGAGGAGCATTTTGTTGATTGGAGGGCCTTGCACCATTATCACCCTTCTAATGAGGTGGGACATACTTTGGGCCACCAACCATCTGATCAATAATTTGGGCTTTCTACAATTTAGCCTCTAGCTCCTTTATCTTCTTCTCTTGTAGTTCCAACTGTGCTTTTACTTCTTCAAAAATCGAGAGCTCAAAGTTTCCTTTAGGATTTTCATGATTACCTTCAATATTCTAATCATATTCGTGTTGAATTCCAATTTTTTCAACCTCCAGTTCAGCTCTAAACTCAGCCTGTTTATGAGGATTATAAAATGGATTTATTCGCTCTTCGGGGGTACAAAGTTCTACACTTGAGTTATCCTTCCATGTATCATAGCGATCATATGTCTCACAATGGACTTTTGATGCTTTATCTTTACCTGTCAGGTACATGTCCTCACATTTCCCTTTTCCTTTATCAACATTGTCATCTTTGTGAGTCCACTTACTGATGCCAGCAGGAGCTCTAGTATGACCTCCCTTGTACTGAGATCTTCTTCCATTCATGATGAACAGCTACAAAATTTATGGCAGAGTCGCCACTCACTTTTATCAAAAATGAGAAAATACTTGATGTTTCTTATTCCCAGCAGAGTCTATGCAAGATTTCTGACTCTATGATTAAGGCCTTGATTCTAATTGTTCCCTAGCAGAGTCGCCAATTTGTTAGCTCTCAAAAATGCAGGAAAGATGCCTCAAGAGGCTTCTAATCTCTTGATACGCTTCAAGGTAATAGACAAGGTCAAAATAATTCAGCCTTCTACGCTTGAGGTGCTGCCAGACCTAGGTGGGTGTACCTCTCTTATTGAACTAGACTTGGGTTACGATTATCTCTCTTACAGTGATTTGTTTACAATGGAAATTTGAAGTGAACAAATGAAAACAAATTTGAAAATAGTAGTAATATTCTGATCTAACTCCTAAAATTCTTAATTAACAGATAAAAGAAACTGAATGAATTCAAATGGTAAAGTATGGAGACTAGTGCCTTATTGGGTAAGCGGAGTCAAATGAAATCAAGATGGGCAACACTTCTCTAGAGAATTCAAGTTATCTGGCATATATATTGTTTACAACTTGTATAAGAATGCATGATTGTGACTGCTAAGCTCTACTTCAATAATCCAAATGAACCTCTCTGATTACTGTGATCAACTAAAAGTATTTAATCTTTGCTTGAAAGAACCAATCGATTAACCACACAGATACAGCAAATGTGCACTGATGAATTGAATATAAAATTGTTATATCAATTTAAACAATTAGAAAGAATCCATCTTGGAGACAGCTTAGCAATCCTTTTATTAAATTCAATAGATAACTAATACCAGAGATGTGCAGCAACATCAATTGACATTCATAAATACCTCCATTTTGAAAACATGCATCATAGCCTCTGATTTGATAGATCTATTATTCTGTATCCATACAATTTTCCTATTGTATCGAATAACTAATGAATAATGATCTAATTACAATCACAAGATGCCTATTTATACACTAGTGTCAGAAAAATATATCAAATTGAGATCTCATGTTAGCCAAACATCGAATTTGGGCTTAAATATGTCAGCCTTGCTATTGTATTTTTGGATTTTTCATGTTGACCACACTGTTTGAATTTGTTAGTCACCAGTTAAATGGTCAGCGAGATAGTCCAGCAGTTATGCTGAAGGAAATTCAATCGCTAATCGCTCTGTGGAGTTGTTCACCTTCGTTGTGACTTCATCTGAATCAGTGAGATGTCATTTAGATCTCTTTATGTTTCATCGATATGCATTTTTGCCTCCTGTATGTCGCTACAACCTCATGTTTGTTACACCAAAGCCATAGAGTAATCTTTTGTTTCTTTATGTTTCGTTGTGACCTCATGGAGTTGGGGAAACATCATGCAAATAACGGCTCATTATGCCAGAAGTTACCCCAAACGTCATCTCCAAGTTGCTGAGACATGAGAAATCCTCTTATCGAAATGCGTCTCTTTGCTTCATTCACTTCACTGTAACCATGAGGTATCAGAGAGACATCTCACAGATTAGACCTTGCCTCACCAAAAATCATCATTCATAACGAGTCATTGTGACATATTTTCTCTCATGCCGACAAAGTCTCTACTACATTCCATCGGTAAGACCCTCGGCACTTCACCAAGATCACATACCAAAATCACATAATTTTTACCAAGCAGCATTTTTTGTTATATTCATCTTCGCCAGGACATTGAGATTTTCTCACCGATTGAGTTCTCATGTGTATTATCAATTGGACAAATAAATGTTAGGGAGATCTCTCAAAGATTGAATTATGTTATTTTGAAGCACCCTGAATGCCATCATAGATTTCCAAGAGAAAGCGAATCTCACACCAAAAAAGGCCCTCATTGTGTTCCACCGATGAGACCCATATGTACTCACTAAGGCTTACTCCGAAGTCATCTTAGTCTCACTAAAATGACTCGTGATAGAAACTCCATGTGCAAAGTCAGCGAGACTGAAGGTCACTCGCCGAGACCTTATCTCAGTAACTTTATCTCTCACCAAAAGTTGTTTGTAAGAAATCTTTTGTGCTTCATCGGTGAGACATATACACTTCATTATGACATTTCATCGAAGACTCTCAACTCCTGCCGATAAGTAGCCTCCCACCACGGGTCGGTAAGACAAAATATAATCACCCAAACATAATTCTAATACTGCCAAGCTCACACCGATGAACCTCCATGTATTTAGTCGGGGAGACACTTCAATCTCGATGAGACGCTACCTCGACAACAAAACTCCAACCGATAAGTCCATCCTCGGTCGCCAAAACAACATGAATGTTATGCCGATAGCCACCCACAGATGAATGCCAGTCATTGTAACAATACAAAGGTCTTGCCAATGGATGTGCAACAAATAAATATTAGCAGAAAAACACAATGGGTCGGGGAGACCCAAACAGACTCATGTCGATATGGACCAAAATGTGGAAAACGCAGACATAGATGATTTATGGGACAAAGATGAGCCAAAATTTGAGTAAACATATCACAAAATGAAGAAAATATGCATAAGGAAGGACTCATATGGAGACTCAAGGCATATGAAAGATAGGAAAAATTATTAAATTTTAATAGTTCCAATAGGACCAATGGTTTCCCTAAAGAGTCCAAAGTGCTAAAAGGCAGAAATATTTGAAGGGATATTTCTTGGAGACCGTGAGGCTTAAAAACTCTCTATCTAAGATTATGGGATCATGTTGGGACCATTTACAAAAACCTCTCTTGGTTTTTTCTATCTCGGAGGCATTTTCATGTGGTGATGACTTTTTAGTGGAGGGAAAAGTTGCCAAATGCAAGCAATGTAAAGTTACAAAGTGGTGAAACTTTCATTCCACAACTCGTACGACCAAACAGACTGTTACAACACATATGGATGGGTAATTTTACACTAGAGACAATCCTCTTTAGCAACCAAATACGTTGAATCACTCTAAGCTACATTAGATCGATGATTTCCCTTAAGAGTCCAAAGTGCTAAAAGGCAGCAATCTTTGAAGGGCTAGTTCTCAAAGACTGTGAGGCTTACATAATCTTTTTCCAAGGCTATGGGATCATGTTGGGACCATCTACAATAACCTCTCTCAATTTTGCTATCTCAGAGGTGTTTTCCCATGGTGTCAAGTTATCAACTAAGGGAAAAGTTGTCAAATGCAAACAATTTTCCAAAACAATAGACCAACACATGACTGATTCAAACACCCATATCTAACTTACACAGCATATTTGAGAAACAACATAGAATCCTTTGGACCAACGTTGACTTCCTATACATTCACCCTTGAAAAGGTTACTCAATTAGCCCAAAAAAGCAAAGGAACATACCTTCAAACACCACACAAACCTTTGAAACCTTGGGGAAGCAAATAAATTTCCAGGAAAATAAAGATTCTGCAATTGGATTCCATTTGTATGGACCTATAACCATCAAATCAAAAAACCCTTGTTTTTAGTGTAATTCTTGAGGGTTTATTGGATGTAGCACTTCCACAAAATTTCAAACTCTATCACCACCTTAGACACCTTCATTTAGGTCCCAATATGCTTAGAAAACAAAGAAACTTGTGGTATCTCATTTTTTCAAACCCTCTATTAAGAAGTCAAAATAAATCAAGACATTTAATAACATTTCCACATAAATTTTTGATACAAAAATTCTTGAATGGCTTGTGCACAGGCAAAAACTACAAGAAAAATAGTAAAATATGAATTGAGTAATTGAAACTTTATTGATTCAAAGAAAAAGAATCCTTCAACAAAACCTGTCTTGAGTCGTTGAAGGCCTTAAGTACATTTCTATGCCTTGGAATCCAACTCCCAATGCCTTTAACCACCAATATTAACTGACTTTTGAATCCTTAATGACTGTTGAAGGCCAAAATACAAACATTTTTCACATTGATATGACTCATAATGAAATGTTGCAATTTTCCACTTCTAACTTTACTAAGACCTCACTTAATGGATTTAAATAGCATCATTACATGTTCAAAACACTTTTCTTGCTTGTCCCTAAACAAATTTACTAATTTTTCCTTCAAAGGCTACAAAGAAACAACTAGGACAAGTTGGGATCTCCATTTTTTTGACCCTAAAACCTAAAAACTCCTCCTAATACATGACCATTAGGACTATTAGATCTCATTAAAGAAAAAAAATCAAAATATTAACACTTTAATCATTGAAATGATCCACAATGATATTGTGGTGTAGGTGCTCCTAGACCAAAAATGGTGGTTACAACTTGCTAATGTCAATGAAATGTGGGGGTAACAAGATTTAATTTTGGTTCAAGCTTGTGCAGGTCCTAATAGAGGTGTTTGATGAATTTATATGGTGTGGGAAGGTTGGAAACATTCATTTCTTTAAAAACCTCATGAAATTTTCTAAAATGAAGTTGTACCCAAGTTGGATTTGAGGAGCAAAAGTTGCAAGCCACTATAATTTATTATATATAAATGGGAGATATTACAAAACCTGGTTCAAACGGGCATACCGACAGGAAAGAACCAGGAAGAAAACCTTTGATTGTAGCTCGATTAAGTACAAAAATAGACCCCTTTACAAAACCTATGAGTTTCCAAAATACAGAGACCCCTTTACATTTTAAACATACCCTTTATACAATGCTAGACATTTGACCCATATTTCAAAAAACATCACTGGGTATAGATTATGCCCATACACAATTATGACCATTTTACATTGTTTCCAATTTGAGAATTCAAATTTTACAAAATTTTCTTATTAGAGGCATTCAAGGCACAGTCTTCAACAATATTAGCATGTTCACATTCTTGACTCACAAGCACCTGTACAAACCATCAAGGTAGCTTAGAATAACCAATCTATATTTTTCTAAAATGACACAAAATATGATGAGATGGTAATGCAAACTATAAAAGACACTTAGAATAACCAATCTATATTTTTGTAATATGTTGCATACCTCTCTAAAAGGATCAAAGCCGGCTATTGTTACAGCAGGTCCATGATCAATCATGCCAAGAATATCGCAAAAGTGGGAAAATGAGAAATCTATATTGTCACAATAGAAAAGATGCTTAGACTACAAAATCTATATTAATCTAAACAACTTGAATGATGATGAATTGGTGATGAAAACTATAAAATATGCTTAGAATAACCAATCTATATTATTCTAAATGACACAAAATATGATGAGATGGTAATGCAAACTATAAAAGACATTTAAAATAACTAATCTATATTGTTGTAATCTATTGCATACCTCTCTGAAAGGATCAGAGCTGTCTATTATTAGAGCAATTCCATGATTAGTTGTGCCAGGAATATCACAAAAGTGGGAAAATGATAAATCTATATTGTCACAATAGAAAAGATGCTTAGACTAACATATCTATATTAATCTAAACAACTTGAATGATGATGATTTGGTAATGCAAACTATAAAAGATGCTTAGAATAACCAATCTATATTGTTCTAATCTGTCGCATACCTCTTCAAAAGGATCAGAGTTGGCTATTGTTGCATCAGGTCCATGATCAATCTTGCCAAAAATATCGCAAAAGTGGATACAAAATATCACTATTAAAGACACCTACATTGCAATAGTATATAAAATATCAGTATTAAATAAAGAACAATAATGAACTTAATCATAGTGAACATAAGCATTCTACCTTTCATTCTTGAAAATGCTATTCAAGTGTTCCTAAAGGGTCATATCTTTGATTAAGAGTATCCAATATTGCTTCATGATCAACATTACTAGGTGTCCATAGTTGTTTTGTCTTTTGTCTAGCATGATGCTTCAACAACTTAACATTTGTTGCTATAACAAGGTGTGAATACATGAGAATGGTTTTGTGTTTCTCATTGTCTTCAAATGCAGGTATGCCATTCTTTCTAATCTTTTATGTTTGCAACCAAGTTCCTACAACCACAACTGAACCTGTAGGATACACGAAACCATCATCATCTTCCATCGGTTATGTTAGCTTATGATTTACCCACACACATTGATCCATCCAATAGTCCAATCTCTCTTCATTCCCCTGTGGTGCAACAACTGCAAAAATATGTCATAGTTGTAGTAGATCTGAAAGTAGGTCATAATCAATTAAACTTTCCATTGTGTCATTTGTCATGGATATTGTTTGAGATAAAGGAGTTAGATATTGTGGTACCCATGTATCCACCCACTCACTTTAATCACATTGATACCACTCGTACTAAATACAAATCTAACAAAAACAAGCCAATTCTTGTGTCCAAATGGTCCATGTGCCTACATCTGAGCTTCAAAATGAATGCATCTTTGAAGAATCTTTGATTGTATGACAATCCAATCTACCTCCCACTGTACCCTCCTGAACGAACCAAAAGAATCTATGCACTATTGAATCAAGTGTCCCTCCCTATGACAATGTTGAACTACACCAATCAACTATAGAACGTGCATCGCTGAATTTTTCTCCTAAAATCTTCAATTTCTCTTTAACTAGAGCTCTCTTTATGCATGCACCTGCTCCATCATGCTCCCCTTTCCCATGTCCAAATTCAAAAAAACTCCAAATATGAGGTAGACCCCTCTCTACATGCATTCTACTTAACCAATAAAACATACGAGCATTCTTGAATTGACTTGTGAAATTATCTAACAAAATTAGATGTTGTCCCAGTGCTATATCATGCTCTTGTAAGAACTCAAAAATATTCTCAAAATAATGTTGGACATACTCAGACGAATGAGATCTATCATTACTCATATAAAATGATACTTTATGATTATCTTTTGATCCTCCTCTGTACTATCAGGTGCATGTCTAAATGTTATGAGCACAAAAATAATAATCTGAATGGAATTGTAATATTGAGATTGTACCTCATTTTGTGGTTGCAATGTGTAGTTTTCTGCAAAATCAACCACTGATATAATAGTGATAATCGGAAAATATTCCTTACACATCCTAAATTGTTGATCCAACCATTGAGACCTATGACTATGCCTTGCATACTTGTAGAAAATATTGTCCTTAAAATCTGAAATAAAATCAGCAACACTGCATTCTTTTGAAACCAACTCACATCTAGAACCTTCACCTCCACTCTGCAAAGTATATTTGACTATCTCATATCTCTTTTTCTCAACAAGCTTCTTTCCAAATTCATGTTTGGAATTCTTATGAAAACATTGAAGAAACTTTGACAAGCCACCACATTGTGAGCACTTTGCTTTTAAACAATCATTTCTATAGAAAAAGCAACCATCATCTCTAGAAAAATATATATATATCCAGCAAGTCCCTTGATGATTTTGGAAGATGCATTGCACCACACTCCTACAACATTTCATTAGTATTTAAAGTAGAACGGATATATCATAGTTCATGGTACATTGAAACTCCACATGGTTTTACAACAAAGTATTCGAATTTTAAGAGGCACACATAAAATGGCTAAACCTTCAAAAGTCCTTTGTGATATTTCAATATTTGGATGTGTTTCAATAAAATTTTGACCAACATTGTTTGGCTTGATTCCAAGAAATGTTTAGGATGTGGTGTACGGTCTTGATTTCCAATTCTTAACTTTAAAACATCCTTTTCATTGGGTGATACTCTAGAGCTATCATGCCAAAATTCTTGAATTACTTGCTTTACATTATTAGTTAGCTTCTTATCAACACATGGAAGCCTCCCGAAAAAATCCCATGTATCATTTTGAACAGGATCATCTATTCTTTCTCTTCTTGCAAGTTCTCTATCCAAAGTTTTATGATTTATGTCAAAATCAATACAAGTTTGTCTCATAAAGTGAGCCTTTTTCAATTGATGGCTTACTAGGATGGTTGTAATGACTCTTCGAGCAGCTCTCTTATCCTTTTCCTTGTATTTTTTCCAATAGACTTGAGAGCATTAAAAAAAAAATTGACAATAATGGAATTTTTTTCGGTCTTCTTGTTCACACAAATCTTCAATTTGGCTAGCAAAGGTCTCATCTTTTTCATCTTTAGCAATTGTAAAAAAAATTGGCATTGCTCGGTCAATGTCTTATCACTAAAATATTGGTTGAAAAGTCTTCTATCCCACAACCAAACAGTTCGTGTCGACCTCTTGCCTTCAAAATTGTTTGTAATGTTCTCATCAAATTCAAGTAACCATTTAGGGGTTCTTGAAGGTCTTGAATTTGGAATATGTCTTTCTTCCACACAAGGTTCTTCATTTCTCATGTAATCTGGTGAAACATAATTTACACTTAGTTCAATATTATGTTCAACATCTTCAATTCCAACATTTTCACCTCTAATTTGAATAATTTCATTCCCAATTTCAGTATCATATTCAACATCTTCAAATCCAACATTCTCACCTTCAACATTTTCATTATCAATTTCAATATTTTCATTCCCAATTTCAATATCGTGTTTAACATCTTCAATTCCAACATTTTTAGCTTGAACATTTTGAGTATCAATTTGAACATTTTCATTCCCAATTTCAATATCATGTTCAACATTTTCACCTTGTACATATTTAATTTCCTCTTCACTTGAAAGACCATAGGGCTCAGATTCACCAATATTTAACATTCCTTGTCTTCTCTTCCTATGATCTTCTTTGTCTTTTTGGTTATATTCTTCAATTTTTTCTTTTGTAAGCTTTCTCTTATGTTTATGCTTCTGACGACTGCTGCTCCCCATTATACCTCATAAAAGATACTGAAAAATCATTGTTTATGTCAAACTTTAGTACAAGATGCTCCCAAAAGTTGAACTTTGTCTCTTCCTGTCTAAAACTGTGTGTTTGTCGCCTGCAAAGCCTACAAAAAGAATGTAGGGTTTATTGGAATGCAAAAAATGGGCCATATGGGGTTTTGGAATGGCTCGCAAATTGGATATCCAACTAAATCTGATATTTGATATGAAATTTTTTTAAATTGTAGACACATAAAAATGGCCTAGAGTCACAAACCATATTTTTTTGACTTATCATGTTTCGTCTATAGTCCAAATTAAACTATTAATTAAATAATTCATAATTATTTAATTAATTCATGTCTTTTATTCCTCTTGATTATTTAAATAAAGAAATTTATTTATTTATTTAAAAGCGTCACTAATTATCTAATGTCTCTCATAATTAAATAAATTTCTTAATTTATTTAATTATTCTTGTCCATTACTTCCTCCTGATTATTTAAATAAATAAGTTTTATTTATTTAATGTGTCATTAATATCTCATGACCTCTTATAATTAAATAAATTCTTTACTTTATTTAATTATCATCCACCATTGCTTTTTCCAATTTTAGATAAAGATATTTATTTAAAATTGTCCAATTCCTAACTCTTGGCTTTTTCTAATTTAAATAAAATCATTTATTTAAATTATCCCACTTTCTAATTTTCCCACTTTTTAGTAAATGATTAAAGATTTTAATTATTTACTATCACATGATTTTTCCTCATTTTTGAGTTAAATTTATTTTTAATTCAAAATAATCTTTTTCCTTCAAAAAATCAAATAACTTTTATTTGATTCTTGATTTTTCAAATCTTCTTTTTTGTCCACCTCTTATCTTCTTGATTTTTCAAAACTTACAAATCAAGCAGTCTTTATCTTCTTGATTTTCAAAATTTTTTATTTTTGAATTAAATTATGTCATTTATTCTTCACCGCCGATTTGATTCTCTCAGATGACATCTCGACCGCTCACTTAAGGATTTTTCCCTAACCCTAATTAGGGATTATCAGATTTAATCTCGTCCTCTGATTTTAGGTCTCTATCAAAATTCAATCTCGTTCATCCATCCAAAATGGCATTTTCTATAAAATGCTATTTTTCTCTCATTTTTAGATTACACACATGAAATGCATTATTCTTGCATATTAAAACATATATTTATTTTTGGCATTGGCATAGGCATAGACTTTAAGAAAAATCCTTCAAAGCTTGGTGTAGGAATTAAACTTGTATTTATAGATTGCTCGCATGTCGAATCTGAGGGCAACACGTCAATCATCCAGCAAGTTAGAATCATGGAAGATTCGAAGAACACGTATAATTGTTCTTTTATTTAATTTCCTTTGTGCTTTATAGTTATTTGGGTTTTTATTGTCTTTTATTGATTTTCTAACCTTTAATCTAACCCTTAGTTACAAAAATAAAACAATTTTATAATGATCTCTAATGGCAATATTTTAGTGCTATAAATCAGATATCCAATTTGTGCATATATAGACCTGACAGTAATTAGGAGGTGGAGATTGGGAAAGAGAGAGAGAGAGAGAGAGAGAGAGAGAGAGAGAGAGAGAGAGAGAGGAGGGTATATGGGAAGAAGGGTAGAGTGATGGAGAGAGAATTAGAAGGGGGAAGGGAGAGAGGGAGAATGTGT
>VDFB02270651.1:783664463-783781890 GCA_007258455.2 Sequoia sempervirens
TAATCAAATCACTTCTAGTTAGTTTGAATAGTTGGGGAAATGTTTTTTAATGTTGGATAATTCACTTGTATGGATTTTGGGGGTTGCTCGTATAGTTTTGTATGGACTGTTCTTAGAAAATCAAGAGAAACTATAGTTTTTGCATTTTTCTTGTGTTCATTTGATGAAAACTTGATTGCCATTGTAGATATTATCAGTTGAATGATTTAGAGACTTGTATCTACTTGTATTTAAGCCTTTTCATGCCCTGATACCCATTTATATTCAATTCCTTGCATTATATTGCTGACTATCCTAAGGAAACACAAAATTTTCACTAGCTTTTGGTGGTTTTCATGGGTGTTTGATCCATTTCATGAAGGAATTATGCTGTAACCTATGAAATGGATCTATTCTAACATGTATAATACAAATCTAACAAGATGACATGCAAGTAAGGAAGAACACTTGGGTGTACACCATGTTTTCACAATGCAAAGTGTACTATAGAGGCTTAACTCCACAAGGGTGCCTGGAAGAGGTTTGAGAATGCTTCATTGAAATCCTTGATATCATTGTGTGTTTCCAAAAGTTCCATCCCATCTGCATCAGTGAGAGAGAGACCTAAGAGAGGGAGATGGGGTAGGATGAAGAGACTTGAGAGAGAGATAGAGGGAGGGAGGGCTAAGGGTATAGGGTAGATGTTTTAAGGGTAGAGGGGAGAGAGATAAAGGGAGTGAGTGAGTGAGAGAAAGACCTAAGAGAGGGAGAAGGGGTAGGAGGGAGAGACTTGAGATAGATTGAGTGAGTGAGTGAGTGAGTGAGACCTGAGAGAGAGAGTGGTGCTAGGAGGGAGATACTTGAGAGAGAGATTAAGGAAGGGAGGCTTAAGGGTAGAGGGTAGAGGGTTTAAGGGTTAAGGGGAGAGTGATAGAGGGATTGAGTGAGAGAGAGACCTAAGAGAGGGAGAGGGGGTAGGATGGAGAGAGTTGATAGAGAGAGAGGTGCCAGAAAGGGTGATGTTTGGGGTTGGGAGAGGAGAGAGGAAGAGGGAGATACAAGGGGAGTGATGAGGGACTGGAGTGGAGAAGAGAGCAGAGGAGAGGGAGGGAAGGGTGGATGGATGGGGAGGGGGAGATGGTAGGGGGACAGGGGATGGAGTGGAGGAGGGTGGAGGGAGAGAGAGGAGGGGGTGAGGTGGGAGGAGGAGAGAGATGAGTGGAATCAAGGAAAGGGAGGGGTGGAGAAAATGAGAGAGAAATAGGAGAGTGGAGAGGAGGGGAAGGGAGGGGAGAGATAGGAGAGGATTCAGGAGAGGGAGAGGTCAGGAAGTCAGGGTAGAGGGAGAGAGTGAGAAGGAGAGAGGGAGGAGGGAGAGAGAGGGTGAAGGGGAGGAGGATAGAGGAGATGGAGGAGGGATCAATAAGGAGATCAGGGGAAGTGGAGTGATCGAGGAAGGAGAAAAGTGGAGGAAAAGAGGAAGGAGAGATGAATGGAGAGTTGGAGGATTGGAGATTCCGAGGGAGTCAAGGGGATAGGAAGGAGAGAGACGGTGAGGAGGAAGAAAATCTGAAAGAGCAGGCGGTCCTGGATCATGGGTCAGGAATAACTGAGGATACAGAGGGCAAGGGAAAACATGAAGAGAGGAGAGGGGTAGGAGGGAAAGAAAAGAGAGGGCAGAGGGGTAGAGGTGTGGGGTTGGGGGAAGGAGAGGGGATAGAGATTGGAGAGAGAGAGGGAGTGGAGAGAGATAAAGGAGGGGATTAGAGAGTGGAGGAAGAGAAGGAGAGGTGGAGGGAGAGGGTGGAGAGGAGGATGGGAAGGGAATGGAAAGCCTAAGGTTGAAGGCAGAGGGGAGAGATGAGAAAGTGAGTGGAGTCCTCGAGAGGAGAGGAGGTAGAAGGGTGAAAGTCCTGATAGAGAGAGGGAATGGGGGGAAGGAAGGGGTTTTAGGGTGGAGAGGGATTCAATGGGGTAGGGAAGAGGAAGAGAGGGTGAGGGAGATGAAAGGAAAGCCGGAGGAAGGGTAGAGGAGAGGAGATAGAGGAGTGGAGGAGAGACCCAAGAGAGGGAGAGGGGTATGAGGGGAGAGTATTGAGAGGGGGGATGGAGTGGGAGAGAGATAGAGGGTAGAGGGTTTAAGGATTTAAGGTTTAAGGGTAGACAGCTAAGGGTAGAGTGGAAAGACATAGGAGTGAGTGAGAGAGAGAGGGAAAGAGATAATATTTAAATATTTTATATGTTAGTAATATTAATTATTTATATAATATTTTATATATTAGTAATATATACGTTAACTAAAATATAGAAATAATATTTAAATATTATACATAATAATTTAATATATTATATATTAAATTATAAACTATATTGTATATTCTAAACTAGATATATTAAAATAAACTATAAAATATTTATTGCATTTTCTAAATCATACATTATAAAGTATATAACATTTTTTCAAATCATATATAAACCAAATCGGATACCTTATTCAAAATGGATATCTGATTTGAAACGGATATCCAATTGGAAATAGATATCCAATGTTTCTGACACATAATTTATTGCCTAGGGATTAGCCTCGGCCTTGCTTTGGTATTTGGCTTGGACATGCCAATCCTAAGAATTCAACGCAAAAAACATGTTTGACAACTTACCTTGCTTTTCTAGACTTCGTTACGTGGCTGACGACTTTATTTTTAGCCAAAATTGATGAAACAAAAAGGGTTTGTAGAGGAGACTCTCATATTTCTACCAATACAAATTATTCTTTACTTTGATTTTAATAAATAATTATTATTCATTTTCTATTAGAATTATGACTAAAGTCTTGATTGATAGCTTGATTGAAAAACATCTATAACTTTCAAACGGTATCATATTTTTTGAATCCAAAACATGTGTCACATTCTATGCTTGCATACTATAGATTAAAAAAATTGAATTTCATGAAGTTTTGACCAAGTTAAGGTGGTCAAACATACAAGTTTTTATATTTTTAAAAGTTATAATAAAAAATAATAAACTAATTATTTACTTGGAAAAAAAATTACAAAAAATATTTCACATCCTGACATGAGTCCCTCTACTTATATCTAAAATCTTATAAAAACAATATTATCATTTTATTGTGGTTAGGGTGGTCGACGCATTAATCTACTTCTTATTTTTTTCCTAAAATTTAAGTACTATTACATTCAAATTTTTATGTCAAGTTTCTTAACTCTGATTTTTCTGAATTTTCATTGCCACTTAAGGGATTTTTTTTTCCATGATGATCTTGCACATACCCTTATATATAGTCAATTGTTCCCTAGTACTTGATTATGCTACATCATAGGTCAACATATAGTGAAAATAAACTTTAAATTTCACTTTTTCCCACTCAAGGGTCAAAATGGGGGCCATATAGGACTCATTTTCCAAGCATGGTGAATGGGTCCCACCTAGATGGGACTCATTCTCCAAGCATGGCGAATAGGTCCCACAAGGGCCATTTCAACACCCATGAAGCTTAGGAGATAGGAAATAAGGTTTAAATTGCTATCTTGTCAGGTGTTTGATCAATTAAAGCCTTAGGATGCACAATATGGGTGAAATAGGACATGTTAGTGATGATGTAAATGTTGAATAGGGATTGGGACACATAAATCAATGTGAAAGTGTAATTAAATGTACTTGAGAACACTAAAATTGGGTCCACATAGCCTAGAAATGATCAAGAACCAATGTGAATATGCAAGACACATTACAACACTAATTTATCATTAAGTTTAAGTTAAGAATCTTCTATATTGATGTAATAATGTTATTATAATGTTGAATTTAGGAAGAAATAGGTCTATTAAGTCTAGAAAAGCGTGAAAGTCCTTTACAATACTTTACAACACCTTTACAATATGTCATTGAAAGCATTTTGTTTAATTTTAAAGGGTCCAAGACCTAGTGTGGACACATAAAATGTCTCAAAACACTAGATTAAGACCTCATTAAGTCCAATTAATCATGAATTAATCTCATGTCAAGAAAAGGGTACGATTTTTTATGGCACAGTCATGTGACTTGATCACCCATTATCTATTATCTAGAGATTTTTTTGTCACTGAGCATGAAATTTTGTTGGGACAACCATTAGTTTTTCATTAGTTTTTTTCCTTGACTTGCTCAATATCATCTTCCTTTTGAATTTATAATTTGTAAAACCACTTTTGCAAATAAATTCTATATGCCCAACATTGCTATAGATTTGGCATGCCACATTGACATCCACTAGAGAAGCAAGATAATTTCTACTTTAAAAAAATATTCTATCTATTTCAGATTTGAATTCTATTAAGTTGTATGTCCATACTTATTTCAAATGAAATTGGAGCCAAAAAATGCTTCTTGACTTTTTAACACGGTTTTCTCCAACTCCCTTTTGAGTAACAAGATCTCCTTCTCAATCTTTTTACATTCTCTTATTTTGGATTCAATCGGAGCTTTTTTCCTTTTATTCTCTTTCCTTGCACACTCTAGATCTTCAAGAGCATAAACAAGTTCACCTTCAAAATAAACTTCATCTTCTTCATCATCCACAAATTTATTTGAAATTTTAGGGACCATAGTGGCCATAAATAGGGATTGATCTCCATCATCACCTAATGTATAGTGGTCTCCTTCATCTAAGAAGCAATATTCTTCTCTAGAGAGAAGGTTCTTCTTGAAATTATTTCTTTTAAAAGGACATTTAGAAACATAGTGACCAATTCTACCACAATTAAAACATTTGAATAGTAATTTACATTTTTATTTGTCTGGTCCTTTCTTCAACTTTCTCACAAAGTTTGCTTCTTCTTCCTTAAAATCACTAGGTGATCAAGAAGCTTCTTCTTTCTTCACAACTTTGAATGCAACCTCTCCTTTGTGTGTAATTTGAACTTCATTCCACATTTCATAGGTTTTAGGGGATCCAAACAACTCTTCCATGGTAATCCTTGTCAAATGGTTTCTTCAATCTTAGAAACATTTGAGTCAATTCGCTAAGGGAGATTTCTCAGAACTTTCTTCACCACCACAAAGTTAGTTATGTCTTTTTTGAGACCTTTGATTCCATTCACAACATCTATCTAAAGTAGATAGCTAGCTATGTTCTCTTATTTTATCTTTAGATTCTCAAACCATGTCCACTAGGATTGCAACTTTTCCTGCTTCACACTGTCATTTCCTTCATAGAGATTCTTGAGCTTATCCCAAATCTCCTTTGCAGTTTTACACTGTACCACCTTAATAAATTTATAATTTTCCAACCCGCTTATGATATAATTCTTTACTTTGGAATTATTCTAATGATCCCTTTTTGCATTTGGATCAGTGATAGGATGAGAAGGTTCAACATAATCATCTTTGATGGCTCTCTAAACAACATAACCTAGAGATGAGATATAGGCATCCATCCTCACACCCCAAAAGGCATAATTGTTTCCATCAAATTGTGGGGCGTTATAAGAGGAAACCTTCTAAGACATGTGTTCTAAACAAGGATCTAACTTCAAATTTTAGGCTACACCAAGGAACTCAAATTTGATAACAATTGTTAGAATAAATAAATATATTGAGAGGGAGGGTGAATCAGTATATCCCTCAAATTAATTCAATTGAACTTATCAATCAAAAATTATAACTACCTATAGTATCAAAAATTATACTCCCTTCTTGGAGATAGTACAATTTCACACTCTGCTTGGACCTATTTTAGTACCCTTGCATTCATATCGTTTAAATCATCATTAATAGGCCCCTAAGACCCTTTATTACATATCCCAAGGCTTATTTCAACTGAAATCTTGACAAATTCAATAAATGCATTTAATATTCTAACCCTCGATATTCTCTCACCTTTAAAACTTAAGGTGGTCCACTAATACGCCACCCTGGGCATATTAGCCCCCCTAGATGGGACATATATGCCACCCTAGGTGTATTAGTCCCCCTAGGTGGGACATATACACCACCCTTGCCATATTAGTCCCATTTGGGGCATTTTTTATGTTTTGAGTGAGAAATTAGGGTTTTTAATTCAAATTTTTCAAATGTTAGCATTTGGGATCTAATAAATGGTAAATTAGATAGTATGCCTACAAAATTAAGGCCTCAAATCATTATTTAACCTAGCAATTTTTATCTAAGACCTAGAGATTTCAGGTATCCAAGTATCCTAGCAATTTTATGAGATCAAGAGCATTCAAGAGCAAGTTATCAAGCATTTGGAGCAATATTCAAGATTCAAGCATCATTTCAAAGTCTCCATGCATCATGTGTGTTTGTGAGCTAACATTGGTGATGTAGGTTTCATGATCAAGCTAGCATTTAAGATGAATCTTCAAGCATTCAATCAAAAATCAAGACCCGTATTGATGCTAGCCATTTCACACAAGTTTTCAACCTTCATTTCAAGGGTCTGGTGAGTTGCAACATTGCATTTTTTCATTCATCATTCCTTCATGCTATTTCATTTCATTTCAATTTTTAATTACCAAAACGGGGTTTGACCAAGGAAAACCCCCATCCTCTAACAAAACATCATTTTTCTCTCTTATCATGTGTGTTGTGTAGATTTAGGTGAACTGGACTCATTTGACCAACCTAGTGATTTATTCCCTAATATAGCCTTTCGACATAATTCAACAGTGTTGAATCTAGGTTTGGAAGACTCAAAAGATACTCAAAATTTAAACCTATAGGTGGACTAAATTGCCCCATTACCAATTTTCACTTCCACTCAATTGGTAGAGTTGATTAAACTTTGTTATATCTTAAAGTGAAAGTTCAGTTATTTCTACATGTGCATTAAGTGATGTTTGCACTGTATTCATCAAGTATTAGTTGTGCAAGTGTTTTCAATAAGAAGAGTTTTAGAAGTATTGCTCAATGCTTTACAAATCAAATGGAGTAAAAATCAGATTATACAAATGATTAATCATAGTAATTGCTTTCATTTATTTCATGATGCCATTCTCATTACAATATTTCATTTGATTGCAAGAATACAAATGGTGGTACAAATTTTCATTTTGATGCATTTCTTTTCAGAATGAAAAGTAGAAAAAGAGAAATTAAAGGAATCCATACAAGTCGTGGATGTAACTGTCACAATGCATCATAAGGAGCATGCTACACTATTGAAGATGCAATAAAGGAAAACACATTTAAGCATGAACATAATCATCATTTCATGTTGTTGTTAGCTGATGCAGGATTGGTGCACCATCCTTTTCCCTCGAGCTCAGATCGACCTGTAAAAGAGAAAAAGGGGTTGTTAGAGCTCTAACTATGAACACCCCTATATGAACCACCAACATTAATGTAAAATATTTCTAATAATACATTGAATCAATTGCACAAAGGGGAGACAGATAGAAGCAAAGAAGGAAACATCATCATAATATATTGTTTCTGCTAACATTGTTTGTTTCTTGTGCAGGTATAGGAAAATTCATGAAGTTGATCATCTTATGAAGATAAAAGCATGTGGAGTAAAACAGGCTCCCACAAGGGTAGAGATTGGCATGTTTTCCCTTGAGCATCAAATGAGGACTGAATAGAGAGGTATAATCATTATGCTAAAGGGAATAAATACATTTCAACTGTTAAAGCAATGAGCTCAATTGGAATATAGGATCAACAAGTATTTCATTTCTCAAGGAAGTGAATAGGCATACATAATTGCCTCATCTATAATCATCAATTTCAGCTGAAACAATGGATGAGCTTCAGAATATAATAATTAAGTTCTCTTCAAAATATTTCATACAAAAATTATGGTCACATCCTCATCATACTGTTGTTTGAAGAACAAAAGAAAGAAGAATTAAAATTTGCATGAAATGCATTGAATTCATAACAACTAGTTACAGTTAAAGCACTGAAAACATCATCAAAGTTATTCAAATATGTTACAAAGAGTTGTTTCAAGAATGTCAAAGTGCAATGCAGATAGCATCATTAGTGAATGGAGTTGCAAAGAAATGTGGATGTTTTAGTATTTCCAATAGCAAAATAAAAATCAAGTGATATTGTCTTATTTTTAAATGTCAAATTCAAGCACATTCTAAAGTTTTTAGGTGCATTTGGTAAATGCAATCTAGTGATTGCATCTATGTATTTGAAAGAAGGAAAGTATACGATAGCCGTATTCAAAGGGAAAATCAGAAATGTACACTATTCACAAGGATGCTAAGTGCAATGGTGAACAAATATATTCTCTTTAACACTTGAGGGAGTGACTATATATTCAAGGTGCATGAAACCAAAATAGCCATTTTTCATCATAGGATGAACAAATATAATTCATGACTATCAGAGTCATAAGGGAAGTCAAATTAAACAAAGGACAGTTAGCAACTATAGACAATGATGTTCTAAATGCTAGGGTGACAGTTCTCCATGGAGCATAAGACAACGAGTAACCAAAGGCATTTCACCGAATTTAAATGCATTAAAAGTATGGTAGTCATACTTAGGAATGAGAAGGACAATTCATCACAGTCATCTCAAAAGAAGCGATTCTCTGGCAAGGAGTGACATTAATGGCAAATTTAAAGCAGCATGGTGCCCACTACCATCGAAAGAGACAAAAAATAGAATAGCTGGTATGTTTTGCATGCTCTTAAGAAGAAAAATTTCAAAATCAGTAGGAGGTAGCAAGATACAATTGTTAGAAATATCATCATAAATACAAGAAATGATACAACAAATTCTTTCATTAAACGAGGTGGGTTTTTTCCATAACCATCTTTCTTTAAGGGAGTTTCAAAACCCATCAGGGTTTCTTCTATTAAAATAGAATGAGAGTTTTTAGATCTCAGATAAGTATAACAAGTACCTTCAGAAAATTGAAATGAAAATCATACTAATTACCCATGTTGGGTTTTCAATAGAAAGTGCAAAAATAAATAATCTTCTTTCAGAATAGAGAATACCCACATGAGGGTTTTATTTCAAATACAATTTTTTCACCATTTTTCAGCTTACCTATGTAGGCGTTTTTACAAAATACAAAATGTATATAGTGCTATCATGGGTCGAGCCCCAATACATGAAGGAGTTTACATATAAATGGAACAAGATTCTTCTCTAATAGAATTCCTTTTATCCTTTGGAATAAAATACAGATTACAAATTAAAACATCCATTTTGTGCATGAGTGGTCACAACCAAGAGGAGGAGTTTCAGTCACAAATTTCACTGAAAAATGGAAAAAACCTTTTGAGTTTTCCATTTAGGCCCCAAAATCTGAAGTGAGTAATGGATATGATGCAAGATTTCTAAGTGAAATTCATTAGAAAGCATGAGCATGGTGCAGCCTATAATGGATCTATTTTTGTTTTAAAAAGGAAAACAACAATCACTCTCTTCATAGAAGCCTTTACAAGATTTTGTTTGACAAGAAAAAATAAGGGATAAGTGAGAGCTTACCATGTCTCACATGTAGAAGACCAAATGATGGAAGCCAAGCACTCATAGAGCTTCCAAGCAAAGTTCGAACTCACACTCATGGAGGTTAGGAAAGGAGTAAGAATAGAGAGAGATGAATATTAAAATCAATAATATTCCTCATACTAGTCATGGCCTGTGAAGCCATTTTTCTCACCAAAGGAGCCAAGGGACAAATAGAAGACAAAAAATAAAGCTTACCATATGGTGGAGGTTTGAAGGAAGAAAGCTTGAATGGAGGCTCAAAAACAAACCCTAACCTTCTTCATGGGGATGCACATTTTCTTCTTTCAGAGCTTTCTCTCCAAGGTCACCAAGTGCATAATGTGAATTTAGGGTTTTCCTTGAGTTTTGTCAATCATCAATGCCCTAATTCAACTTATGAGATTATTGCATAAACTTTTGAAATATTAAACCTTATGTCGTTGATTACCCTCTATGCTAGGTTGAGCCTTGTAAGGATGAGTGATTTTCATTTGTCTAAGTCTTTAGGCTTATTTTGATATAATATTTTGTGGTGTAAAGACTTTAGGTATTTAGGTATTGTTAAATTTATGCCTTGGTAAAGATGTAGAGCGATTTAGTGCCTTTTTATTTGATTTTGAGGAAAATCAATTAAAATGAGAAAGATGAACAACATTTATGCCTTGGAGAGTAAACCTTTGTGACTTAGGTTTTATTTTTCAATTGATTTTAAAGAAATCAATTAAAATATTGATAAGAGATTGCCTTATGTTTTATGATTTTTTTTTAGAAAAATCAAATTGTAATGGAGATAAGTATTGTTTTACAAAAGATTCTAAATCTTTAATTGCAAAAAATAGGTCAAATTGAGAGAATAAAAATCTGAAATTCTTGTAAAGAAAGAATAAAACAATGCTTTATAAATTGTTTTATTTCTTTGCTATTTTTAGCAGATTGGTGATTGATTTTTTCTCTTGGTCGGATTTGAGCTTCATGGAGAGGAGATAAGGTGTTTTTTTCACTTTTAAGGAAAATAAAACCTATTTTTAGGTGCTTTTTAGCATGCACGTGCAAAAAGAGAGAGTTTTCCATTTCAATTACTCTTTTTGGGGCAGTTTTTGATGCTTTTCCTTGAGCTTTCTACTTGAGCTCAGATTAGGGTTTTGGTGATATATCTTGAGAAAAACTTAGAGTTTTTCTTAGTCTAGATTATTATTTCTTGCTCTAATACACATTCTGAGAGCATGTAATTTTTTTTTACTCAGGTTAGATAGATACACTCTCTTTAGTTTCAATAAAGCAACAAAGTTCTTCTTTCCATTTTTCTTGTCTCAATTTTGTAATGGTAATCTGATGTCTTTGTTTTCCAAATTTGAATCCTTACATGTCTTGTTGTTGTGAATCAATTTTTAGAATTACATGTTTTCAGGTTGCATGTTGTATTTAGTTCTTTTAAATCTTCATTCAAATCAATGATGAAAACATGTGCCAATGATATTGTGAGGGCTATTGTGATAGAGAAACTATTGTGAGAGATAAAGTATGAATTTTCATTAAGTTCTAAAAATCATCTGTTAGTCATAAGTTTTTAATTTCAGTTTATCCTTCTTCCTTTTACCTCGAAAGTCATTTAGAATAGATTTATCATTCAAAGAACCAACTCACTTTGGAGATTCCTTCTTCATTTAGATCACCCACATCTGAAGAAGGTTTCCATGTGTTAACAAATAGTTAAACTTCTACAAATTTAACACAAGGTGCATATCTAATTGATAACATGCCCAACCTAGCGTATTAGTCCTGAGATAGTTTTTTTATCACCATTCAGTAGATCTTGACAGTTGACAAAAGAATTCTAGATTATTCCCTAAAAACCCTAGAGCAGGACTCATATGCCCTACCTAGCATATTAGTCCCAGTGCAAACCATAACAATAGTTTTTAAGGTATGTAAATCTTGTCTTGGAATCTCCATTCATCCATGTACTTTTCTATTCCATTCAATTTATCAGTTTGATTCCATGCTTTCATTTTTCTAGGTTTCATAGTGATTTTGCATAAGTGTTTGCATTTCTCCCTTTTAAAGCTTCATTTAATGGTGAACCCTTGTCCAATTATCAAAGGAATCAATTATCCAATCCTCAATCGAGTCACTTGGTTGAGGGCTTTAGTTTCCTAATGAATGGAAGTGTGAAATAGGTCGAATTCAATCTCCCAAAAGGTGGAACCATATTTTCCTTTTGTTCATTTTGATGAACTCAACCTTTGGACCCTTGAATTTTTGATTTGGAGAACATTGTAGTCCTAGATCTAGGTTGCATTAACTTTGTATTATATTTTCATTAGTTGAATTGCATTTAGGGCTTCTAAATATTGCATTAGTGAAAAGTGCATATAGGTTGCATTTTTTGCTTTTTGCATCATTCAATTTCATTGGAAATTTATAATTGGAGATAGTTATTCAATCATACAACCTAGACACATTAAAATCAACTTATATTTTTTTGATTCAGGCTTAAAAACCCTAATTTTGACTCATTCACCCACCTAGGCGTATTAGTCCCAATACAAGTCTTTTTTGTAGATTTTTGGGTATTATGTGCTCTCTATTTTTCACTATCTAAACCTGTCAAAAACCCTAATTTGGATTCATACACCCATCTAGACTTATTAGTCCCTAATTAGGTTTGAATTTTCATTTTATAGCATTAAAATCTTGTTATTTGTGCTTCTGGTTGTTATCTTTTGATTACTGTTTCAGTTTCCAAAATTACTATCATTGGCAATCTTTTCAAAATTGGTTTTGTAGTGATGGAAAAAGTATCCCTTTTCCTCACTTAATATGGGAATTAATAAAATGAGCAAAGTGATGTCTTCATTTAGTTTTGAAATAGTTTTTACATATTCACATTAAGTTTTGGTCCCTTTTAATTAAAATTTGGCTTATTTATCACTTAATTGGTCCTATTTTGCATCTGCAAGCCTAGTTAAATGCATTTTTCTAAGGATAATCCTAACATATAATAAATGACAAATCATAATTTAATATTTTTAGCTGTGTGTTCCAGATTTACGAATTTGGGACTCATACACCCAATAGGGGGTATGGGTCCTCCCTAGGTCTTGAGCCTTGATTTCAAATGTCACATTGAACATATCACTTCTTGAAGTATGTATCTCGGGTTTAAGCCTCTGGGACTCATATGCCCAACTTGGCATATGAGTCTTGCTTTAAGATAGGACCTATTTTAATTCAAATTCTGGGAAGTATTTTATTATCCTTAGTTTCAATTTCCTAATGTCATCTTGTAGTGTTGTAATTTTAGGAAATTAGGAATAAACAAGTATAAAGACAAGGTTAGTTCACTATGTTTTACTTAAGATTTTTAAACTAGCAATTTCAAGTCTTCAAGTATTCTAGCTAAAGCAATCAATCTAAGAGCCTTAAAGTATTTATGAAAGAGTTTACAAGAGAATTCAAGAGAAAATTATCAAGCATTTAGAGCTACATTTGAGATTCAAGCATCATGTCAAAGTCTTCATGCACCATATGTGTTTGTGAGCTAACATTTGTGATGTAGGTTTCATGATTCAAGCAAGTATTCAAGACAAATCTTCAAGAATTAAATCAAGAGTCAAGATCCACATCCATTGAAGCCAGTTCACACAAGTTTACAACCTTTATTTAAAGGGTTTTATCTAGGTGAATTGGAGCTTGAAGATCCTTTGAAGGAAAAGTTGCAAAAGTTGTCAAAGTGGTCAAGAATTTGTCATCTTCACAGAAACTCACCTACAAACTAGAATTCAAACTTTCAAACTTGAAGATTGGACAAGAAGGAAGCTACAAAAGATCACTAGAGGCTAAAAAAGTATTATTTAAACCCTAATAATGGGACTCATACACTCAACCTGGTGTATTATTCCCAATATACCCCTTTTTTCCATCTTTCTAAAGATCTTGATCAGTCATCAGAAGATTCCAAATTCTACCCAAAAACACTATAGTAGAACTAAATTTCCATGCCTAGCTTATTTCTCCCAATATACTTCAAAAGGCATATTTTTAGGGTTTATAGACCTTTTTTTGGCCTCTCCACTCCTCTAGGTACTTTTATGTTTCATTTAGTTTTTCAATCTAATTTCATGCTTTCAATTTTCTAGGGTTTTGTGCATAAGTGTTTGCATTTCTCCTTTGAAGCTTCATTTAATGGTGAACCCCCATCCAATTATCCAAGTAAATCCCTAGCCATCCCTCAATTGAGCCACTTGGTTGAGGGATCTAGGTTGAACTAAAGTGTGAAATAGGTCCAAGTTCCATCTCCCCAAAGGTGGAACCCTATTTCCATTGGTTCAAGTTTCATTTCAAGTGCATTTTTAAATATAAGAATTGGAATTAAAGAATTTCATTTATCTTGTGTTTATTGTATTTATCTTGCATTCATCATCCTTCCTTGATTGAACCTTGTATGAGCTTTAAAACTTGGTGTCCTATTGCTAATACTATAGTGAGACATAGTTTGAGACTCATTTAATCCTACAATAACACACGCATCATGGATCTTGGGTTATCTAGCTCTTTCATTCATAGTTTTGACACTAGTGCACTAGATATGGACCATACCATTGACAAATTTTTACCTTCAAGTAGTATGACAAGTGTTGAAACAATGGTTCCTAGTGTCCCTCAAGAAAACCTAATCCAAATCCATGAAGAATTGGCGCATCTACAAAACCTAGTGAGTACTAAGAACATTTCCAACGCCACTATTCCTACCATAGATAACACACGCTGAATCATTGAAAGTGAAAAATGAATAGATATTTCGCATAACTTAGCTCATATTTTTGGAAAACATCTTACCTCAATGACTAGTTGTGCTCGAACTTTGAAAAATGCTCAAATTCAAGGAGGAATCCAAATTCTTCCTCCTACAACCATTTCCTCTATTCCTACTTACACCAACCATCAAGTTACCACAACGATGCAACCTACTAGCAATGTATTTCATACCTTGGGTATTTCCACTAGCAATACTTGTACCTTTGTGGCATCTCATGTCAAATCGCCTACCACTTACCTCCCATAATTGTTCCATTCACTTGCCCCTCAAACACATATACACCTCCACCATATTCACCTCCATATCAAAACACAACCAATGAATCCATCCTCAACAAAATATTGTAAAAATTTTAATCCCTTCAATGAAAAATTTCTACTATAAACCAAAATCAAAATGGCCAACATTCATACTATGTTAGAAGCAATCCCTTATCCTTAGAGATATTAAGAATGCCAATGCCACAAGGTATAAATTTTCCTAGATTTGAGAAATATGGAGGAAAAGGAGATCCTTCTAACCATGTTTCCACTTACACTGCCTTATGTAGTGATTTCATCCTTGAAGATAAGCTCTTGGCTAAGCTTTTCCCTAGGTCCTTGAAAGACCACTTTAGAATGGTTATCCTCATTACTGAATAACTCAATTCATTCATTAAATGAACTTTTTGAGGCCTTTATCAACCATTTCTAAGTGCACATGACTCCTAACATGACCTTAGCTAATTTCATAATATGTAAGCAAAAGGATGATGAAAAGGTTACTAGCTTCATTTCACGCTATCAATTGATTTATTCCCAAATTGGTATAAAGATTCCTGATCCTCACCTTCAACAAATGTTCATTGAGAACTTACAAACTAAGATGCAAGATAAGCTTGTCATGATGAAATTTCCTTTGTACACTTGTGTACCACCCTTCATGAGTATCAAAACTCAGTTACTAGTCATGAAATAAAACCCACCTCTAGTTGTCCTAAAAATTTTGAATTCACAACTCAAAACAATTACCAACCTTTTAGGAAACAAAATAAAGGATTTCTTTAACTAAATCCCCCTTGACCAACCCAACATGTTGATACCCAAGAGGCTTCTATAAAGAATACAAATCCTTTTACATTTGGGGATCCGAATGGAAAATTTACTCCCCTACTTAATACCCTCCATAACACCATGTTACAACTTCTATAAAAGAACTTGATTTCCTTACCTCCCATTAAAGCTCCTAATCCTAATAAGCCATTACCTCCAAACTTTAGATCAAATTCCTATTGTCATTTTCACCATCAAAATGGACATGATATGAAACATTGTAAGCGTCTTAAACACATGGTGCAAGGCCTCATTGATTCCAATCATATTCAAATTGGTGGTGTTAATGATCGAGGGAATAAGTTTGTTGCCCCTCCCAACCAAAACCTACAAATCTTTACCAACCCCATGCCAAATCATAATATTTCATTTGTCAAAGCTAGTGAAACTAAGAATGATGTGATGAATATTGACAACATGGATACTAATGAACAAATTCCTATGGATAATATGGTTGGATTCATCGAAATTGAACCTTGTAAGGGTCAAACTAAAATACCTCTTGACATTTCTTTCTCATCAAAAGATATAATCAGAAAGGCACCTAATGCTCCTCTTTACGTAGCCTGTCAAATCAATGACAAGCCTACTAATGGGATATTAATTGATCCTGTATGTGTAGAGAGTGTGATCATTGAAGAATTATTACTTGTGCATGAACTCTATCAAGATACATATGATAAACAAAAAGCATGGATAAAAATGCATAATATTTTTTGTTTCCCTACAATAGGTTCAATCACCCTTCCTTTAAAAGTTGGACCAAAATAATTAGATGTCTCATTCTCTATCATCCTGACGTGGTGTAGGGGCACCCAAGCTCCTTAGGGGTCAGTTCAAGAGACAAGAGGTTTTAGGGGTGAAGAATACCTATCAAGCATTCCAAATCATCAACTATAACATCTTGAATCCTATAATGGATTTTGAAATGGATAAAAACATTAAAGAGGTCAAATGTCCTAAGGGTCCTGATAAGGACCATAGGACCAAAATGCATTGTAATTGGAAAAAATAATGTCCTAAGAGTCTAGATAGCTTTTTAGTGTTTTAATCATGTCAATAAGGTTGAATAATAATTATTTCATAGTTTGGAATGGTTTATAGTTAATAGGAGTTAATAAATAAAGAGTTGGAAAATTTAAATTTTCAAAAGCTACCTTTGGGCGGGAAAGTAGTTTTTAGGAGTTTTAATCACTTTAATGTAATCAAATCACTTCTAGTCAGTTCGAATAGTTGGGGAAAGGGTTTTTAATGTTTGAGAATTCACTTGTATTGATTTTGGGGGTTGCTGGTATAGTTTTGTACGGAATGTTCTCAAAAAATCAAGAGAAACTATAGTTTTTGCATTTTTCTTGTGTTCATTTGATGAAAACTTGATTGCCATTGTAGATATTCTTAGTTGAATGATTTAGAGACTTGTATCTACTTGTATTTAAGCCTTTGAATTCCCTAATACCTATTTATATTTAGTTCCTTGCATTATATTGTTGATTGTCCTAAGGAAACATAGATTTTTCACTAGCTTTTGGTGGTTTTCATGGGTGTTTGATCCATTTCATGAAGGAATGATGTTGTAACCTATGAAATGTATCTATTCTAACATTTATAATACAAATATAGCAAGATGACATGCAGGTAAGGAAGAATAATTGGGTGTACACCATGTTTTCTCAATGCAAAGTGCACTATACAGGCTTAACTCTGCAAGGGCGCCTAGAAGAGGTTTGAGAATGCTTCATTGAAATCCTTGATATCATTGTGTGTTTCCAAAAGTTCCATCCCCTCTGCATCATGACGTCAGATCAGTTTTGTGTGAAGCTTGGTTAATTATGGCTACGCTCCATGGAAGCCATCTTGTCAGTTGTGCATAAATGTTTAAAGTTTCCCTTTAACAATGAGATCTTTACTATGCACCTTTGCGGCTTTAATCTTGTGTCTTCCCATGGGAATTTCTAATTGAATTTATTTTGGACCGATCCTATTGAATCTATTAGACCTCGTAAACATTTATTTTTCATATCCTATCTAAATTTTAAGGAAAAACACATAAAAATTATCCCTTTGAAACATTCCTCAATCCATGATTGATCCTCCTATCCTTTGACAAAACCATGATTGAACCAAAATCTCTTCCAAGTAACCAAGACCAACCCAATATAGATCCTTTTCCTATCTACTAAAAATGACCAAAAGACAACCAAAACAATCTTGTCGTGCCTCCTAAGATAAAAACAATTTTACAAAGCTAAAGAGAGTGGTTGAACAACCTCCCATGGTTCCTTTCGTTCCTCCTCTAAGGGAAGATAAGAGACCCATGGTTGATAAACCCAATCCTACACAAACACAACTTGAAAATCATACCAAAATAAATATAAATTCTTGAGAGCGTAGGAATAGACATCGTGCTATTTCTTGAAGGTTAAACAAAGAGAACAACAAACAAAATGAAAATCCAAACTCAAGTGAAGCAATAAACAATGAGTCTCCCTCTTTTCCACAATAAAAAGATCCTACATTGCAACCACAACAAGGACTAGCACCTTCTTTGGACATTATCATTTGACCTCCCATTGTGATTAACTTGCATGATAATGATGAGATTGCTAAAACTGATGAGAAAGTGCATAATGAATTGAATTTATTGTTTTCTTCTTCCATGAGCTTAGACGATAATAACCGTGATGATCCTCCTAAAAAGAGTGACTCCCCATGTGTTGAACTTGGTGATGCTCCTAGTACCACACTTACTATTATCCCTTTAGCTAGTTTTCTTCCTTATGCAAACAATGAACAAGATTGGGATGCAAACAACCTGCTATAGGTTGAATTGCATGTGCCTTACTAGTCTTTGTTTTCTTTTTCATGTTATGTGTGTGATTTCATGTGTGTATTATGATCTCTTGTGCCATTTCGTTTGATATATCTCTCTCTTTATGACATTACTCTATTTGTATCTACATTCTTCTATATGTCGTAAACCTTTATATTTTCTTTGTCTTGTGTTTTCCTTTTGGGGATGATACAAGGAATCAAGACATTCAGGTCTCTTCCATGTTGAACCAACAACTTTTCTTTGTTTTCACTCTCTCTATGTCATTCCTCCCATTTCATGAGTATTTGGGGAATGATGATGTTTCTAAGCTCTCTAACAACATTGTAGCAACAACATACTAACCCCAAATCCGTGGATCTCTTTTTTGATTTTTGGATTTCATTTTGGAGGTAAGCCCTTCCTCTTTCATGGTGTAGCTTCATTTGGAATCATATGACATGGTATAGGGCTTTCCAAATAAGATCTCATGTCTTTTTATCATTTATCATTTGCTACTTTAAAGTAATTAATCATAACATGGTGTTATTCTTTTACATTTAAATTACAACTCATGTTTCATTGTGTGCTCTTCTTACTTCATGTGATGCATCTTTCTCTTTGTGCTGGCATTGGGCATGATGTCCTTTAAGAGCATGATCTCTCTTAGCATATTATATTCCTCTTAGTGGAAATGCCAAGCAGAGTGCATTCCTTAAGCTATGAATCTTCTATTTTTTTATTGGTCCTCTCTTGGAGACATTAGGCACGATGTTGCCTAGGTTGAGACCTTACATGAACTAAGAAAAACCCCTTTCAACATACCTCACACTATTTCAAATTTACAATAACCGATATATGGACACCTTGCTTAACGCACTTTGCTTGCCTATGGAGCCATCCTATTGTTCATGGGTGTTAGCATACAAAGTTTCACTTTCCTTATGAATCTTTGTGTTCATGTTGTGTGGGGACTTATCAAAGTTATCAGGAGGTGTAGCTTGGGTATGGTTAACTGGGAGCTAACCATAGGTGTTAGCTCTAAAAAATGCAAGTTTGAACCATGAAAGGTTGCCAAGCCTTCACAAAGTTTTAGGGTAACAGAACAAGGTTTTAAAGAATTAAACCTTCTACTCTCTAGGTGCTGCTAGACCTAGGTGGGTGTACCTATAACAAATGAAGTAGACTTGACTATTGATCTTCTCTTCATGCCATGATTTTTCCACGATGGTAGATTGGAATGGACAAAATAAAATAAATTTGGTATATATTGTATACTAAAATGAAGACTAAACCCTAATATGCTTAATCAACAGATGTATAAAAGTATAAATGAAACTAAATGATAGAAATAGTGACACCAGTGCCTTATATAGTATACAGAGTCAAATGAAATCTTAAACAATTGACTTCTTTCTAGAGGTCATTCAAATTGTTTGGCATATTTTGTTTATAACTAGTATAAACATACAAGATTGTGATTATTAAGTTCTTCTTACTAATCTAAATGAAATTCCTTGATTACTGTGATTAATCAAAAGGATTTAATCCTTCCTTGAAAGAACCTATCAACCAATCACATAAACCAGACATAAACATGTTATGCTAATTTAGATAACCAAGCAACTTCAGTCTTAGAGACAACCTAAATAATTCTTTCAATTGGCACAACACAACAATTGACACCAGAATACGCCAGCAAATCAGATGATTTTCATTCATATCTCCATTGCTTCAAAACATGCAGTAGAGTCTCAGCCCTGTGAAACATGGTGTTCCACCGTATTTTCTATTCTCTATCCTATTCTACCTATATTTTCATATTGTTTTCAAAATGGACATTTATACATTGAGAATATGAAAGGACACAACCTTTCAAAAATAGGAAATATCAATTACCAAACAAAAGATAGAGAATAATTAGGCTCTATTTAGCCATAAGTGAGTCTTAGTGAGGTGGTCCAAATAATCCCAGTGCTCATGTGTGTCCGCATCTCCAACAGCATTCCAGATCGTGATTTCCATCTTGACCATTTCCTCATTTTGCTCGCTCACTTCTTCCAATGTTGTATCCTCTGCAGAAGTCGTCTTCATGATTTCATCCAACATTGAATCACATTCATTTTTCCACTTTACAGCACCCTTCAAATCACTTTTATCATAAGAGAATCTGACCACATTTTTCTTGGCAGCTACAATTAACCCTTGTTCATCCCCTTGCAATTCATCATAGAAATTTTGATAGCGATTGATGATATGATTCACAGCTTCAAGTCCAGAACTGCTAGCCTCCAACTCATGAAACTTCTCCATGATTTCTCCATCCATCCTTGTGTGCTCCTTCAATGCAGCAAGAGTATGAGAATATTTTCCCCACAATTTATTCAACCAGGATGTCAAATGATCATGCCTCTTCTTGACAATTGCAGCAATTGCATCATATTTTCCCTGAGAATAAGCACTTGACCCTACCCAGTGGTCTTTTTCCTTAGAAATTTCTCCTTGAGTAATAATTTTGGTTGTCCCCATTGAAACACCAACCAAATCTTTGAGTCTATCATTTTCTCTCAGCAATTTTTCATTATTTTCTGTATACATTTCTTTCTTTTATCAATAGCTGAATTTGTGCTTTATTCAATTTTGCAATATTTACCCCAATATCTATAGTAGCTACAGGATCAGCTTCTCCAGCTTTTAAAGTCATAATATGGCCAAATTCCTTCTCTGTAACAATTGCCACTGATTTCCTATGGGGTGGGTATAAAGCTCATATCATCAATGATCCCTCATCAGTATTATACTTGGATTTTGCATATACTTTTGTCACCTTTTCCTTGTCAAGCTTATATGTAGCATTACTGCCTTTCAAGAAACTATCAGAAACCAATGCAAAATTCAAATCAAGCCCAGGAAAGATCATGACACCATCACTCTCCAACATTTTCCTCCCCACTTCAGGAGTCATATTTTTCATTTCATCATCCACACATTTTCTCAATTGAGCAAGCAATTGTTCCTCATTTCTTGAAGTAACATCATCAACATTCTTCCTTATTTCCTTCCCCTTCTGCTTGTACAAAAATTTCTTGAACTTTGGGGAATGTATAAACTCATCATTAGAGACAAATGACCTGTACTCCATGTGCATTGTATCAACATCACCACGTTCAATACTTTGTTCTCTAACTAGGCAAACATAATACTGAGTCCTCGTCCTGGATACCTTTTCTATTCTACCCTGTGGCACATTAGCTCTTTATCCAATACAACAATCTATCAAGAATTGAATTATATCCCTCTTTAGCCAATACAGTGAAATTACCAAAACACAAAGTACTAGGCATAAAAGCTTGCTTCCCAAAAGAACTGAAATGCATCACACTACAGTAATCCATCTATCTGACAATTTCCAAATATGAAATCCTATTTGGAACCGTCCTTGGAAGAATGAGAGGAGCATCTTCAAATCCATATACTCTAATTACTATAGCTCCCTCCAAACAATACCAGTCTCCCCAGTTATGGTCAATTGGCCCATTGAAATATTTAGGCCGAAGGAATCTTTTAATCTCATCAGTCAATGAATAGTTACAAGGATAATTATACAATTTATACAATGTCTTTACAAAATGCTCTTCAAAATGAATGAAACTAGAACCAGCAAACCTGTTGTCACAAATAGCAGTCCACAACTAAACAGGAAATGCTTCATCCTCCTTACCAATCTAAGAAATTCTCATCTTTTGAGGCCATACCCCTAACTCCTGTCTGAAATATAGCACTAAATGCATCAACAATGAATAATTTCTGAGATGAACAATAGAAGCTCCACCCTTTATAGCCATCAATCCTGAATCAAGCTCCTTAGAAATATATGAAGCATAATCAAATGGCCTAAAGTTATGATATTGAATATCTACTATGATAACCATTGGCACCATTGAAATGAATTCAGGGGCATCCATCCCTAATACCTAACACACTGAAAAATATGTGTACTTCATATAGGGTTCAAACAAATCTACATGATAGTGAGGCCCCTCACTATCTTCAAGAGGTATTGGTTTGTTACCCTATTTAACCCTTTGAATTGGTAACCTCCATCCCTTATAACATGTATCCATTCTTGAAAATTCCTTCTGCAACTCTTCACAATTGATTTCCTCATTGCAAAACCCTTCCAATTTGAAAACCTCACCAATTGCTTCTTTTGACACATGTATCTATGATTTTCCAGAAGGATCACATATAGCTTTACGCTTTTGATCATAATGATCAATAAGCAATTTACCAATTCTGCATTTACAAATACATTAGGGCACACCAATTTCCCTACATTCAACTTCCATGGATTACAGACTAGCTCAAAACGGTTCCTCCTATGGTAGTGGAAATTGAAAAGCTCATACCCTCTTACAACAGTCCAAACATCACCTATGAACTTGCATTTATCATCTAGCTTGTCAACTTCTGCCCTAAGTTGTGTGGACCTTCTAGCTTTAGGCCATAAACTAGGTAGTTGATTAATAAGGTCTTGATTCAACCTTCTTTCAGTGCCTTCATGCTCTGTGTCATTCTTTTGTTTCTTTCCCCTCGACTGACTACTCTCACCAAGCTTTCTACCCCTACCTTTTCCAGAACCAAAAGAATCCATTTTCAAGCTTACAAAATCAAAATGTGAAAAGCAAAGAAGCAATTACTTACAGTATCCTGCTCAAGCTCCTCAGACTGAAAAATGTCTCGATTCTCTGTTCAGCATGCCAATTCACCAGCAATCAATTCGGAAATGAGGAATTGATTAAAATATTACTATTTTATCCCATCACGCCATTAATGAAGCACGAATGAAGCCTCCTTTGAAACTGGCACTGTCACATCAGATGTACTATCGATGAGAAAATTTCAAATCTGGGGTGAAATCCCTTTTCAATGTTTATTTCACCATTCGCCACAACATTCTGCGGTCATACCAACACCTGGAATCAACTTGATGACTCACGCTTCTATTTTTCATGTCGCTGTGACAATTCCAAGTCGCGGAGATGTCACATAGATATCTTTGCTTCTTATCGATATGTATTCTTCAAAGCATTTTCGAGTCACTGAGACATTAATGCTTTCACACCGACCAAAATCCTTCATCTTTATGCTCTTTGTCGTAACCTACAAATGTCAGGGAGACCTCTCGCAGACTTCATCCCATTTTACCAAAAGTCTTCATTTACATTAGGTCGCCAAGACAAATTTGTATCCTTGTCGATGCAATCTTCATTTCACCCGCTTCGCTATGACTTTCAAAGTCAGGGAGATGTTATGTAGATAGTTTTATGTTTCCCTGAGATACTCCTTCATCCACCCTGAATTGCTGAGACATGAGAAAACTCCCACTGAAAGCCACCCATTCAACTTTATCGGCAAGACCGAAAACACTCGCCAAGACATTCTACCAAAAACCATATGTCATTCGGCAAGACATCACAAATTTTATGTCGACAGAGTGACCCCCGCATGTTGTTCGGTGAGACCACAAAAGTTCTCCATGACCATATATCGATACCAAATGTCTTACCGAAATCACTTCTCTAGATTACTCCATTTGGCAAGACTCACCCCAAAGTATTCTGTCGGTATATCTTTTAAACCTCAGTAAAGCTCATACCGAAAACTTCTTTTCCTGGTGATGCACATCTCTTATCGACATAAGTTTTAACTCAACAAGACTCTATAGCTTCTCACAAAAAGCTTTTGAATACCCTTGAACTTGGTTCATCCAAAAAATAGCCACCTTGCTAAGACCTTCCCCGATGCACATAAGTCTTACCGAGACATTTGTTTGCAAGTCAGTCAGTAAGACAAAATGATTTCATTATGAGTTCATGCCAATACCAATTAGTCTGGCCGAAACAACCCCTTTGTGCATTAGTTGGTGTGACATGTATTTTCCCTGACATTACATCAATGCCCTAACATATGTCGATATATTTTTTATAGATGCCTGTCAGGAAGAAAAAATGGTTCGCCGAAACATTATCCTGAACACCTTTAGCTTGACCAATATACTCCCACATGCACCGGTCGGTGAAACACAATGTATTCACTATGACTTCACTCTGACAATGACTCCCCTTTGCCGAAATGACTCCTTTTGTTGCCAAAACAAGAAAATTGTCTTGTCGATAGTCTGCAACAAACATACATTAGTGAAAAATCAGGTCGGGGAGACTTTTACTATGTCTTTTCGATTCAGGTCTTTTAATGAAAAATGAAGGACTTGATGGATCCAATGGATTTTATGACAAAAAATAAGCAAGACAATACAATGAGGGAATTTTATGCTTATGATGAGGACTCAATGTCGAAACTCTTGGATGCAATAGACTGTAAAAATTTCAAAATTTTACAGTTCTAATAGTGGCTCTGTCTGGAGATGAATGATAGTAAGATCATTACAAGGATTTAGATTCCTAGGTGAGCAGACCAAACTCAAAGTGATGGAACACATGAGCAGAATGGAACAAATGGAAATGGCACTGAATGAGACCCTATACTACTATACATGGAAGAATTTATTCAAAAGAAGGAAAATCAAGATTGTCCATGTACTTGCAAATCCTATTCCTTTTATTTCCTAGACAACAGTGCATGGAAAAGAATTTCAAAGAGGATCATCAAGAGTTGTCCATGCACTGGCAACCCTTAATCCTCTGTGTTACTTCAAAAGACAAAAAATTTAGAAATTTCCCATGTACAGGCAATTCTTGATGCTCACCAGCTATATTCTGCAAATAGTATGAATCTTCGCCTTTCTTTCCAACCACCACAAAAGGCCCTATCCATAAGGCTTCAAACTTCCCATGTTTTCCCTTTTCTTGGCACCTTGCATTCCACATCAGTACCAGATCACTTTCTCCAAATTTCCTATCCTTTGCTTTTTTGTCAAATAAATATTTCATCTACGTCTGCAACTTTATATTTTGATTTTGAGCCACTCTCTTTGTTTCATCCAGTTCAGCTAGCTACTCCATTCTTTCCTCCATGGGTTCAGGAATGTCCAAATCTTCCTGAAGAATAAACTTGTAGACTGGTAACAAGTTCTACAAAGGCATCCTAGCCTGTGTTCCATACACTAACTCAAATGGGGACTTCCCAATTGCCTTCTTTATTGTAATTCTATCAACCCATACAGCCAGTCTTAGTTTCAAATCCCAAGCCTTCTTGTTCTGACCTAGCATCCTTCTTATAATCTTCAGAAGACTCTTATTGCTAGATTTTGCTTGTCCATTAGCCTGTGGATGATAAGGGGCTCCATAAGAAATGGAAATACCATATGTGCTACAAAATCCTCTGAATTCATCTGATCTAAAACACATCCCATTATCAGTAATCAACCTCAATGGCGTACCAAATCTAGTAATGATATTATCCATTAGGAATTGTGTCACCACCTTACTTGTAGCTTGTTTAGTTGGGATGGCCTCTACCCACTTGGTGAAATAATCAGTGGCCACCAATATCCACCTATGTCCACCACTTGATTTTTCTTGTATCTCTTTGATGAAATCAATTCCCCATTGATGAAAAGGGGCATTAGCTTGCAAAGGTCAAAGTGGCAAAGCTCCCTGATATTTCAGTTTTCTAGAGAATTTCTGGCAAGCTTCACATTTTCTCACATATACAAAAGAGTCATTAAAAATCTTAGGCCAATAATACCCTGCCCTAAGGATTTTATGAGCAGTTGTTTTTGTTGAGTAATGTCCTCTACAAACTCCTTTGTGCATTTCACTCAAAACATGTTTAGCTTGAAATTCATCAAGACACAACAATAATACACCATCCCTATTTTTCCAAAATAAATTTCCATCTATAAAAACATATTTAGATGCCTGCAACTTCAGCGTTCTTCTCTGGTTAACATTCATTCACTCTGGACACTTCATGTATTTAAGATAATACATGATATCTGTATACTATTGAGTATGCTCAATGCTTGCAATTACATCTTCTTCTACATTACAAATCTGATTTGCTTCAATATTTGCCTCTGCCATTAGTCTAGCCAAACCTTGACCTCTGACTAGTTTAGTAATTTGAATCTCCAAGTCAAATTCTTGGATTTTGTTGATCCATTGGCATCTTTTACCTGTTACTTCAGACTGTGTCAGAATATCCTTGATAGTTGCATGAGGAACATATGCAACTACCTTTGCTCCAACAAGATATGGCTTGAAAGCTTTTACAGCTTTCACCAGTGCAAATGCTTGCTTCTCCATTATATCATACTTTAATTCAAATCCCTATAATGACTTACTGAAAAAAGATACAGGCTATTCATGACCATCTTCATTCTTTTGTAGCATGACGACTACAATAGTATGCATTGAGGCAAATGAAAAAATTTGGAAAGGTTTTGAAAAATCAGGTGACTTAAGAAAAGGAGCCTCCTTGATGGCTCATTTTATAGATATCAAAACTTCCAAAGCTTCTGCAGTCCATTCTATCTTTTGTCCTTTCTTTAACATTTTTTATATTGGTTTGACAATCTCAACAAAGTTAGAAACAAACCTTCTAACAAAGTTAATCTGTCCAAAAAATTATTGTATCACCTTAACAGTTTTAGGGATGGGGATTTTATCAATAGCCTCCACCCTTTCAGGGTCTATCCTAATCCCTTCCTTTGAAACAATATGCCCCACAAGCTTACCCTCTGTGATAGCAAAATTACACTTCTTGGGGTTTAAGCTAATACCATATGGTTGCGCCCATAAAAGGATATGAAAATCATGGTAAAACATTTCCTGGGAATTGGACATTCCAACAGGTAACCAACATCTCTCTATGGATGTTCATTTACTTGTCAAACCAGGGGACGTATACTTTAAATTGCGCGGAAAAATATATGCACTAAGAACTAGTTTTGGTCAAATCTTTAGCAAAAATAAATATTGGAAAGGAATTCTATCTACGCTACAGGAAGGTAATGCAAAGTTCTTTAACTCTACTATGCTTTGATTAAAATAGAAACCATAATAGCTACGTCTGAAGCACAAACTATGAACTGGCCTTATGCTGCAGGAACAAGCATAGGGATGGATTCTCTATGCTGTAGGAGCAGTACAAGACTGAGTTTGTATGAAAACTTCAAAGATGAAAGCTAACTGAAGATCAACAGAAAAGAACAACTAACTAAATAGCTACAGATACTTACTAAGTGGGCCCCCTTAGCAAGCATGTACTGATTATACAAATGTTGAACTCAGAACTTCATCAAACTTTATTCATGAAAACATAATGGTATACATTGCTTTGTTGATATGGAAACTAACAACAAACTTTGTCTCTGATCATATAGATTCTGCTTCTCATTATCATACTGACTCTTACATGATATCTACTATCACTATGCTTCTATCTCACTCTAACTATCATCTTTTACTCACTATCCTCTGCTCACTCGCGCAGGAGGAGTATCTTATTATTAAATCAGAAGAACAACTAACTAACCCTATCAAAGAAAGACGTGGAAGTAAAGTGTATCCTAGAATCAAGGAACAAACTTCATAAATGAATTTATGGGCTCAACCTGATCCAGAGAGAATCTAACACTCCACTCTTTCCAAATTGACTGTCATTAAAAATCTTTCCCAACGGTTTCGGTCAAAGAGTCTTCGCTAGTGCTTCCTCGAAGTTGTGCAGGAAAATGGACTTTACTGCAAGGCCGAGATCAGATGCATTCGACTCGATCATTCTTCAACAACCTGTGAAACAAAAGGTAACAGATGCGAAGGAAAAGGTATATGGCACATACACGATATCTATTCATTAATCACACATTTAAATCTATTTCATCATTCAAAAATTGTATGCAATATACCAGTCATTTAGGGAGTCAACGAGGTAATAAATGTAATCAAGTCAACACAATAAGCTGCAAGAATATGAAAATATTATGCTACAGGATATCCCCATAAAAGGTTTCAACAAAGTTTAATCAGCCATAAAATAACAAACGTAAAGATATTAAGAGTCCATCATATCCAAACTATGAGCATATTTTAAGCTCATCATTATGTCCCCTACTTAGCCCAATACTGGTCCTCCAGCATTAACTTTCCTGGTGGTTTCCCTGAAGTTAGTGGTTGTTGCATGACTCTCAAAATGATTTCCAAACATGTAATAAAATCCTCTAAAATCCTGGCACCTTTCATACCTTCGGTCTTCTAAATCATCATTAAGATTTGTAGCCTGGTGAGGATACAAGGGCCACTTTAGCACAGGAGGTCTGAATGTTAATGGAAACCACAGTTTAAATCTCGTTTGAAGTCCCAATTGTATGTATCTACTTGATCTTTTAAGAGCTGCTGTAAAATTTAGGGGACTGTGGGGTTCAAATTTTCTTAATCCAATAGTTAATCTTTCCCATCTTTTCTCACTTCTGGTACATGCTAGTTTCCAAAACAAATATTGTTGTGCCTGAAATTCATCATATACCTGTTTCCTGATATCAAATATCTTCTCTCTGGCTGTAACATTATTATTGCCATATGTTAGAGCAAACCAATCTTTCAGCATTACATGGGGGTTTGAACTTTGAGAGCATAGTGAAATAGACTCAGTTTTCTCAGCTTCCTCATATGTTTCCCACTGCCTGCCATAATTCACTTCATTTGTTGCCCAAGACATAAATGCTCTCAAATGAATATCACCAATATACAGAAGAGGATTCCATTCTATTTCAAATGGAATTAAAAATCCATGTAAATAGAATTCACACAAAGAATTTCTTAACCAATTAGGGGCTGCTTGGTATGCTTCATAAAATTATTTGGCAGTTTGAAGTATAGGATCTTGGTTTCTGGAGATTCTCATCAATTGGAACCATAAAAAATATTCCTTAAGACACAGAGCATAAACTCTGGGTGGTGGTCTGCATTCCATAATCTGGCCAGTTACTTTTAACATTTCATTCATTTTTGTTTTCAATTCAACAATTTCTTATTTCTGACTTTCAATTTCTTTTTTCAATTTCTTCCTTTCTACTTCCCATAGACTTTGCTGCATGTCAGTCTGGGCTATGTGTCAGAAATTCAGGGTTTGCAATGTAACTAGTTCCCAATTAGCTTTAACATATTCTAAAAACTCAATTAAAAACGTCTTCTTATAAACAACAATGGCTTTGCAAGTTGCAGAGTTAAATGTAACTTCACTAGACACATTCAATTGTTCGGTCTATTCTTGCTCTTGCTGCAAAATGAATTTTGATTACTGCGGTGGAGAAGACTGTGCTTCCTTCGAAACTGCATAGCAGTGGTAGCCAAGTCATCAAGATTTGGTAACCCTTGCTCCTTGTGCTCCATTTCTTTTGTCTCAACTTGTTCCTCTTCAGGAACGAATGAACTTTGTGCAGCATTTTTGGACACATTCTGAAAAATATTAAATTCAGACTCAATAGACCCTTCTGAAATTATAATAACCTTTGGTTGAGGAGAGGCAAGGGAGGTCTTGGATTGTTTCCTTGTGGAAACTCTTCTTGGTACTAATGCGGTTGCAAGAGGCATTCTAGTAGCCTTCCTCTTTCTTGTCTGCTCAGAGGGCTCTGCCCTACCAGAGGATGATGGTGAACTGGTGATAGCAACAGGTGTTGTTGTAGGAGAGACGGTTGCAGGAGATGATGTTGGAAGAGGACATTGCCTTTTCTGAGAATGAGGGTCAGATTCAGGGGACCCTTCTGCCTTTGTTTTACCCTTCTCTCTCCTAGTGGTAGACCTAGTTTGTACCCTAGCAGAGGATTCAGGTGTGAAATCTGCAGGACTAGGTGCTACAGGAGTAGATGACCCTTGCCCTATTCTACTGGTAGACGTAATTTCTTTCTTCTTTTTTTGAGGCCGTGGGGTAAGTACCCTAGGGGGTTGTGGAATTTGCAAGCTCTTTTGGGCAACGAATTGTTGCAAGGAAAGAGGTGAGATGTCTCTTAAAGAGTGCTCAATCAGTAATTTGATAAGGCCATGGTGAGTAACAGAATTATCTTTCCCCTATTGGGTCACATGGGCACTTTTTTCTAGAAATATTAACAAAAAATTTGGAACATTTACAACTAACCTATGCCTCATATGGCTTAATAATTTGAAATGATGAGAATGCAGGTAGGAGAAATGGCCTTCACAGGTTAAATACCTGATTATATAAACAACATACTCAGAATATGGAGGCAACGATACCCGCTTGCATCCCTACTTGGAGACTTCCAAAGGTCCATTAGTGGGCATTGAAAACTCAGCCCTTGCAGCAGCAGCATCTGAAGAAAAGTTTTTTCCAACGGCTGGAAGCCCGGTTTCTTTAGCAATTTTGTCTTCAGTTGCAACAACCGTTAGACCCCATACAGTAGCTTCCCCTTCAGAAAGGGTTCTCAAAAATTCTCTAGCAGTCTCCTCATCAAAAGCATTTAAACTCGAAAAATAATTCAAACATCCACAGAGGCTGAAAGCGTGGACCGTTTGAGGATTTTGCAACAATAACTCATGAGCTACAGGCTCATGTCGCACCAACTGACCACCCATGTTTATAGTTTCCCCTTAGCTGAACTCAACTCTCTGCCGAAAAATTCAAAAATTCTCTACTTCCTTTTCTGCTCTAGTTTTTCTTCTGTCGTGCCATCACATTTCCTTCTTTTCCAAAAATGAGCTTTTTGAACAAGTAGTCTTAATCATAGTTTACAAGAAAAACATGCAATAAAGGACATGCGATCATATTTGGAAAGTACCAGAAAAGCATTAAAGAAAGGTTATTTGTGTAGTTATGGCAGTGGCGAAAAGACAGGTTTTAAAAAGTGGATTACCCCACCCCCTACTTAGAGTATGACATGTGTCCTCACATGTACTAAAGAATAGGCAGAGATTTTGTAATAATGACTGGTACTGTCATAGCAGTAAATGAATAGAATAAAATAAATCAAATATGTGATAAGAAAAAATATGGCGTACCTTTGATAATTTCACGTACGTGTGAAGAAAGATGACGGTGTCTGCATGAATTGATAGTTGGGAATAGTATCTTAATTAAGTGTGATGTGGATAGATGAGGTGGATGGGTGACGTAGGTGGACAAGATGAACGAATGGAATGGATGGATGGAATGGATGGATGGAATGGATGGATGGAAGAGAAAGAATTGAGATGGGGGCGATTAATGCAAATAGAGAAAAAGGGTTTCCTTTTTAAAAAGAAAACCTTTATTATGGGCATGTTTTTTTCAAAATTACGGTGAAGCTGCAGGAGAAAGGCTAAAGCCTTCGGCTGTAGGAAGAGTAGTGGGAGGAACCTGAATGAACTGCTACATAAAGTCTTCCTTTGAGACAGGTTTATGGTACAACCAGATTCGGTGGCCATTAACTAGCAGTTTGAAGCGGACCGGATCAATTGTCACCAGCTGTACAGCTCTGTTGTCAAACACATTTTCAATTTCATAAGGACCAAGCTAGCGTGTTGTGAGCTTACCCTAGCTTTCTTGATATCTGGAATCATATAACAGAGCCCAATCTCCAGCAGAAAATTTCTTGGTTTTAATGTGTTGATCATGCCATTTCTTCCTTTGTTGTTGGATTGCTTATCTATGGTACAGGGCGGATTTTCTCATTTTGTCCAAAGCATTTAGCTACAGGAGACAGTCCTTCTGTGCTGCAAATATTTCCATATTGAGTTCAAGAGCTATCCTCAAAGTTTTGTGCTCAAATTCAATGGGCAGCATGGCTGTTTTCCCATAAAGCAGCTCAAAAGGTGTAAACCCAGTTGTTGTCTTCCATATAGTTCTATAGGCCCAAACTGCTTCAGGAAGTCTATTGTTCCAATCTTTTCTATGGACCTTCACTATCTTTGTGAGGATCACCTCAATTTCCCTGTTTGTTACCTCCGCCTAACCATTGGCTTGAGGATGATAGGGGTTGGACTTCCTATGTTTGATTTTATAGTCATTCATTAGTGCAGTGATTAGATTCGATGTGAATTGAGCTCCTTGATCAGTTACAATCTCCCTAGGAACTCCAAATCTAGTGAAAATTTGTTCATACAGAAATTCAACAACTTTGTTATCCCAAGCATGAGTCATAGCTTTTACCTTGACCCATTTTGTGACATAGTCCGTGCAAACTAGGATGTATGACTTGTCATTTGATGGTGGATCAATTGGTCCCACAAAATCCATTCCCCATTTATCAAAAGGGGTGACTATTACCTGGGGATATAGTGGCATTTCATCTGACTTAGTTGGTCTTCCCATACGCTGGCATCTGTCACATTTCCTTGTATAGGCCACATCATCCTTATGTAGTGTTGGTCAGTAGTACCCTGTTGTAAGAACCTTCATTGATGTTCTTTTTGCTACAAAATGTCCCCCACATGGTTCATCATGGCAAGCATGCAAGATATCATGTCTCATCTTCTCTTACACATCTTCCCATTACTTGATCAGGTCTAGTATAAAATAAACAATTTGCAATCCATGAAAAATTAAAACTTTTCTCTATTAACAACTTCTTTTCTTTTGGGGAAAAGTGAGATGGTATTCTATTTGCTGCTAAATAATTGGCAATGTCTGCATACCATGGAGTATGTGCAGCAATTGAAAACAAGTGTTCATCTAGAAACCTATCATCAATAACCTTGTGTTCAGTAGGTGCAACTGATTAGAGTCTTGATAAAAAGTCAGCTACAACGTTAGCTCTTCCTGGTTTGTCAATGATTGTAATGTCAAATTCTTGTAACAACAGGAGCCATCGTGCCAATCTACTAGAAATGGCAAGTTTTTTCATCAAATACTTGATTGTTGCATGGTCATTATGGATGAATATTTGATAACCTGTGACATAATGTCTAAATTTATTCAAAACATACACTACTGCAAGCAATTCCTTTTATGTAACAATATAATTGAGCTCAGGACCTTGAAGGTTTTTATTGATAAAGTAAATAGCATGCTCAATTGAATTTTCTTTTTGACTTAAAATTGCTCCTATACCAAAATCAGATGCATTAGCATGTATGTGAAAAGGAAAATTCCATTTTGGACCTTGAAGAATAGGGGCTTTAGTAAGCAAGTCCTTTAGTTGTAGGAAGGATTTTGCACAATCCTCTCTACACTCGAATTGAAAATCCTTTGTTAACAAGGCATAAAGTGGGCTGGAAATTTTACTTAAATCTTTTATAAATCTTCTATAATACCCTGCATGGCCAAGGAAACTTCTGACATCTTTTTGTTTTGCAGGAGTTTGCAAATTCTGAATGACTTCAATTTTAGCAGGGTTGACTTGAATTTCATTCTTTGAAATATGATGACCTAGCACAATACCTTCTTCCATCATTAGAAAACACTTTTCACTATTTAAAGAAAAAAATTTCTCTCTGCACCTTTTCAATACCTTTTCTAAATTCATCAGTGCTTCTTCAAATGTGATTCCATAGGTAGTGAAATCATCCATATAAATCTCCATACAATCATGAGATATATCAGCAAAGATACTAATCACTGCTCTCTAAAATGTTGCTAGTGCATTGCATAAACCAAAAGGTAAGACTGAATAAGCAAATGTTCCCCATGGACAGGTAAAAGTGGTTTTATCTTGATCTTCAGGGGCAATTTTTATCTGATTGTATCCACTGTAATCATCCAAAAATGAAAAATATCTTTTTCCAGACATTGAGTCTAGTACTTGGTCTATAAAAGGTAGTGGAAAGTGATCTTTTTTAGTGGCACTATTCAACTCCCTATAATCTAAACACACTCTCCATTTTTCACCTTTCTTGGGGACAATAACTAATGGAGAAACCCATTGACTATCAGAGATCAGATAAATAAAACCAGCATTAAGCAGCTTTTGAAGCTCACTTTTAACTATTTCTCTAAGTGCTAGATTTACTCTTCTTTGAGGTTGCCTAACTGGTGAACAATCTTCTTTAATATATATCCTATGAGTACAAACTCGAGGATCTATTCCTTGCATGTCCCCATATTCCCATGCAAAAGCTTTATGTTGTTCTTGTAATATTTTTAATAAGTCAACCTCCTAAGATTGTGACAGCTTGCTATTGACATTCAAACAATGACCTGGAGACAATTCTATCTGCTTAGTGAGATTACTCATAGAATCTATGGGTAATGTTTGTACCTCTTGTGGAAGCAAGTTATGAAAAATTGTTGGAAATTTAGACAATGAGTTCTCAGAATTTTGTTGTTGTAGGAAACATTGAAGATGACTGTCATTTGGATTAGATGAACTACCCGTATCAGAGTTGTACTATAGAATTTGAAAAAGAAAAGAATCCTCACTCTGAAGTTGTGAGAATGGATCATTTTGGAGCATCATTAATTGAGCCAAGGAATTGGCTTCTTCAATTTCTTCCTCCACATCTGGCCAAATAGGTTGGGAAAAATCTGGTTGAGGTCTAGCAGGTGGATACAAGGCCAATGTCTTTGTGGACTGTCCATCAGAAATGGTCATATTTCCAAAATGGCATCCTATAAAAGCATCAGCAGTTGCTAACCATGGTCTACCAAGGATAACTAGATTCCCTCCTAAAGTTTCCTTAACTGATAATATTGTGAAATCAGTAGGATACTCTCAAGATTCAAGAGTGACAATTACATCTTCCACCATCCCATCAGGTTTAACTGTGGAGCTATCTACAAGCTGCAGAACTGTGGGTGTAGACCTAATGTTTGAAATATTCAAGGAGTCCATAGTATGCTTTGTCATGACATTAATGGCAGCACCTAAATCAATCAAAACATTTTTTACAACTTGGCCATTTATATGTATCTACACTACAGGACTTCCAGGATCAATATACTTTGGAATGACTGCATTTCCCAACATTATATCAGCCAATTTCCCTAAGACATGAATTGTTTGGGGATCCTTTTTCTTCCGCCCAGGCTTCTTCAAATAGGCTTCTTTAATAGCTTTTCCAAAAATGGGAACATCTTTAATAGCCTGAAATAAAGGGATTTGAATCTGCACATTCTTGAGCTGATCCAGAATGTCAAAAGTGGGTTCTTCCATGGATTTAAATTCAGTACTTTGCAACCTCTAAGGAAAAGGTGGGTTGTCTTGACTTTGCAAAATAGACTCCTTAAAAATCATATCAGGTATAGATATATGCTCAGTGGGAACAACAGGTGTAGTAGATTCTTCAAAGGGAGAATCTGGTATCTCAGTAATTAGAGGTGGTTTTGGAGTAGGTAAAGTAGTTCCAGACCTCAAATGGATGTCATTAACATTTAAGGCATAAGCTGGATATTGGTTTGCTTCGGCAAGATACGCAGGTTGTTGTGGCTGCTGCTGTTGTTTATTATTGGGATTTGGCAACGGCTGGGCAGGCATAGGTGTTTGCTTCGGAGGTCCAATATTTGTGGCAGTTGCTGCAGGAGGTAGCATGAGGGCCTGTGGTTGTGGCTATGGAAGCTGCAGGAACCCAGGGGATTGATTTTTCCATTGCTAAGGTTCTCTCCATTGAGGATTCTGCTGCCAATTTCCTGAAGGTGGGGTCCATTGCCCTTGTGGCTGCTGCCAACCTCCTTGAGGAGATTGCCATTGTGGGTTTTGATAATTAGGCCAACTTGGTTGAGGTGGATTCCAGGGTGGTGGTGGTCCATATGCATGTTGCTATTGGTTATTATAGCCAGAATAAAGATTATCAAAGTTAAAGGATCTTGAGGCATACCTTGTCTTTGGGCCCATGGTCTCCTTTGTGCAACAAAGAACAGTTGATCATCATCACCTTCTACTGGCTTGAAGTCAATAGGTAGTTGCCTAGCTTCCAAATTAGCCACCATCTTGCATCTACAGTCACGCTTCTTCTGTCTACAGTATGGACAGAACTCGGCCAAAACTACCTCAGCTTCCTCATGTTTCTTCCAAGCTTGCATAGTGTCCAGTTGTGTAGCCATATTATTAATGATGTCCTGCTTGAAGTCAGATAGAAAACTTGTTATCTCCATCTAGGAAACTCCACCAGAAGAAGATTTCTCCATTGTGGCATGATGACCACGACCTTTTTTAACTATTGCTTGGGAGTAGTTAAGACATATTTTCTTTATATCATCCCAAGGCAGTTGGGTTATATCACCTCCTCCCATCAGGTCCAGGGCGTCTATATAGGCATCACTGATTCCCCTTAGAAAGAGTAGTTTCTGAGAGTCCTCATTGAGAGTATGGTTTGAGTTCCTCTTTAGTGAAAACAAAAATCTAGAAATGTAATCTTCTAGACTCTCATCCTCCTTCTGCTGAATTTGGAATATGTCATCACCTTTGTTGGCACTCTTACAATATTCCTTATATTTTTCAAAGAATTTCATCTGCATTGCTGCCCAACTATCTACAACGCCTCTTCCTATACTCATGAACCATCTGAGAGATCCTTCCTTCAAGGTGGAAGGAAATAACTTCAGTTTATGAGTGTCTATGTTGTAGTCATAACTATGCTAGAGGACATCAAATTCAAACAGAAAAGTTTTTGGGTCCTCCATAACCAAGCCATAAAACATTGGAAGCGAGGAAGAGGGAATGTTTTTAAGATTGTCAGTATCTCGTTGGGGAACAATGGAAAACTCAAATGCAGGAGGTGGATTATTAGGTGGATTATTTGCCATGTTTGGTTGCTGAAATAACAGAGCGAATGGATTTTCCTCAGGTTCATTGTCAGCTGGGTCAAATGGTATTTCAATAAACAGATTTTCAGCGAGGAACCTTCCCAATGCGTTTCTTCTTCTTCTATGCATGCAATACAGTAAGTAGTGGCTTGAAAGGTTTTGAAAATTTTGACTATCAAACTAAACTAATGCTAAAAATGACTTTTGAAAAATTCCTAGCTGGACGCCATCCCTAGCAACGGCGCCAAAAATGGTCGCACCCATAAAAGGATATGAAAATCACAGTAAAACATTTCCTAGGAATTGGACATTCCAACAGGTGACCAACATCTCTCTACGGACATTCATTTACTTGCAAACCAGGGGACGTATACTTTAAATGGCGCGGCAAAATATATGCACTAAGAACTAGTTTTGGTCAAATCTTTAGCAGAAATAAATACTGGAAAGGAATTCTATCTACGCTACAAGAAGGTAATGCAAAGTTATTTAACTCTACTATGCTTCGATTAAAATAGAAACCATAACAGCTACGTCTGAAGCACAAACTATGAACTGGCCTTATGTTGTAGGAACAGGCATAGGGATGGATTCTCTATGCTGCAGGAGCAGTACAAGACTGAGTTTGTATGAAAACTTCAAAGATGAAAGCTAACTGAAGATCAATAGAAAAGAACAACTAACTAACTAGCTACAGATACTTACTAAATGGGCCTCCTTAGCAAGCATCTACTGATTACACAGATGTTGAACTCAGAACTTCATCAAACTTTATTCATGAAAATAGAATGGTATACATTGCTTTGTTGATATGGAAACTAACAACAAACTCTGTCTCTGATCATACAGATTTTTCTTCTCATTATCATACTAACTCTTACATAATATCTACTATCACTATGCTTCTATCTCACTCTAACTATCATCTTTTACTCACTATCCTTTACTCACTCGCGGAGGAGGAGTATCTTATTATTAAATCAGAAGAACAACTAACTAACCCTATCAAAGAAAGATGTGGAAGTAAATTGTATCCCAGAATCAAGGAACAAACTTCATAAATGAATTTATGTGCTCAACCCAATCCAGAGAGAATCTAGCCCTCCACTCTTTCCAGATTGACTGTCATTAAAAATCTTTCCCAACAGTTTCGGTCAAAGAGTCTTCGTCAGTGCTTCCTCGAAGTCGTGCAGGAAATGGACTTTACTGCAAGGCTGAGATCAATTCCGTTTCACTTGATCATTCTTCAACAACCTGCGAAACAAAAGGTAACAGATGTGAAGGAAAAGGTGTATGGCACATACACAATATTCGTTCATTAGTCACACATTTAAATCTATTTCATCATTAAAAAATTGTATGCAATATACCGGTCATTTAGGGAGTCAATGAGGTAATAAATGTAATCAATTCAACACAATAAGCTGCAGGAATATGAAAATATTATGCTACAAGATATCCCCATAAAAGGTTTCAACAAAGTTTAATCAGCCATAAAATAACAAAAGTAAAGATATTAAGAGTCCATCATATCCAAACTATGAGCATATTTTAAGCTCATCACCAGACTCAAGGGCTTTTTTAAATACCTTTTCCAAATGAAGAACATGATCCTCAGCCTTCTTGGAGTAAGTAGTGAGATCATCCTGATACACCACCATGAGAATATTGATCAAATCAGCAAACACCACATCCATGGCTCTTTGAAAAGTTGCCCCTGCATTAGTGAGACCAAATGGCATCCTCAGATAAACATACGTTCCCCAAGGGGTTGTGGATGTTGTTTTGTATTGCTCAGACTCTTTAACTTTGACCTGATTATACCCTAAAAATCCATCCATCATAGACAACAACTCGCAGCCTGTCACCTTATGCAATATGGCCTCCATATTAGGCAAAGGATAATTATCTTTATGGGACGCTATGTTTAGATTTTTGAAATCTACACATAATCTGATATCTCCATTTTTCTTTTTGACAGGGACCAGATTGACACCCATGTTGAATGTCTGATTGTTTTAATGATTCCACCATCTCTGAGCTTCGCCAATTCCTCTTGCATTTTAGGTTCTAGAGTTGGATTTATCAGCCTTTGCTTTTGTCTAAATGGTTTAGCATCTAGCTTCAATGGTATTTCATGCTAAAACAAGTCTTCTCTATATGCTTTCAAATCTTCATAAGACCAAGCAAATACATGTTTATACTTTCTCAACAATTCAATTAGCATTCTTCTAATTGCAAGACTTATTTTTTTACCTATGTACACCTTTTTTGGTGCCATCTCAGTTCCCAAATTAATTTCTTCAATATCATCCCTTCCAACTGGTGTTTACTTCATTAAAGACCGATCACTTCCATCATATACCCTCTCTAATGCCACCAAGCCTTTAGGAATCTTATTTGTTTTAAGCTGCAAGATCTCTTTTCCAAATACTATTTGCTTCCCGTCCACTTCTTCAACAAAGGCATTGAAGTCAATCTCTTGGACTTCATACTAGTTTATACAGTGAAGGAATTTCAAAAGATCAGTGTTATCATTAAAGACTTTCCAGTTATATACATTATCAGGCACAGCAGGCCTTGTCTTAAATTCAATTTGTGACACTCCAGCCAACATAACATTATCTCTCTTCAATGCTACATTAGCTAGAAAATATGCCATTATCTTCTTCAATCTATCTACCCACTCAATCGAGAAGGCATCAAGAAACTCTATTGTATCCCATACAACATTTCTGTATTGCTTTATTCTTTTTTTTTTTTGTATACTTTGCCTTAATTTGCGAGACAACTAACTCTGAATCTCCTAGAACAACCAACAACTTTATTTTATGCTTCACCACTATATTCAGTCTAGTTAATAGAGCTTCATACTATGCCACATTATTTGTGCATTCAAAGGTTAACAAGAATGAATACTTAAATGTAATACCTTCAGGCAAAATGAATACTATCCCAGCTCCATTGCCTTCTTGGCTGCAGTCTCCATCAAAATACATCTTCCACACACCATTGTGGTTTCGTGCAGCATGCTTCTCCATAGGATCACTATTAGTCAATTATGGCTGTGCAGGATCTATTTTGAAACTCCCAAGATCAACATCACAAAATCAATTGATTTGGTCTTGTGGCACACAATCAATGAGTTGATTCATCCTTGGCTCCCTATACAATTTCACTCTTGGCCATTTGCAGGAATGGTTGCATAAGATAGATCGAACTAGACATTTCCACCAATAGCCGCTGTCCATTGCCTTGATAAAAGCATACCAAATTGGGGAGGGGTGTCTATCACTGTTATATCAATTTTGTAAGCTACTTGAGCGTAAGCAGCTAACTTGACTTCTACATCTTTCATCATACCAACCACAGGAACAGGTCGGTTATCCATTGCATAACATTTTCCTTCATATGTATCCACCCACATGCCTAGTTGCTTCATCACTCCTACTGGCATAATATTCATGGAAACACCAAAATCAATCATATAATTTCTCAAGAATTTGTTATTTATGAGTAATGTGATAAAGAAAGGATTTACCTGTGGCAGACTTGTCAATACATTACTCAATCAGATTTCTAGGATGTTTACTTTATCCTGCTTATTTTTAGCAACCATTTTATTTTCAGTACTTACATGTTTTTCACTTTCATTTGTTATCAATTGCACTACACTATCCTTGTACTTCTTAATTTTCATCAATTCTAGAAGTGGGACAAACATCTTTACCTGAGACAAGGCTTGAGTAAAATCAAAAGAAGAACATTCTGCCTTAATCACTTTCTTTTGTTCAGATGTTTCTCCTTTGTTCACTTCTTTTTCTCCTCTACCTGACTGATCAGTTTTTTGAATTTCTCTATGTAGTTCTTTTACTGCATCCTTTTGGACAGAATTCTATTTTCTTTCCTCATGTTGTTTGTTTTCAGTTTTCTTTAAAGCTTCTTGTTCAACTTTCTGATTATTCATAAAGATACCCCTAGGGACACCTTCCTTCTCATTTACTGTCCTACTTCTCAACTAGTACTTATTTTTTGCTTCTTCTACTACAGCAACAGTCAATCTTTCTATCTCTTCTTCAGTAAGTCTCCTCACATTATTGTGAGCGGGCACCTCAATAGATTGTGGTTCTACATAATCATCCTCGGAATCAGAAAAAACATGATGCTCAGCCATATGGACATTGTACCTTTTTTCTGCAACATCGTACTCATAACCTCCCTCCTCCAAAGATGAGCACCTATCCTCAACATGGTGAGAAGCATTTGAAGTTAAGTAAATCATGTGATCTTCTCCACCATCTCCAATTAGCACTCCTTCTTACATTCTCTAAGCTACTACACAATAATCAGGGGAATGTGGTTTATCATAGACTTCACAAAAATAATTACTATTCACCATATATGTTCCCTTCTTCTTCAATGGATCAGGATTTTCTTTGCTTCCAGGCCTATCTATTATAGGTTTCCCGTCCTTCCAATTTGTGTTATAGGGCATTTCATGCAACCTTGGCCTTAACCTTTCATTCCTATATGTGTTCTCTTGCTTATATTGATAATTATTCTTTTGTTGAGGAGCTCTAGGGTTGTCTCTTTTATTCATTATCTAGCAACCTTTATGTTATTCTCAAATGTTAATGCTATCATTTGTGTTTTAGCTAAGTCCCTTGGGAACCTGTTTCTCAGCTCATACCCTGTTTTAGGGTCGAATGCATTTAGGTAAACACTTAATGCTACAGAGTCTGGTAACTTTAATCCAGGAGGTATTTTATTCTGTAGTTTATTGAGTCTTCTGTTAAAATCAAAGATTGAATCATTCTGACCTTTCTAAATTCACATTAGTTCATGGAGAGTAGCGTCTGGTGCACTCAAATTCCCAAATTGTTCAAGGAATTGATCCTAAAATATCTGGAGAGAATAAATAGAAGTTGTTGCTAGACTATTAAACCAATCCCTAGCTTCCTCAATAAGGGGCATCATGAATAATCTCATATGAAAATCTTCATAAGGTACATCCAAATCCTGAATGAAGCCATTGAAATTCCTTAAATGATCCTCAGCTGTGATCGCATTACTTCCTATAAACTTGGGTACTAAACCTCTCCAACTGTTGTCCATGGGATAAGGGTATAATTGAAACCCTGCTAGATAAAATTGTCTAATCATGGTTGTATATTGATAAGGAGCAGGATTTGGTGGGTGCTGATATTGGTACATAGGGTTATTGTACTGCATATTTTGTTGTGGCACATGACACTAACCAGGAGGTGGATAATTATTTGTATGGTGTGTGGGAATATAAGGTGGATGATTTGGCTGTCTATGTTGATTCCCAATTTGATGGTGAGGAATCCTTGGTGGTTCAGAATACCCAGCACCATGATTACCTTGTTTATGGGGTGGTACATATTTTGGGGGGAAACCAGATGTGTGAGGAATGTTATGAGCTTTCTATAGTTTGAATTCTCATTGCTTGAATCATTTGGGCTTTTTCCTACTCTTCCCTCTCCTTTCTCTGAGATTCATATTGTGCCCTGACTTTCTCATAACTTAAAGATTCAAAATCTTCTTGATGAACATCTTGATTAGCAGGTCCATTCTGATTACCTTCCATTTTTTGATCATAATCATATTGAATTTTGAGTCGTTCAACTTCGAGTCTAGCCTCAAACTAGGCCTATTTTCTAGCTCCAAATTCAACATTTTTTTGAGGATTGTAAAAAGGATTTTTCTGATCTTCCAGGGTACAAGGCTCTTCTGTTGAACTATCTTTCCATGTATCAAAACAATTCTCACCACAAGGTATTGATGATTTGTCATTGTTTGTGAAGCACATGTCCTCACTTTTCCCCTTACCCTTGTTAGCCTTATAATCTTTATGTGTACACTTACTATTTCCAAGAGGAGCTCCAGAATGACCTCCCCTAAATTGAGATCTTCTTCCATTCATATTTCAATGTTTGATCAAAGTCGCCACTCACTTTCTTGAAAGTGAGAAAAATATTGTTACTTGGTATTCCCAACGGAGTCTGTATATAGGAATTCTGACTCTATAATTAAGGCACAAATTCTTTGTTATCCCCAGTAGAGTCACCAATTTGTTAGCTCTCAAAAATGCAGGTTTGAATCACGAAAGGTTGCCAAGCTTTCACAATGTTTTAGGGTAACAGAACAAGGTTTGAAACAATTAAACCTTCTACTCTCCAGGTGCTGCTAGACCTAGGTGGGTGTACCTATAACAAATGAAGCAAACTTGACTATTAATCTTCTCTTCATGCCATGATTTTTCCATGATGGTAGATTGGAATGGAAAAAATAAAACAAATTTTGTATATATTGTATACTAAAATGAAGACTAAACCCTAATATGCTTAATCAACAGATGTACAAAAGTATGAATGAAACTAAATGATAGAAACGGTGACACCAATGCCTTATATAGTATACAGAGTCAAATGAAATCTTAAACTGACTTCTTTCTAGAGGTCACTCAAATTGTTCGGCATATTTTGTTTATAACTAGTATAAACATACAAGATTGTGATTATTAAGTTCTTCTTACTGATCTAAATGAAATTCCTTAATTACTGTGATTAATCAAAAGGATTTAATCCTTCTTTGAAAGAAACTATCAACCAATCACACAGATACGACAAATACGTACTGATAAACCAGACATAAACATGTTATGCTAATTTAGATAACCAAGCAACATCAATCTTAGAGACAACTTAAATAATTCTTTCAATTGGCACAACACAATAGTTGACACCAGAATACGCCAACAAATCAGATGATTTTCATTGATATCTCCATGGCTTCAAAACATACAGTAGAGTCTCAGCCCTGTGAAACATGGTGTTCCACTATATTTTCTATTCTCTATCCTATTCTACATATATTTGCATATTGTTTTCAAAATGGACATTTATACATTGAGAATATGAAAGGACACAACCTTTCAGAAATAGGAAATATCAATTACAAAACAAAAGATAGAGAATAATTAGGCTCTATTTAGCCATAAGTGAGTCTTAGTGAGGTGGTCCAAATAATCCTAGCGCTCATGTGTGTCCGCATCTCCAACAGCATTTTGGATCGTGATTTCCATCTTGACCATTTCCTCATTTTGCTCGCTCACTTCTTCTAATGTTGTATCCTCTGTAGAAGTCGTCTTCATAATTTCATCCAACATTGAATCACATTTATTTTTCCACCTGACAGCATCCTTCAATTCACCTTTATCATCAGATAATGTGACCACAGTTTTCTTGGCAACTGCCATTAACCCCTGTTCATCCCCTTGCAATTCATCATAGAAATTTCGATGGCAATTGATTATATGATTCATAGCTTCAAGTGTAGAACTATTAGCCTCATCACTTTGAGCCAACTCATGATACTTCTCCATGATTTGTCCATCCATCCTTGTTTGCTCCTTCAATGCAGCAAGAGTATGAGAATATTTTCCCCAATATTTATTCAACCAGAATGTCAAATAATCATGCCTCTTCTTGACAATTGCAGCACTTGCATCATATTTTCCCTGAGAATAAGCACTTGACCCTACCCAGTGGTCTTTTGCCTAAGAAATTTCTCCTTAAGTAATCATTTTGGTTGTCCCCATTGAAACACCAACCAAATATTTGAGTCTATCATTTTCTCAACAATTTTTCATTATTTTCTTTATACATTTCTCTTTCTTTTATCAATAGCTGAATTTGTGCTTTATTCAATTTTGCAATATTTACCCCTATGTCTGTAGTAGCTACAGGATCAGCTTCTCCAGCTTTTAAAGTCATAACATGGCCAAATTCCTTCTATGTATCAATTACCACTGATTTCTTATGGGGTGGGTACAAAGCCCATATCATCAATGATCCCTCATCAGTATTATACTTGGATCCTGCATATACTTCTATCACCTTTTCCTTGTCAAGCTTATATGTAGCATTACTGCCCTTCAAGAAACTATCAAAAACCAATGCAGAATTCAAATCAAGTCTGAGAAAGATCATGACACCAGCACTCTCCAACATTCTCCTCCCCACTTTAGGAGTCATATTTGTCATTTCATCATCCACACATTTTCTCAATTGAGCCAGCAATCGTTCCTCATTTCCTGAAGTAACATATTCAACATTCTCCCTTATTTCCTTCCCCTTTTTCTTGTACAAAAATGCCTTGAACTCTAGGGAATGTATAAACTCATCATCAGAGACAAATGACCTATACTCCATGTGCCTTGTATCAACATCACAACTTTCAATAATTTGTTCTCTAACTGGGCAGACATATTGTTGAGTCCTCATCCTGGATACCTTTTCTATTCTACCCTGTGGCACATTAGCTCTTGGTGTATCTTCATCTCCAGAAGAAAATAGCTCAATATCCTGTAGCCCTTGGTTATATCTTTCAACTAAAATTTATGCTTCATCTTCATCTAGATTCCTAATCATATCATCAAAAGGATAGGGTACATGCCGATACCCTCCAAAGTTAATCCTTTCTTTAGCTGAATTGATATATCCTTCAGGGTCAAATTTTTTCCTGGTTGGTCCTCTTTTCATGTTATAATGCAACAATCTATCAAGAATCGAATTATATCCCTCTTTAGCCAATTCAGTGAAATCACCAAAACACAAAGTACTAGGCATAAAAGCCTACTTCCCAGAAGAACTAAAATGCATCACACTACAGTAATCCATTTGTCTGACAATTTCCAAATATGCAATCCTATTTGGAACTGTCCTTGGAAGGATGAGAGAAGCATCTTCAAATCCATATACAATGATTACTATAGCTCCATCCAAACAATACCAGTCTCCCCAGTTATGGGCAATTGGCCCATTGAAATCTTTAGACCGAGGGAATCTTTTAATCTCATCAATCAATGAATGGTTACAAGGATAATGATACAATTTATACAATGTCTTTACAAAATGCTCTTCAAAATGAATGAAACTAGAACCAGCAAACCTGTTGTCGCAAATAGCAGTCCACAACTGAACAGGCAATGCTTCACCCTCCTTACCAATCTGAGAAATTCTCATCTCTGGAGGCCATACCCGTAACTCCTGTATGAAATATAGCACTAAATGCATCAACAATGAATAATTTCTGAGATGAACAATAGAAGCTTCCTCCTTTATAGCCATCAATCCTGAATCAAGCTCCTTAGAAATATATGAAGCATAATCAAATGGCTTGGAGTTATGATATTGAATATCTGCTATGATAACCATTGGCACCATTGACATGAATTCAGGGGCATCCATCCCTAATACCTGACACACTGAAAAATGTGTGTACTTCATATAGGATTCAAACAAATCTACATGATAGGGAGGCCCCTCACTATCTTCCAAAGGTACTGGCTTGTTACCCTGTTTAACCTTTTGAATTGGTAACCTCCACCCCTTGTAACTTGTATCCATTCTTGAAAATTCCTTCTGCAACTCTTCACAATTGATTTCCTCATTGCAAAACCCTTCCAATTTGAAAACCTCACCAATTGCTTCTTTTGACACATGTATCTATGGTTTTCTAGAAGGATCACATTTAGCTTTATGCTTTGGATCATAATGATCAGTAAGCAATTTTACCAATTTTTCATTTACAAATACATTAGGGCACACCAATTTCCCTACATTCAACTTCCATGGATTATAGACTGGCTCAAAATGGTTCCTCCTATGGTATTGGAAATTGAAAAGCTCATGCCCTCTTATAGTAGTCCAAACATCACCTATGAAATTGTATTTATCATCTAGCTTGTTAACTTCTACCCTAAGTTGTGCGGACCTTCTAGCTTTAGGCCCTGAACCAGGTAGTTGATTAATAAGGTCTTGATTCAACCTTCTTTTAGTGCCTTCATGCTCTATGTCAATCTTTTGTTTCTTCCCCCTCAACTGACTACTCTCACCAAGCTTTCTACCCCTACCCTTTCCAAAACCAGAAGACTCCATTTTCAAGCTTACAGAATCAAAATGCAAAAAGCAAATAAGCAATTACTTATAGTATCCTGCTCGAGCTCCTCAGATTGAAAAATGTCTCAATTCTCTATTTAGCATGCCAATTCACCAGTAATCAATTCAAAAATGAGGAATTGATTAAAACATTACTATTTTATCCCATCGCACCATTAATGAAGCATGAATGAAGCCTCCTTTGAAATTGGCACAATCACATCAAATGTACTATCAATGAGAAAATTTCAAATCTAGGGTGAAATCCCTTTTCAATTTTTATTTCACCATTCACCACGACATTTTGCAGTCATACCGACACCTGGAATCAACTTGATGACTTACGCTTCTGTTTTTCATGTCGTTGTGACAATTCCATGTCAAGGAGATGTCACATAGATATCTTTGCTTCTTACCGATATGTATTCTTCAAAGCATTTTCTAGTTGCTGAGACATTAATGCTCTCACATCGACCAAAATCCTTCATCTTTATGCTCTTCACCATAACTTGCAAATGTCAGGGAGACCTCCCGTAGACTTCATCCTATTTTCCCGAAAGTCTTCATTTACATTGTGTCGCCAAGACAAATTTGTACTCTTGCTGATGCAATCTTTATTTCACCCGCTTTGTTGTGACTTTCAAAGTCGAGGAGATGTTATGTAGATAGTTTTATGTTTCCCTAAGATACTCCTTCATCCACCATGAATCACCGAGACACAAGCAAACTCCCACCGAAAGCCACACATTCAACTTTATTGGCAAGACCGAAAACACTCACCTAGACATTCTACCGAAAACCTTTAGCTTTACTAAAACAAAAACCATATGTCATTCGGCAAGACATCAAAAATTTTATGTCAACAGAGTGACCCCCGCATGTTGTTCGTTGAGACCACAAAAGTTCTCCATGACCATATATCGATACCAAATTTCTTACCGAAATCACTTCTCCAAATTACTCCATTCGGCAAGACTCATCCTGAAGTATTATGTTAGTATATCTTTTAAACCTCGGTGAAGCTCATATCAAAAAATTCTTTTCCTGGTGATGCACATCTCTTATTGGCATAAGTTTTAACTTGGCAAGACTCTGTAGCTTCTCACCGAAAGCTTTTGAATACCCTTGAACTTGGTTCAGCCAAAAAATAGCCACCTTGCACCTTGGTTCAAAATTTTACAGTTCTAACAATAGGCATGACATTCCCATAGCCACTTGCTTGTTTTTGTGGAGACATACTAGCCATGTGTGTGTGTCTCACCTTTATGGGGGATCACCTAGTGGATACTAGATTCCACTAGCTGGTGTGAGTGTGTGTTTTGTTTGCATAGTGGAAATTATGTTCCACTTGCAAATGCTTTTTTTTGGACAAACAACTTAGACCTAGTCCATATCATGTTGGATAGATTGTCGGGGCTTGAACTTCCAGTTTTTTTCTTTCTTTTTTCTTTTTTCTTTATGTCTTTGATAGTGTATGCTTGTATCTTGTTGTTGCTTCACACATCATTCACATGTGTGTTTTGTGCCTATGTTGGTTTTCCATAAGATATTGAGCTTGGGGGCTTGATCATCCTTCTTGATTGTTGTCATCCTATCTCACTAGCATTTATACACTTGAACATCTCTTGATGTGTATTTTTCTACTTTAGTGTGATTTTGATGCAAGGTAATCCTCTCACTAAAGGGAGGGCTAAATGTAGTGTCAAAAATTGTACTCCCTTCTTGAAGATAGTAAAATTTCACACTCTTCTTAGACCCCTTTAGTACCTTTGCATTCATGTCCTATAAATCATCATTAATATGCCCCTAAGATCCTTTATTGTGTATCCCAAGGCTTATTTCAATTGAAATCCTGACAAATTCAATAAATACATTTAATATTCTAAACCCCTCGACATTCTCTCACCCCAAAAACTTAGGGTGGGACTAATACGTCACCTTGGGAATATTAGTCCCCCTAGGTGGGACATATATGCCACCTTTGCCATATTAGTCCCTTTTGGGGCCTTTTTAGGGTTTTTGAGAGGGAAATCAATGTTTTTAATTTAAATTTTTCAAATGTCAGTATTTGGGATCTAATAAACATAAAATTAGATAGGTTTCCTATAAAACCAAGGTTTCAAATTATTATTTCACCTAGCAATTTTTATCTAATACCTAGAGCTTTCAAGTATCCTAGCAAGTTTATGAGATCAAGACATTTAAGAGCAAGTTATCAATCATTTGGAGAAATATTAAAGATTCAAGCATCATGTCAAATTCTTCATGCATCATATGTGTTTGTGAGCTAGCATTGGTGATGTAGGTTTCATGATTCAAGAAAGCATTCAAGACAAATCTTCAAGCATTCAATCAAGAGTCAAGACCCACATTCATGCTATCCATTTCACACAAGTTTGAAACCTTCATTTCAATGGTTTGGTGAGTTGCAACATTGCATTTTTTCATTCATCATTCCTTCATGCTATTTCATTTCATTTCAAGCTTTAATTGCTAAAATAGGGTTTGACCAAGGTAAACCCCCATCCTCTAAAAAAACAACATTTCTCTCTCTCTTGTGATATGTGTTTTGCATATTTAGGTGAATTGGACTCATTCTCCCAACTTGGCGATTAGTCCCTAATATAGCCTTTCGATAGCATTCAACAATGTTGGATCTGGGTTCAAAGGACTTAGAAAGATACTAAAAAAAAAACTATATGTGGAATAAATTTCTCAACCTAGTGTATTAGTCACGGGATATTTTTTGATCATCGTTTAGTAGATCTTGACAGTTAATAGAAAAATTCTAGATTTTGCCCTGAAAATCCTAGAGCAAGACTCATATGCCCTACCTAGCATATTAGTCCTGATGCAAACCCTAACAACAATTTTTAGAGTTTGCAGATCTTTCTTGGAATCTCCATTCATCTAGGTACTTTTTTGTTTCATTCATTTTATCAATTTGATTTCATTCTTTCAATTTTCTAGGTTTCTAAACTGTTAATTTTTGGGTTCCTAAGACTTCTCTTGCACTCTTAGGGTTTTCAACCTAAAAGGAGAGAGATAGGAACCAAAAATGCTAATGCTTCACTCGAATTAGGATGGATGCAATGTTTTCTAAGCTAAATGAAGTTAACTAAATTCAATTGACTAAACTAAATGATTGAATATGAATGTAAAACTAAGATTTATGCCTTGTTTGAAAACACAATGTTGTTTGAAATTTTTTTGAAAGAATGAACAAAAATGCAAATTAATCTAAACAGAACTTGGTTGTTTCTCATAATGTGTGCACCTAGTAAACTACAAATGAATGGAAAGAAATTTGGAAAACTAATGAAATTGAATTTAGGCTAACAAGGACTCATTCACCACCTTGGGCGAATCAGTCCCAGGTCAAAACTTTTTTACACAAAATCTATTTTCTAACAATCAAGGACCTAGAACTACATTTGACTCAAATTTTCACCTTAGGTGGGACTCATTCACCATGCATGGCGAATCAATCCACTTTCTAATTTCTACAATCTTGAAACTTTGTCCTGCACCTTGACACTTGTACAACAATGTCTAACGGAAACCCGATTCCAAATCTTAGAAAATTCCTCCAAAATAGCTTTAAAATGTTTGTATAATGGGGGGTTTTCCTTAGTCAAACCCCTAGTTGGGTAATTAAACCTTGAATAGAGAAAAATCTGCATAAATCCTAGCCTTAGATGTATTAAAGACTAGGAAAATTTGGAATGAAACAAAGGTCCTATGCAAGATCTCAACCCTAGAAACCTTATAGCACATGAAAAATAGGAATGAAATGACATGCAGATGTTAAACAAACACAATGAAAACCTTAATCTAAAGTTAGAGTGAAAATGGAAGATGGAATCAATAGGAAACCAAATCCTTAGGCATGATTTGGTGGCTAGTTGCACCTCTTCACCCTCTATTTCTTCATGATTCACCATAGACATCCATCATCAACCCTTTTCAATGTTGAATCTTAACAAGAAAAGAGAGCTTCTAGACCTGCAAAAACCCTAGTTTGCTACCTAAAAACTTCAACTTTGCTAATGAAACTTGTTGTAGAAAACTCGACTTTTGAAGTTGCTCTTGAAAAGTGAAAAAAGGATGAAAAGAGATGTGTGAAATAAATTTAAATGTGTATTTATAAGCAACAATACCCTATTTTCCCATTAATTAGATGTAAGAGGCTGACATTCACCAAAAATAAAAGTTAAATTGATTAAATTCCAACTTAAATTTGAACTTTCCCTCAAAGGGAACTCATTTGTCACCCTTGGAGAATGGGTCCCACCAGAGGGGACTCATTCGCCCAAGGTGGCAAATGGTTCCCACTACTAATATTTGAAGGTGGGTTGTCGAGATATGATGTAATTAAATGTTGTTTGTCAGGTTTTATGTGATTTCTCAAGTAAAATGGGCATTAGATCAAAATTAATGGGTCTAAGGGCCTATAAATGTTGTTTTGAAGGGGAAATGATTTAAAGGGACTCAAAATTCGGTCCAATTATGCATGAAATTGTCTCTTTTCTCAAGAGGGTCCAACTTTCTATGTCATAGTTTCATAGTGAGTTTGCACAAGTGTTTGCATTTCTCCCTTTCAAAGCTTCATTTAATGGTGAACCCCCATCTAATTATCCAAGGAATCCACTAGCCATTCCTTAATCAAGTCACTTGGTTGAGGTATCTAGTTTCCTAATGAATGGAAGTGTGAAATAAGTCTAGGGTAAACCTACAAAACTAGTTTAAAATTCCATTGAGGAAGGAAAAATGCATTTTTGAATGGAAAAAACTTTAGGGGGTTTGCTAGAACCCCCTAAAGTCCCCCTAAATGGTTCGCTAGAACCAGGGGGTTCACTAGAACCCCCTTCTAGTGAACCCCCCTTTAATGGGTTCTATTTTTTAATTGCATTAAACGAGGGTTTGCTAGAAGAGGGCTAGAACAAGCCCCCTAGTTCTAGAAAACCCTAGTTCATTCAAACCCCCCTTTTCCCCCCTTCTCACCTTTGGCACCAAAAATCTACAAAATTTTTCCCTTCGAAGCTTGAGTTGAGGATGAAAATGGAGGAGACTTCACAAACCCAACTAGATGATGTTAGTCCTCAAAACGAGCTATCCATCGAATATAATTTTAATATGTTTTCATTTTATTATGTATTTGTTTTTTTAGTTTGATTAAACATAGGTTTTCCATTGAAAATCAAGCTCTTTGTTCTACACATGTGGAAAAATAGCAAATTATCAAAATAAAATTTTGAAAAATATGTTCAAGGTAGGTATTGATGTCCTCGATCTAGAAAAAAAATTGAATTTAGATACATACAAAAAAAATTATGTTGTATATGGTCTGCCTATGTCTAAATTGTAATTGGTTTGACTTTGAAACTTGATTAAGGAAAAAATATTGAATAAAACACTATGAAACCAAATGAAAGGGTTAGATATCATAGTTACAAATCTAAATTCAAAAATATTAGAATTTTATCCTTCATAGCAAAAAAAATATGTTGTATACGGTGAGAATCGCTCCTTAAAAATGGTGTTTATTGATAAAAACTAATTTTCAAAGATGAAACATAGATTTTTGGGACCCTAAGACTTCTCTTACACTTCTAGGGTTTTTCACCTAAAAGGAGAGAGATAGGGATAGAAATTATTATGATTCACTCAAATTAGGATGTAAGCAATGTTTTCTAGGCTAGATAAAGTTAAATAAATGCAATTGACAAATCAAAATGACTGAAAATGAATGCAAAAGTGAAATTACAACTATGTTTGAAAACACATTGTGATATGCAAACAATGAAGAAAAAGAAAATATACATAATAGAAAGAGATGGGTAAAATCAGAGTGCACCTAGGAAAAATGTGATGAATCTAGAATGTTGTGGATATTGATTTAATTCACTAATTTTTCACAGTGGGACTCATTCACCCAAGGTGGCGAATCAGTCCTCCTAGTGAAAAAGTGTCGAAAGTTGGTTTCTAACTATCGGGATCCAGAATTTGACAAAATTCATATTTTCAGTCCTAAGGAGGGACTCATTTGCCACATGTGGTGAATTAGTCCTCTCGCAAATTTTTGAAAAATCTGGAGACAACTCTACAACACAGAATCTGGAAATGTCTGCTTGTCAAGTTACCAAAGTCAATTCTGTAGGAAACAGATAGAAAACCTTCTCCAAGATTGAAATAGACTTGAGTTTGTAATCAAGGGAAAATTAGATTGTTAACTTATTAAATAATCCAATGAAATAACAAAGCACAAAGGAAATAATATGAAAATAAAAAGAACAATATTACCAGAAATCTTCATCTTCCATGGTTCACCTTTGTAACACCTTCTAGTTTGCAGCAAGTCAATGAGGCCCTCAGATTTCCAATGAGAAACCTATAATAATTCCAAAGTCCTATGCAAATGTTGAAGGATTTGATAGAATTATGCCTATGCCTGTGATGATATGCTAAAAATGAAATAATGACTACTAATGCCAAATGACTATAATGCCTATATTGAAAATGAAGTTGTCTGGATCCCGAAATTATGAGCAAAATTGTCTTTTATAGAAAACACAATTTTGAGTGAACAGATGAGATTGAATTCTAAGAAAGACCTAGAACGAGAGGTCCAGATTAAATATGAGAATCCCTAATTAGGGTTAGGGAAAATTCCTTAATCGAACGGTCAAGATAATATCTCAGATAAATGGATCGACGGTGGAGAATAAATGAGGAAATTAATTAGAAAATAAAGATTTTCAAAAATCAAGAAGATAAAGACTGCCTGATTTGTGAGATTCAAAAAATCAAGAAGATAAGATTTGAACTAAAGATTCGATTTGAAAAATCAAGAATATGCCCGATTACTTGATTTTTGGAAGAATAATATCTTTTTGAATTTAATTAATTCAAAATGATGACTTTGTGTGACAAGTAAATAATCTTTTTCAGATTATTTACTAAAAAGAGTGAAAGTTAATAAAATGAAATCATTTTAAATATTTTCATTTATTTAAAATGAGAGAAAAGTGAAATTAGTAATTAAATAATTAAAGATAATTATTTAATTTAGAAGATAAAACTGAATAATTAAATAAATTAATAAATTTATTTAATTGTGACAATTAGTGACATATCAAATAAATAAATGAAATTCATTTATTTAATAATCAGGAAGAATAAACAATTGAAGGTGTTTAAATAAATTAATAAATTTATTTAATTGCAAGAGGACAATAGACCTTTAGTGATGTATTGAATAAATAATGATGATTTATTTATTTAATAATCATGAAGAATAAAAGGACATGAATTAATTAAATAATTATGAATTATTTAATCAATAGTTGAATGTGGACCAAGGACATAATTAAATGTCATAATTATGCTAGGACAAAAGTGGTAAAAATGAAGCTTATAGGCCTAGGTCATTTTTAGGTGTCTATAGAGTTGACTTGAAGTACTTATTTGACTTGAAAGCCAGTCTTCAACACCTAAAATCTTGTCAAATCCACACACAAAATGCTGCAAACAAACATGCAATAGGGAAAAATAGTTGAGGATTAGTGAATAGGGGTTTACCTCGGTCAAACCCCCATTTTGGTAATCAAACCCTTAATAAGACAATGAAATGCAAGAGAAAGATAAAGTAATAACATGTAAATGCTATCCACTTACCAAACCCGTGATGATGCAAGTCTGAAGTAATGTCAATGGTTGCTTCAAAGTGCTTGAATAGTGCTTGAATTGATGTAAAATGCTTGATTACTTGAATGCAACGTGTGATTGAATGCTTGAATGGATGGGATAGATGGATGGATCCTGAAATGAGGTGAAAATCACATATTTATACAATTTTTGTGCCTTAGTATCCATTCATACCTCATCACAATCCAACATCAAGTGATTTTGAATAAAATCCTAAAAGGAAATTTGAAATATTTTGAATTTGGGGCCAAGGGGGACTCATTTTCCACCCATGGCGAATGGGTCCCACCTAGGACCTAAAAACATGTGTCAGGAAATATGTTGTATTTAACGTCATTTTTTGGGGTAACCTTCAAAAATACACTTAATTAAGACATATGAGGGCATAAAGGGACCAAATAAAGCATGATAAAGGTGTAAATAGTTAAAATATGCCTAGAAAAGCATGAAAGCTTGTTACTAGACTTTACAACACTTCAAAATAGGACTTGTTAAGTGATGAAAAGGTGTTTTTTAGGTGAGTTGTAATGAATAGAGTCTAGAAGCATGTGGAAATGTCTTACAACACTTCACAACCCATTCACAAGACACTTTTCTTTAAGTTTTAGTACCTAAATAGGCATATTCAAGCCATGTTACAACATAAAATTAGAGCAACATAGTTCCAACACTATGAAAAAAGATCCAAAAGGCTATGAAAATGACAAGTGGAATTTTTTCTATGACACATTTAGCCCCCACTTTAGTGAGAGGGTGAACTTGCTTCAAACTCACACTAAAGTGGCCATGAACATTGAGGGGAGGGTTCAAATGCACTTACGTTAGAAAGATGAAATGACAACAATCAAGAGGGATGATCAAGCCCCCAAGATGAAGATCCCATGGCAGACTAAGTATAAGAACAAAGTAACACACAAGTGTTGAAAAGAATTAGATGAAGCTTTGATCATTAATCCAACTAGTTGTGGATTAGATCTAGGCTAATTATTTGAAAAAAATAATGTGTACTCACTCTCGGGTGACATAACACATGATGGTCTACCAGGTGAGAATTCCCAAATGTACTCACTCTAGGGCCACAGAACTAGTTGTTTGCAGGGTGAGAAAGCCCAAAAAGGTAAGATACATATGCTAGTTGGTATGCACTCACAAACACAAAGGTGGCTATGGGGAAAAGTCATGTTGCTAGGTGGGCTTCCTGCTCAACCATATTAAAGGTATACCTGCTGATAACTTTAACAAGGTGCCATAAGGAAAAATTTCCATGAACAAAAAGAATAGGGGCACCACAGTCATGCAAGTTGTGTTATACAAGGTGGAAAAAATTCAAGATGTAAAAATGTAAAAGATGTTCAAAGGAGTCTTGCTAAGTTCATGCAAGGTCAGTCACTTAGGGAACATTGTTTCTAATGTCCCCAAGAGAGGACCAATCAAAGAATAGTATTTTAACAACTTACGGGATGTAGTGCATCGCATCATGCCACCAAGAGGAATGTAATATGCTAAGATAGATCACACTTATGAAGGAAATCACACCAAATGTCATCCACAAAGTGATAAATGCATCACATAAATGACAAGGCTACATGAGGAACCAAGAATGCAAATGAATTATGGTAATGTATGCCCCCCACTTTAAAGGAATTTCTACACATCATTTTGTGATCAATTACTTTAAAGTAGAAACAAAAAATGCAAAGAGAAAAAAGAAAACAAGACATGAGAGCCAACTTGGAAAGCCCTATGCCAAGTCATATGTTTCGAAGTTAGGTTGCATCATGTCAAGGAAAAAAATCAAAGAAGGGAGTTGCCCCCTAGAAAAGAGCACACCAAACACATAAGGGATCTATGGATTTGGGGTCAGTATGTTTGTTGCTACAATGTTTTGACTAAAGAGCTTAGAACTTTCATCATTCCCCAAAGCACATATAACTAGAAGAATGACACAAAGAGAATGAAAAAAAGAAAAAGAAAAAGAAAAGTCTGTTTTGAGTCAACATGGAAGAGACATCATGGTATCAACACTTTTCATTGTCCCCAAAAGGAAAGCACAAGTGAAAAGAAAGCTTTTGGGTCAACATGAAGGAGACATTGTGGTATCGATGCCTTGCGTCATCCCCAAAAGGAAAGAAAAAAACAAAAGGGAAAAAGACAACGACCTTTTGGGTTAACATGGAAGAGACATAGTGCATCTCTATGCTTTGTGTCATCCCCAAAAGGAAAACACAAAACAAAAATGAAAAATACAAGGACCTTTTGGGTCAACATGGAATAGACATAGGGCATCTCTACGCTTTACATCATCCCCAAAAGGAAAACACAAAACAAAAATGAAAAAGACAAGGACATTTTGGGTCAAGATGGAAGAGACATATGGCATCTCTATGCTTTGTATCATCCCCAAAAGGAGAACACAAAACAGAAATGAAAAATACAATGCAGGACAAATAGTAGAATAGAGGTACAAATAGAATAAGTGTACAAAGAGAGGAAACATCAAATGCACGATATAGGGAAACACGATACGCACATGAAAATGCAAAAATACAAAGGGAAAAGTAATGCAAATGTAATTCAACCATAAACTAAGTTATTGGTTTCTCAATCTTAAATGGTTAAGCAAAAAAGGAATAACATAGTTAAGAGACAAAGGAAAATGAATTACAAGGACAAGGCTAACAATGTCTCACCTCCCACAAAGTGTAAAGGAAAGAATGAGCCGAGTTGGGTGATGGGAAAGGATCATGCAATAGTGGGAATGGGGAATTCTACAACTATGGCATGATGAAGGGGATTGTATTGCTTTAAGGTATGATGGGGAAACAATCATTATCAGTGAAGTGATACTTATCCAGTATGTCCTTCAATGTCTGACATTCTTTTGTTCAATGTCCAAGAATATAATGATATTTGGAAAATGGCATGTTAGAATCTTTAGAATGAATAACCAACCTATTCATAGGTGGTAAAAGTATAAGACCTTTGTTTAAAAGTAGTTGAAGTCTCCTTTCACATTCAAGTGGAGGATGTGTAGGAAACTTGATTTTATTCAATCTATAAGGTCATTTTCATTTGCTAGATTATCTTTGTTCATGAAGAGAAGGAGGATAAGGACCCGTGGGGATCATAAAATCCTCATCATTAGAAGGAGATAGAGTTTTTTCATGTCAAAGAAGAATTTTTAAGTTAGGAGGAGCATCAAAGATCACTGTGCCATCACCCCGAAGCTTCCAATACTTAAATTTTTTACTTAAGATAGTGAATCCTTTACCATATGTTTCTTCAAGATTGATAGAAGTGTTTGTGACTTTATGATTGTAAAAGGGTTGAGATTGCAGTGGTTTAGAAGAAATAGGTCCACTGGAGGAAGGAACCCTAGGTCCTTGATTGATTTCAGGATGTAAATATGCAAAGTGATCAAGAGGTGCAATAGTAGGAAGGTTTTGTGACCTCATAGATGGATAAACGGTTGCATTTGCTTCTAGGTTATCAAGGAAATCATTGTATAACTTGTGTGTGCTATCATCATCTTCTCCAATGATGTCCACTTCACAAGGAGTACAATCATGAGGAGTTGAGGGAGCATGTGTGAGTTCAAGGTCATTAGGGTCACAGGCAAAGGAACAATTGGACATGTCTACCAATGATTTTAATGAATTCCAAAACTTATTGAAGGAAAATTCCATGATGCAAATAAAATAAGATGCAATAATTTATTAAAAATAGAGATGTTGTAAATGAAAACAGAATGCCAGAACAGGAAACAATAGTGTAGAAAAATGCCAAAAAGATGCCAAAAATGTTGTCTAAAAAGTGTAGAGGGACTAATTTTCCTTGGGAGGCGAATGAGTCCAGTATGATGCTTTTTAATGTTTTTCAAAAATTTGAAGATGATTTAAATGCGATATAGTATGAAATCAAAGGTGCAAAATGCATATTTTGACTTTTTTTTCAATGAGATGTAATGCAAGAATGATATCTAAATGAGGTTTTCACTAATGCAAGATGAAAAGTCCTAGAATGTAATAACAAAAAAATATCCTAATTGAATGTTAATGCAATCAGAAATGCAAAGTGTTCAAGAGTCAAGTTCACTAAATTAAACATAGATTTTTGGGACCCTAAGACTTCTCTTACACTTCTAGGGTTTTTCACCTAAAAGGAGAGAGATAGGGCCAAAAATGCTTATGATTCACACAAATTAGGATGTACACAATGTTTTCTATGCTAGATGAAGTTAACTAAATGCAATTGACTAATCTAAATGACTGAAAATGAATGCAAAAGTGAAATTACAACTATGTTTGAAAACACATTGTGATATGCAAATAATGAAGAAAATATGTAGAACAGAAAGAGATGGGTAAAATCAGAGTGAACTTGGGAAAAATGTGATGAATCTAGAATTTTGTGGATGCTAATTGAATTCACTATTTTTTCATAGTGGGACTAATTCACTCAGGGTGGTGAATCAGTCCTCCTCCTAGTGAAAAGTGTTAGAAGTTGGTTTCTGACTGTCGGGATCCAGAATCTAACAAAATTCATATTTTTCAGTCCTGAGGAGGGACTCATTCACCACAGGTGGTGAATCAATCCTCTCCCGATTTTTGAAAAATCAGGAGACAATTCTTTAACACTAGATCTGGAAATGTCTGCTTGTCAGGTTGCTGAAGTCAATTATGCAAGAAATGATCATAAAACCTTCTCCAAGCTTGAAATAGACTTTAGTTGACTTCAAGCACCTAGTTGACTTGAAATCCAATCTTTAACACCTAAAATCTTGTCAAATATGCACACAAAAGGCTAAGAAAAAACATTCAATGAGGGGAAAATAGTTGAGGGTTAGCAAATAGGGGTTTGCCTTGGTCAAACCCAACTCTTGGTAATCAAACCCTTTATAAGACAATGAAATGCAAGAGAAAGATAAAGTAATAACATGTAAATGCTATCCACTTACCAAACCCTTGATGATGCAAGTATGAATTAATGTTAATGGTTGCTTCAAAGTGCTTGAATTGATGTTGTAAAATGCTTGATTACTTGAATGTGATGTGTGATTGAATGCTTGAATGGATGGGATGGATGGATGAATCCTGAAATGAGGTGAAAATCACATATTTATACAATTATTGTGCCTTAGTATCCATTCATACCTCATCACAGGCTGACATCAAGTGATTTTAAATAAAATCCCAAAAGGAAATTTGAAATATTTTGAATTTGGGGCCAAGGGGGACTCATTCACCACCCATGGAAAATGGGTCCCACCTAGGACCTAAGAACATGTGTTGGGAAATATGTTGTGTTTAATGTTATTTTTCAGGATAACATTCAAAAATACACTTAATTAAGACAAATGAGCGAATAAGGGGACCAAATAAAGCATGAGAAAGGTGTAAATAGTGAAAATATGCCTCGAAAAGTGTGAAACCTTGTTACAAGACTTTACAACACTTCAAAATATGACTTGTTATGTGATGAAAAGGTGATTTTTAGGTGAGTTGTAATGATAAAGTCTAGAAGAATGTATAAATTTCTTACAACACTTCACAAAACCTTCACAAGACATTGTTCTTTGAGTTTTAGTACCTAAATAAGCATATTCAAGCCATGTTACAACATAAAATCAGAGCAACTAGTTCCAACATTATGAAACAATATCCAAAAGGCCATGAAAATGACAAGGGGACATTTTTCTACAGAATAAAAGGAGATGGAAAAAGAAGTGCAATCTAATTCCAAAAATTTTGAAAAAAATATATTTAGAATCTACAAAAAAAATGTCACAAATCACTAGTTTGCTTCATCTTCAAATTCCTCATGATTTAGCTGCTATAGGTGCCCGAAAGTGAAGATTTAGTTAGAAAGAATCAATTTAGTGTCCAGTTTGGCCAAAAATTGTAAACCAGTATTGTAGGATCACCCTCCAATTCCATCTCTCAAAAGGTGGAAACCCTATTTCCCTTTTGTTCACTACCTTGATCAGATAAAACATTCATAGCAAGAATACAAATATATATTACCAAATTTATGTGAAAAACCCAACAAGGGAAAAACCATGGTTATAAAGCTACTTGGAGCTACTATCCAAATCCAATCTCACGAAATGAAACAATAGTTACAAATTTTTAAGGTCTTTAGTCTAAGGAAGCTTGCAACTCCCTACTCACATAATGAGGTTGTAACCTTAGAACTCTTTGATGATTCAAATGATCAATCACCACCACAACACTTCAACTTCCTCCATCTAACTTCCTCTAGCACTTATACACCTCTACTTTTGGATCACTTCCTCCAACAATCACACCTTCACTTATGTCTTTGGCTTACTACCTCTAATACTCACTTACACACTTTGTATGGCTCACTGCCTTTCACACATCACTTATACTCTTCTACTTTCAACTCATTTCCTTTGACATACATCAAAAACATCTTTGAAAATTCACACACATTCCTCTACCTTCATTTCACTACTTTCAATAAATTACATTAATCACACTTTGAACACTTGCACTACTTGATCACACACTTTATCTTTCATTTATACCTTACACTAGATTAAAAAATTTCTCCTTGTCGGCCACACTGAAATGTATGAACATGAAACATGTAATGACCATATTGAGTCATCTTCAAACATCCATAAGAAACGGAAATTAATTGTGGCCAAGCCAGGAGATAAGAATGACCTAATTTAACTTTTCATTCATTCCCATGCTAATGCATACCACAAAAACTTAGCATAAATAACTTAAAGTATTAAGTCATCCTAGTAAACACTTAACCATCAAAATATTAACTCTAGACCACAAGCAGTATTGGAGGAACAAGATAGCATAACATATATTACATTACAAGTATAAAATTATATTCAAGAGTATTTTCATGTCCTTCTTGTACAACTTCATGCATTATTATGTTGGCGCAAGCAAATAGACACAAAACTAGTATCTATTCCAAACATAGATAACATAGTCTTGAGATATAACTTTGACAAATCAACTTGCGGTACACATCAACAATTGAAACTCAAAGAGAGAAAAAAATAGAAATTTAAAATGCATCCTTCAAACTGTAAGACCACAACAACTATAGAGAAAAGAAAAGCATTTCTCATAACCTTCCATGATTGCAATAGTACATTCTTCATTTTACTTACTCAAGAAACTTTTGAGGTAACTTCTACAATCTAAATATTGGAACACACTTGTTTCTCACTTTATTTTTTCTATAATTCAAGTTTTAGGACTATATCTTTAAAGGTGGAGGAACACAAAGCATTACTCAAAGCTTTTCAAAGCAACTTCCTAAGCCACTGACTGTAAGAGATTCTTTTATACAAAGTTCAACAATACATAGTGAATATGATATTCATAGAATAATTCACTTATTCATGAGCAACAAGAAAAAATTGTTGTAGAAACTCATGACATCCAACCTCATACATTGCACTTAACATCCTAATTGCAATATGTACAACCATCCACATACTACAACTTTTCTGACAACATAGACAACATCATTAACAAACAACATATTCTTGACATTAATGACAACACCTGCAACATACTTGCAGCAAAACCTCCTTAAAAAATTGATTCTTCCTAAGAAAATTTTCAAAAAAATTATATGCATGGGTAGAGGTAAGGCTAAACTGGCACTCACCCTTTTAGAATCAATGTTCACACCATGCTTTGACACCACATGGCCAAGTAACATACCCTCACAAAATACAAAAATATTTTTCTAGGATTGAGTGATACTCCAAACTCTTTACACTTGTCAAATACTTCCCTCAAGTAATTGAAATGTTCATTATAATTTAAAAGGAAAGTGATATCATCCAAATAAATGAGCACTATTTTGTGCATAATACTTTGAAAGGCCATGCCCATGGCTCTTTGAAATGTTTCCCTAGCATTGGAGAATCCAAAAGGCATCTTCTTATAAGCCAAGGTTCCCCATTTCAAGTGAAGGGTATTTTTAAATGGTCTTCTTCCTTCACTAAGACTTGGTTGTAACCAAAAAACCCATCTAGCAATGAAAATCTCTCAAAACTTGAAACAATTTGTAATATTTTCTCCATAGATGGTGGTGGGTAGTGGTCCTTCAATAAGGCTCTATTCAAGTGGCTAAAATCCACACAAATTCTAATTCCCCGCTCCTTTTCCTAAAAAGGAAAAGGTTTGAAACCCAATATGTATGCTTGATGGGTAAGATGATATTACCCTCTAATAATAATAATTTGTTCAACTATTTCTTCATTAAGTGTTCAAGCTTTGGATTTAGAGGCCTTTGTTTTTGTATTATCGATTTGGAATTTGGTTTGAGTTCAATGGTGTGTTGTGATAGTGTTGGTTTAAATCCATTAAAATAATGATTTCCCAAGAAAAAACATCATTAGATTCTGTAACAAATATTTTCACTCCCCAAAATCTCTAGCTCCTTAAGGTTTTTCACCTAGGAGAGGAAAATGGGCCAAAATGACTTTGTTAAGGATAAAAGAAATGGAAAGAAGGGTGTGAAGTGTGTGTGTGGATGTGTTTAAATGCTAGAAACTTAATGAAAATCAATATTAAGGAATGTATTCTAACCTAATGCAAAAGTTTTGGAAAACACAATGTGTATTCAAACAACTTGACTAGGAATGTAAACAAACTGAAACAAAAAATAACCTAGTTGAAGATATGAACCTGGAAGCTAGAAGAGGTTCAAATGAGGCTCTGAATACTTGTAGAAGACACTAGAAATTCTCATTGGGACTGATTCACCATGCATGGTGAATTAGTCTTGTTTTTGCCAGAAAGTGTTAGAACCAGTTTCGGGGAATTGGGTATCTAGATCTTCAAAAATAATTGTTCAAGCCTAGAAATGGGACTGATTCACCATCAATGGTGAATGAGTCCTCTTCTATAAAATAGAGAAATATGGACACGATTTTGTGGCTTAGGATCTACAATTATGTTTCTAATGAATCTCTAGATCTAAATCTACAAAACTAGACCTGTAGACTCTCTCCAAGCTTGAAATAGGGCTTGAAACACCTTGAATGACTTTGATAAGATGTTTACACCTTTTCTCACCTTTCCACTTGATAAATATGCATACACAAACACATGCAAAAGGGGGGAAAGTGTTGAAGGTTAGGATATGGGGTTTGCCTTGGTCAAAACCCTTTAGGTAATTAAACCAAAGTGATGAAATAAAGTAATGAAACATGCAACAGTGGAGATGATTACCTTTTCATGATTATTTTATCTTGAAATTTTGCAAAAATGGAGGAATATTCAGCCCTTGAATGCTTTAGAAAGCTAACTTGAATACTTCTAATGAAGAAACCCTAACTTGCTTGAGTTGGATGAGAAGATAGAAGAATGAATTAATGATGAGAGATGTAAAAATGTGTTGTTAGATGTAAATGAGGATAAAAACACTTATTTATAGATAATTATTCCTTAGTATCTCGATTATACCTCATCACAGGCTAATATGTAGTGAAATTAAACTTTAAATTTCACTTTTTCCCACTCAAAGGTGAAAATGGGGCTAGATAAGACACATTCACCACACATGGTGAATGGGTCACACCTAGATGGGACTAATTCTCCATGCATGGTGAATGGGTCCCATAGGGGCTATTCTGACAGCTAAGAAGCTAGGAGATAAGGAAATAAGGTTTAAATTGCAACTTTGTCAAGTATTTGATCAATTAAAGCCTCGAGATGCACAATATGGGTTAATTGAGACCTATTAGTGATTATTTAAATGTTAAATAGGGCTTGGGACACATAAATCAATGTGGAAGTGTGATTTAATACACTTTACAACACTAAAATGAGGTTCATAGAGCCTAGAAAGGCACAAAAACCAATGTGAATGTGCAAGACACATTACAACACTACTTTAACATTAAGTTTAATTTAAGAACCTTCTAGATTGATGTAATAATGATATTAAACACATTTTATAATGTTGAATTAGGGATAAATAGGTTAATTAAGTCTAGAAAAGTGTGAAAGTACTTTACAAGACTTTACAACACCTTTACAAGACGTCATTAAAAACATGTTATTTGATTTGCAAGGGTCCAAGACCTAGTGTGGATGCATAAAATGCCTCACAACACTAGATTAAGACCTCATTGAGCCCATTTTACCATAAATTAATCCCATGTCAAGAAAACGGTCCTTTTTTTCTATGGCACATTTAGCCCCCATTTTAGTGAGAGGATGAACTTGCTTCAAACTCACACTAAAGTAGACATTCAAGAGAGGTATTCATGCATAGATGTAGATGACAAAGAATGAAAAAGATCAAAGAGGGTGGCCAAGCCCCCAGGATCAAAGATCCTAATTCAAGCCCTCAAAATGAAAAATCATGCAATGGCGAGAATGAAGAGAATGAAAGACAAGGTAGAAAATATGTACTCACTTTGGGCCGACGGAACTTCTTGGTTGTTTGTCAAGTGAGAAAGGCCATAGGTATACTCACTCTAGGGCCACAGAACTAGTTGTTCACGGGGTGAGAAATCCCAAAAAGGTAAGATACATACACTAGTTGGTATGCACTCACAAACACAAAGGTGACTATGGGGAAACTTCATGCCACTAGGTGGGCTTCCTGCTCAACCATATTAAAGTGATACTGCCTGATAACTTTAACAAGGCACCACAAGGAAAAATGCTCATGAACAAAAAGAAAAGGTACCACAATCATGCAAGTTGTGTTATGCAAGGTGGGAAAAATAAATGAAAAAATGTAAAATGTAAAAAGCAAAAATATAAAATGTAAAATGTAAAAGAATGAAATATTTCCAAAGGATTCCTGTTCAGTTTATGCAAGGTCAGTCACTTATGGAACATTGTGTCTAATGTCTCCAAGAGAGGACCAATCAAATGATAGTATATTCACAACTTAGGGGATGCAGTGCATTGCATAAGGCCACCAAGAGGAATGTAATATGCTAAGATACATCACACTTATGAAGGACATAACACCTAATGTCATCCACAAAGTGACAAACACATCATGTAAAATAACAAGCTATGTCATTCAAAGAAAGGGAGTATGTCACATGCGATTCAATCTTAAGACATGTCATTCACATCTCAAGCTTGCTCTTATATGTTCATGGAAGGTTAATGAGGAGTCTAAGAGACAACAACAAGTGACATATAGGGATGAGGCTTTCGAAACCCTTTCCCCCTACTTAGTGCAGGACGAAGGTGGGCCTAAATTGGATGGCGGTATGTTGCCCCTTGCAAGGGATCTAAAACATGTAATAGTGAGAATACTATGATCCTACAACTATTATTTGGAAAGGAACAGAAACTAATGTTACTTATGTATTGATTTAGGATGTAACAATGGTAAGAGTTTCTTGACAAAATGGTTGGTGATAGTATGGATGTTGAGTGAGGGGTGGTTGGATGGGTTGATGGCTATGAAAGGACAATCACGAAGACTATGAGTTGGAAAAATGAGGTTAGGTATAGTGTGATCTTGCATAGGGTGATGATTAAGGGTTGAATTTGTTGTAGCAAAAGTGAGGAGAGGAGACTCTGTTTGGTTGTCGGTTGTCACTAAGATATCGTTCTTATGTGTCATAAGATTGACCCTAAGAGGAGAGCTAATATGTTCATCATATGTCATAATTGGATTAGGAAAGATAGCTCCATCTCTCATAGGAGAGGCATCAATAGAAGGATTACTAGGAGTTTAATGGTTACTAATGATTGGACTTTTGTGTTCAAAAAGAGCTTCCCAAATGGGAGAGACATTAGAGAATGAAGAAATAAGTGTATCAGGAGTTTCACCAATGATATCTTCTAACACTAAACTATATTCTTCCTAGGTAGAGAAGATATCAGGAGAAGAAAATGGTGAATTTTCATTTATACTTACATCCTCATGTCTTAGAATTTCTTCTTGATTAGGATTTGGTATAGCTCTTATTCGTATCTTCCACACAAATGTGTTTTTCATCATCATTCACAATTGTAGCATTTTCATCATTAGGGGAGGTGTTGGGAGATGAATGAGGACTCAGTAAGGTAGGAGAAATGATTTCATCTTTGTGTGTCATAATGTTTTTGCAAGTGGGAGGACAAGGAAGAAAAGAAATAATTTCATGATCTTAAATGATTGTGTCTTCTTTCATCAAGATACCTTCATCACCAATGGGAGAGATATCAGGAGAAGAACAATAATGATTATCATGATTATCAATTTATGATATTGCTATCAAGATTCAACCGTGTAGTTTTCAAGTCAAACTCATTGACCCATGTTTCATGAGTAGTGGTTCACAAGAACCCATCTCTCATGATAATGAATGGTCCTCTTAGCACTCATTGCATCTAGGTGATGCTCACAAAGGTGAAGCATTGGGCCGTCTCGAGAGGTCACCCATCCCAGTATTACTCCAACTCAATTTGGTTAAGCACGCTTGAGCTAGAGAAATACTGGGATGGGTGACCTCCTGGGATGGCCCATTGCTTCACCTTTGTGAGCATCACCTAAATGCAATGAGTGATAAGTGGACCATTCATTATCATGAGAGATGGGTTCTTGTTAACCACTACTCATGAAACAAGGGTCAATGAGTTTGACTCGAAAACTACACATTTGAATCTTGATAGCAATATCATAATTTGACATGTTGTGGAAAATACCTCCTACTTCTCAATGATTATCAATGCTTGCATCCTTTTGGAGAAAAGCTTTAGTGGATGATTTAGAAGAGAGGAAGTCATCTAAGGTTTCATCTAACATTGAAAAATAATCACTAATAAAGGGATTGGATGTTATGTGTGTTGTAATTGGTTCTTTTGATGTGTTGTGTGATTGGTTATGGATATTTGCTAGAGTTTCCTCAATGTAGGTTGATCTAAAAGGACTACAAAATATGACTAAAAATGGAACTTGCAAAAATATAATTGCCATGAATGTAAATGATGCTTATTTCTAATAAAATGCAATATAAAGACATGGGATGAAATGTGAATTTTCATATTGCAAACAAAGTAATTGACTGATGAAATAATCAATGAAATGTTGTAAATGCAAAATTGAAATTTAAACAATGCATGAAATGAGCTAATTGAAGCAAGATGTAACAAAATGCATGCTACAGAAATGTAACTAACTGATATATACAATTGAAGTCACCAAACAGAATCCTAAAAACAAATTTCTAAGTTTTGTAAGATGTTGTTTTAGGGGTCATAAGGGACTGATTTGCCCAAGGTGGCAAATGAGTCCCAGTATAGACTTTTTTCAAAATTTTCATAAATTTATAACTGATTTTGATGTGTTATGAGTTCCATGATGCAATTCTAAATGAAAAATGTAGAATTTCAAAGTTCTTCAATGATGAAAGATGCAAAAATGCAATGTATTATGCACTTTTACCCATGCAAAAATGAAATCCTAGAATACAAGCTAACTAATTCAAAATGCAATTCAAGCAAGAAAATATAGGATGATGTATGGAATTCAAAATCATAAAAGAGGGAATTCAAATAGTAGGTTCACCAAAATTTTGCAAATATTTTGGCTCCCCAAAATCTCTAGCTCCTTCTTAGGGTTTTTCACCTAGAAGGGGAGGAAAATAGGCCAAAATGACTTTGTTAACATTAGAGGAAATGGAAAGAGGGGTGTGAAGTGTGTGTGTGGATGTTTTTAAATATTGGAAACTTAATTAAAATGCATATTAAGGAATTTATTCTAACCTAATGCAAAAATTTTGGAAAACACAATGTGTTCAAAAAACTTGACTAGGAATATAAGCAAACTGAAACAGAAAATAACCCAAGTGAAGATATGAACCTGGAAGCTAGAAGAGGTTGGAATGAGGCTTTGAATACTTGAAGAAGACACCAGAAATTCTCACTAGGACTGATTTGACATGCATGGAGAATTAGTCTTGTTTTTGCTAGAAAGTGTCAGAACCAGTTTTGGGGAATTGGGTATCTAGATCTTTAGAAATAATTGTTCAAGCCTATAAATGGGACTGATTTTTCATCAATGGAGAATGAGTCCTATTTTGGAAAATAGAGAAATCTAGATAGGATTCTGTGGCTTAGGATCTGCAATTATGTTTCTGATGAATCTTCAGATTTGAATCTGCAAAACTAGACCTGCAGACTCTTCGAAGCTTGAAATAGGGCTTGAAACACCTTGAATGACTTTGATGAGATGTGTACACATTTTCTCACCTTTCCACTTGAAAAATATTCATACATAAACACATGCAAAAGGGGGAAAAGTGTTGAAGGTTAGGATATGAGGTTTGTCTCGGTCAAACCCCTTTAGGTAATTAAACCAAAGTGATGAAATAAAGTAATGAAACATGCAAAAATGGAGATGATTACCTTGTCATGATGATTTTATCTTGAAATTATTAAACAATGGAGTAAGATTCATCCCTTAAATGCTTTAGAAAGCTAACTTGAAGACTTCTAATGAAGAAACCCTAACTTGCTTGATTTGGATGAGAAGATAGAAGAATTAATTAATGATGAGAGATGTAAAAATGAGTTGTTAGATGTAAATGAGGATAAAAACACTTATTTATATAAAATTGTGCCTTAGTATCCCAATTATACCTCATCACAGATCGACATGTAGTGAAATTAAACTTTAAATTTCACTTTTTTCTGCTCAAAGGTCAAAATGGGGCTAGATAGGACTCATTCACTACACATGGTGAATGGGTCCCACCTAGATGGGACTAATTTCCATGCATGGCGAATGGGTCCCACAGGGGCCATTCTGATAGCTAAGAAGCTAGGAGATAAGGAAATAAGGTTTAAATTGCAAATTTGTCAGGTATTTCATCAATTAAAGCCTCGGGATGCACAATATGGGTTAATTGAGACCTATTAGTGATGATGTAAATGTTAAATAGGGCTTGGTACACATAAATCAATGTGAAAGTGTGATTTAATACACTTTACAACACTAAAATGAGGTCCACATAGCCTATAAAGGCACAAAAACCAATGTGAATGTGCAAGACACATTACAACACTAGTTTAACATTAAGTTTCAGTTAAGAACCTTCTATATTGATGTAATAATATTATTAAACATATTTAATAATGTTGAATTAGGGAGAAGTAGATTAATTAAGTCTAGAAAAGCATGAAGTTCCTTTACAATACTTTACAACACCTTTACAAGACATCGTTAAAAGCATGTTATTTGATTTTAAAGGGTCCAAGGCCTAGTTTGGATGCATAAAATGCCTCACAACACTAGATTAAGACGTCATTGAGCCCATTTTATCATGAATTAATCCCATGTCAAGCAAAGGGTCCTTTTCTATGACAGATTCTTGAAAAAGTGAAACAAAATCCTATTTTTATTGTTAGTGCATACTTTTCCAATCTTGAGGAGTTTGTCCTTGAAAATTTCAACATTTTAAGAGTGTTCTTTCTTCGCCGTGATGTTGGTTTTCTCCTTTTTTTCTTGATCATCAATATTAAACATAGATTTTAAGGTGACCAATCCTTTAAGTAGCTTATTGGACATCAATTGTATAATTTGATCACTATATTGATGTTACAACTTCTCTTGGTTATTAGCTAAAAATTCAACCTCTTCAACCAAGAAGCTCAAAATATGCTCATCACTATCAAAGACTTGCTAGTGAAGATTATTGTCAGGTATGGAAGGCCTAACAACTACCTTGACATAGTGTTGCTATTTACATCTTGTGATTTCACTTAGAACATCATATTATGCACCTATGATAGCTAAATTATTTGCATGCTTGTTCTGATTCCTAGATATGGAAAAAAAGTTAAAAGAGTGATAGTATTCAATAATGTCCCATACCCTATGCTTATGAATTTAAAAATAATTCTTGGTGACATGGAGACTTCTTGGTTGGAAATTAATTCAATATCCCCATAGACTTGCAAACAACTGATTTTCTTCTTTCTTTCCCATTCTAACCCATGAATTAGTGCTTCATACTTAGTTTTAATATTGGTATAGCTAAAAAAAAATCTAAAAGCATAATAGAATTTATCACCTTGAGGATATCTAAACATTGCACCACCTCCAACACCATTTTTACTCCATGATCCATCAAAATATAACTTCCAACACTCATTGAGATATTGTTCTTACTATCATTCTTGATCATTTGTGAGGTTTGGTATGCCATGCTCTTGCTCATCGATCATGTACACTTCAAAGCCTCTTTCTTCCAACTATTCTTGGGAAGAATCATCATTGTTTTCAGCTACCTATTCATCTAAAAGTATATCAGATATGTGTTTTTTTTGTGTGTAAGACTCTTAAACAGCTAGGCATTTACATGGTAAAAAAGGTACAAATTTATTATGTGTTTTTATATAATGTCAAATTATTTTTTAATATTTTATATAATGCAAATTAAATTTTTAAAATGTTAGTCATTTTTTGATGCCTATGTAATGTGGCATGCACATTGGCATATTTTGACATTAGGAATCATTGTATGTGGGTGCTATCCCCTTTGATAGCATTTACCTATAAAAAATAAAAAATAAAAATTTAAAATGTTATTATTATTATTATATTTATTATATATTATAATTTATATTAGAAATTATTAAATAAAAATATAATTTAAATAATTAATACAAAATATATATTATTATATGTTATATTTTATAGTAAAAATTATTAGATACAAATATAAAATTATTATAATGAAAAAATAATATATTTTTATATAATATAAAATTAAATTAATATATAAATATAATACAATACATAATTACTATATAATACATGGATAATACATATAGTAATTATGTACTGCATTCTATTTATATATTAATTTACTTTGTATTATATAAAAATATATTATGTATTTTATTTAAAATTAGTTCTTAGGTAATAATTAATATGTCTTATTCATGAACGATGCATGGATGTCAGGTGCATCTAATTAATTCTTAGGTAAAAATATTAAAACTAAGATATCTATTTTGAGAAAAAAAATGTAAAAGTGATTTGATATTTTCATTGTCTAACCTTCTATCACTAGTACAAAAACAACAATATATGACTAAATAAACTACTAAAAGTTGCATATAAATGACTAATTTTGGTCATGTGACCATTAGTATTTTATTGCCGGTCATTTATAACATGACCAAACTTATGACTAAAATATTTTAGTCATTTATCTAGTCATTGATTTGGTCATTGATTTAGCCATTGATATAGTTGCTAATTTATAATTTGATTGTTGTTAACTGGTCATTTATTTAGTCATGGTAGTGATTTATTTAGTCATTAATTTAGTCATTGATTGTTGTTAATTGGTCATTTATTTAGTCATGGTAGTCATTTATTTAGACATAGTAGGAATTTTATATAGTCATGGTAGTCATTTATTTAGTCATGGTTGTCATTATAGTCATTTATTTAGTCATGGTTTAGTCATGTTAATCATTTATTTAGTCATTTATGAACTAATGCTTTTAGATGTGTATGTAAGCTCTTATGTTTGGAGAATGTTGTTACAATAAATAGTCTATGAAATTGCAAACCAAGAGAAAATTATGTTGTAAGATATAAAACTTTAAATCTCTTACGTTATCAAAACTTCAACAAATTTGGAATTGAAACAACATTGGAAAAAAATTCTCTATATATAAAATATGTTACAAAGAACTCTATATATAGAGTTTTGAATACAAAATCTTTTGCAGTATGTAAACTATTGATTTATTATACTTTTAAAATTGGAAAAAACTAAAACTAAATGGTGTGAATGCATGTATTCAGTGATGCCACTGTTGCACATGAGATGGGTAGTAAATGCATCTAGTAAGGTACTAGTTTTGCATTTTCTCCTTGCTATGTACCTGTCCACAATATAAATAAATAAACATATTACTAGGTAGCATAAATAACAAATATCATGAAAGCAAATACCCATAAGTATTAGAGTAAGTCTAATAAATAAAAATGCATAGAATTAATGATATTACAAAAAAAATGCATTTGCAAAAGAATTAATATCAGAGTAATATCTTAAATATTACTAGCTTATCAAAGCAATATCCCCTTGCTCTATATTGTCCATAAACATATTACTAAATAGCAGTAAACAATGAATATCTTAAATGTAGATACCTATAAGCATAAATGACCAAACTGTCATTAAATTTCATACGACAAATAGGGGTAACCATCAAATTCCAGGCCTGTTGACAACTAAAATTCTATTGTAATAAAATTATTTAAGAAAAAACTAGAAACTTCAAAAAAATTTAAATCTCTAGGATATTTTTTGCAAAGAGGATGTACACAAATTAGAGGCTTATTTAAAGAATCATTCAAAGGAATTCAGGCACACTCTTGCTCCAATCCAATTTGTCATTCATCCCATTCACAATCAGACACTTTACTTGATGAAGAGCATAAAAGAAAATTAAAGAAATAATTTCAAGGCATGCCATTTATATATGACCAGTATATTTTTGGTTCACAGTGGAGTATTTTCTCTTTATAATATGTAAATTTCTAGAGTTTCCTTTGTGGAAACATCAAGTATACAAAAGTTTGTTTTATTGAGTATTGGGTCTCTACCACAGCCACGAGGAAGAGAAAATAAATAGAAAGAAAAATACCCAAAATGCTATGAAGGCCATAGCCATTAGAACACATAAAACCCTCAAAATAATGAAAATAGTAAGTTGAGAGTGCAAAGTTTTACATTTTTTGTAGAAAGAAAGTAACCCATCAAAATTTGCGTACGGAGATACAAGCATTTTTATCATATTGCCTCTCCTGAGCTCGAATTGAACCTATTCTCATAGAAATTTAAGAGATAAGAATGGAGACACCCTCCAAAGTCTTTAGAAATGAGCCTCAAAGATACTACAATGGAGATCAAACAAAGAGGAGAGATATCAACAAATAGTAAGCAAAGGAAATACAATAGAAAAATACTCAGCCGCGGCCAAGTGATCTCGATAAAATGCTTCAAAATGGAGAATACTTTTCAGTTTCAAAACCAAAGACTTACCTTGTAGGATTTTTTCAAGAAAATCATCAGAAATAGTAGAATGAGTCACCATTCGACTCTCCAACCCTACTGAGGCATGGTGACACTCAATTTCTTCTCCAAAAATACAAGTGAAAAAAGGAATGAGATTAGAGCTTGATTTCTTTTTGATTTAGGGTCTTTTATTACCCTAGGCCGAATGGTTGATTTTTCACATTGTATTAAAGAAAATAAGTACCTTTTATGATTTTTATTAGAAAAATCAAATACCATAACCCACTTGCCTGCTTCTTTACTTCATTTGATTTTTATTTCAAAATTAAATCTCTTTTAAATATATTATAATATTATATTATTATATAATATTATATAATAATATAATATTATATAATATTATATAATAATATAATATTATATAATATTATATAATAATATAATATTATATAATAATATAATATTATATAATAATATAATATTATTATATAATATTATATAATAATATAATATTATATAATATTATATAATTTTTTTTTTTAAAAAGGAGGGGTAAAAACTTTATTGAAATCGAAAGAAGATCAGTACATAAGAATAAGGGAGCTCATCAGCTCCCACAAATGAAAACCCAGAACAACAAGAGCATACAAAACCACCAACCAGCCAGCCACCAGTAACTTATCCCTCCATATCATCAGCAATAACCTTCTCAAGATCAAGAACATATTCAGGAGATAACTGTCCCCACCCCTCAATCCTCCAATCATCCTCATGCTCTGAAGCCCACTTGGCCAAACAATCAGCCGCCCTATTCCACTCACGCGGGATGTGGACAAATGACACCCCTTCCAATGTAGAGCACCTCTGCAAAATCTATCTAACCACTATAGCAATCTGCCAATCAACATCAGCAACCCTTTTCTCAAGCAGCAAATTAACAATAATCTGTGAATCAGATTCACATATCACCTTTCGCCAACCCAAGGCGCACACACGTTCAATAGCCCAAAGAATAGCCAATCCTTCCATAAGGTTGTTAGAATTCCACCCCTTATGGATGGAGAAAAGAAAAATGACAGAACCAGTACAGTCCCTACCAAGTCCACCAATACCAGCAGGCCCTGGGTTACCTCTAGAGGAACCGTCAGTATTAATCTTCAGAAACTCCATCGGACGAGGCATCCATCTTCCAACCCTTTGAACCTTATTTTTCACTCTCCTACCTCTTCTAACACATACAGAGACAGGAGTCAACTCTTGTAACCCCAATCTATTCACAATCTCATCATCTCTTTTCTCCAACGGAAGAGTCACTTCACATTTGGCTTCCACAGTCTCTTGGAGCATCCCAATAATTCTGTACCAAACCTGCTGAGCCATCAACTTTTCCTCGCAAAAAATCCTACGATTCCTTTCCAACCAAATTTGCCAAAGGATGAAAGTAGGACCAATGCTCCACAAAATCTGGAGAAAAGAGGCCTAGGAGGGGGGCCTTCCCAGATTACTCCAGAATTCAACAAGAGAAGAAGCATGAACACAAGGACGTTTCCAAACACCCCACCACCAATGCCAAAGCAACATCGAATAGGAACACCGAAAAAATAAATGGGAAGAATCCTCCTCACTGAACCCACACAAAACACACATAGAGGGACCTTGGAACCCGCACTTATGGAGATTCTCCCAAGTCAAACATCTATTCCAAGCAAGAGTCCAAACAAAACAATTACACTTAGGCCATGAAAACTTGTTCCACACCTGTTTCCACCAAGGGACCTCCACCCCCCCAAACTTACGAGAAAGCAACTCCTGATAGCCGCTAGCAACTGTATATACACCCTTAGGGTTCGGGCTCCAAGCAAGAATATCCTTATCCCTAAGGGAGTTGCATTGTCTGCTAGCCAAGATATTCTAAAGCACAATACCATCCTCCTCCAACCTGGGAACAGGCCACTCACCAGGGTCCTTCCACCTAGCCACCTCCACCTCTCCACCTAAGTCAAACTTCTTAAAATCACTCACTCTAGACCAGCCGGCCTCCAAAAATCTCTGTGATAGATCCACCAAATTAGGGTACTGACGAAGAATGGGTGTGTAACCATCCCAAGAATCAGACCAAAACATAGCCTCAGCCCCTTTATTACAAATCCAGAAAAGGCCCTCCTTGATTAGCTCAGCCCCTTTCTTAAGTGTTCCCCAAATCATTGAGCCTTTCCCAATCAGAGGAAATCTGGGAAGCTCCTCCTTACAAATCCCAGGAAGATACTTGTGGGATAAGATCCTAGCCCAACTATGATCCTGTTCCACACACCACCTCCAGTAGAGCTTTGCAGCCAAAGCTAACCCAGACCACGTCGCCTTCCGTAAACCAAGACCCCCCTCCTGCCTTGGGCTACAAACAACATCCCACTTAACTAAGCTCCATTTAGATGAGGACAAGCTACCCGCCCATAAGAATTGCCTAGCCAGAGAGTCCATCTCCTTCACAAACCCAGAAGGAGCGACCTGTAACATGCACCTATAAATAGGAAGAGCCTGCACCACAGACTTAAGCAAAAGCACCCGTGCAGCAAATGACAACCATCGATGAGTCCAATGACTAACCTTTGCACGAAACTTGTCCAAGATATTCTGCCATGACTCCCTGGGAAGTCTACCAAAAGAGATAGGAATCCCCAAATAGGTTAAAGGGAGAGAATCAATCTGGAACCTCAAGATATGAGAAATCCTTTGCTGTATTGGTTGTGGAGTATTAAAAAAGAAAATGGAGGATTTGTCCTCATTAATCCTTTGCCCAGCAGTAGCAAGATAGATATCCAAGGCCTTGCGAAGACACGAAGCTTCGCTAATCTTGGCAAGACCCATCAAAGCCGTATCATCCACAAATTGCAAGTGAGACTAAGGAGGCAAGTCATTTCCCCACTTCCACCCCTGAATCAAACCCAACTCCACATTACGCTTCACCAGCCTACCCAGACCTTCTGCCAGAAGAATAAATAAGTAGGGAGAGACAGGATCCCCTTGACGAAGACCCCTGGAAGCACTAAAAAGAGCAGTAGGCTCCCCATTAATCAACACTGAGAATGAAGTGGAAGTAACACAGCTCATCACCCACTGGATCCATTCCCCAGCAAATCCAAAAGCCGAAAGAATTTTCCGCAAAAAGGACCACCTCACTCTATCATAAGCCTTCGCCATGTCAAGCTTGATGAACATAGCCTTTTCTTTTGAGGATGCCATCGAATGAATGGTTTCCGTTGCAATGACCACCCCATCCAATATTTGGCGATCCTCCACAAAACCACTTTGTTCCTCAGAGATAAGACCACTGAGCCATTTCTTCAACCTTTCAGCAATTAGCTTGGAGATGATTTTATACACCACATTACAAAGAGAAATGGGACGAAATTGATTCAAACGATCCGCCCCTTCACATTTGGGAATGAGAGCAAGGAAAGTAGAGTTTAAAGCTCAAAGCATCTGCTTGTTTGCCTGAGACTCCCGCACCACCTCCAACAGGTCCAACTTAATGATGTCCCAAAATTCTTGATAAAATTCCACTGGAAACCCATCAGGACCTGGGGCTTTCCCTTTCTTCATCTGAAAGATAGTGGCCTCTAATTCCTCCATCAAGATATCCTGCAAAAGATACTCATTCATCTCCCTAGTGACCAAAGAGGGAATACAAGCCAGAACTTGGTTTTCTTCCTCAGAAACATCTTGAGAGTCCTCCCGAAATAAAGAAGCATAGAACTCAGAAGCTTCTCTAGAAATATCCTGTGAGGAAGATAGTTGCTCACCCCTATCATTCACCAGAACAGGTATAGAATTACTATGCCTCCTAGCCTTCACCGAGTTGAAGAAAAAAGCAGTGTTCTTATCCCCCTCCTGTAACCACTCCACTCTAGCCTTCTGCTTCCAAAAAATTTCCTCATGCAGCTCACACTCCTCCAAAGCTTTTCGGGCCCAGGTCTCTTCCCTGAGTAAGTCTTCAGAAAGACCACACTCCCTTATCTCCCGAGTGATGACATCCAAGATAGCTTGAGCATCAGCCTTAGCATGAAAAATATTGCCAAAGTAATGCCTATTCCATCTTTTAAGTTGATATTTTACATACTGTAGCCGCTTAGAAAAGGAATACATGGCAGTGCCAAAAGCAGGTCTTCCCCTCCGCCACCAATCAGCCATATGCACCTGCAAAGAAGAATCTCTTAACCACATAAGTTGAAACTTGAAAGCAGGGAACCGAGCCACCCGAGCAGAAGAAGCAGAAAACTTAATAGGCCAATGGTCCGAACCCCTCCAGTCAAGAATCTTAGAGTCAGAAGACAGCCCTCCGCCAACCCAGAAACAGGATACCAAGAATCGATCAAGTCTCTCCGCAATACAATTCTCCCCCAATCTCCTATTGTTCCAAGTAAACTTCCCATTTCGAGGCTTAATGTCAACTAGGTTCAAAGCAGAGATGCTATCACGAAAAAGGAAAGCCGAAGGTTCCAGTCTCGCAACACCACCCTTCTTCTCATCTATCTCAACAATAGCATTGAAATCCCCTGCAACAATCCAAGGGAACAAAGGAGCCAGGCTCTGAACATAACTAATATGAGACCACAATAACTGCTTACCAGGAAAATTAGTAGGCGCATAAATGTTAGAGAGAAGAATAGTTTCCCCCAACTCCAGACTTGAAACCACCACAGAGATCGAGGACTTGGAGGACACCCACCAAAGCGGGTGAATCTTCAATGAATTCCACAGGCAAGCCACCCCACTTGCATTACCATGAGCCCCAATACATTGGCAACTACCCTGCACCCAAAGTTTAGGCATCAACCCCATCATACCTTCAACAGTTAACTTAGTCTCCTGAAGAAAAAGAACATCAGGAGAATGAGAACGCAACAAATCCCTAACAGCTTTTTGTCGAGGGCCACTGTTCAAGCCCCTAACATTCCAAGAGAGGACATTCATTTTGGAGGATTAGAGAAATGTGAATCCAGAGTCTTTACAGACCCAGCCTCCACCAAAGACTCCCCCATCAACTTTAATTTCTCCAAATCCTTCTTTCTCCCTGCTTTAGAAGACTTCTCTACCACCCCTTTCTTTAGGTCCTTCTGAAGAATTCCTAGTGAAGGAGAAGCCTTATTACCCTTTACCAAGCCTGCTCCCGATTTGACCAGAGGGCTAGAGAGCCCTCCTTCCCCAGACACTAGCTCCATAGAAGGCTCAGGCCCCCCAAGTACCACCAAATTCAAGTTCGGTTCCAACTGGGCAACCCCAACTTCCGGAGGAGATTGGATGTGCTCTAGGAAACTACCTTCTTGAACCCCTTCTGAGATACCGTGATCCACAATCAACAATCCCGGATTCACCTCCTGATGACCAAGGTCGTCAAGCACCTCAAATCTATTATAGGAATCTCCATCCTGGCGCTCCTTAAAGGTCCTCTTTTGGCCTCGATTCCTGTTGAGGGCCTTGGCAGGAATGAAACCCTCAGCATCCATAGCCTCAGTTGGCACTGTCTCCTTACCCTTGCCACCCTTTGGGGGGTTGCGAGGAGGTTGAGTTGACTGCATCCCTGGAGGTTTAAACTTTGGACATCTTCTCTGCAAATGCCCATATTCATGACAGAGACGGCAACGAAAAGGCAAAGTTTCGTAGTCAAGCTGTTGCAACCAAGAGCACGAGCCAACACGTATTTCCAAAGAGTCTGGGATAGGGTTATTCAAATCCATTTCAACACATATACGAGCAAAAGTCATTACCTTTCTGTCCAGAGTTTGTTGGGAGGGACCCACTGGTTTTCCCAGTAATGAAGCAACTTGATGCAATATGTCATTGCGCCAAAATTCCACTGGAAATCTAGGGAGATGAACCCAGACCGGCACCCTATTCGGAAGCTCCTCCGAAGGATTAAAGCCTGCATGCCATGGCTTAATGAATAGACCAACTTGGTTGTGGAAGTAAGGCCCACCTTCAAAAACTCTATTGCGATCCGCCATGCAATTAAATGTCACCATGAAATAGTTGTTGGCTAACAGCATTATTTCCATCTCACCCTCAGGGGACCAAGAGCGATGCGCCCATGAATCCAAAAATTGGAGTGAAACCCTCATTCCCAAAAATTTGCATAGCAAAGCATGTTTTGAGAAATACTCGATGTCCTCCGCAATCGATTCAGGTTGGATAACCAGCACTAGCCTTTCCTTGGAACGTTCAAGGCACCCATTTGTCTTTGGAATACGAGAACCACCCACATGAACAAATCCATCAGTACTTGAGTCATTTGAAAACAAAGTATTATTAAAAACTTTTGGAGAGCAAAATGGGGTCGAAGACCCAAGAGCAGCTCGAAAATCCAAAGGGGATTTGACCCCTGATGACTCCCCCTGAGCCATGCAAAAGCGGATCTCCAAACTTTGAGCAAGAAAACTGAAAAACCCTCCCACGGAGCCCGAACGAGGTAAGGATCAGACCAAAGGAGAACCAAAAACCACTAAAAAGAGGCAGCCAAAAGAGAAGAACACAGCAAGTTGAAACCCCAGGAGAAAAAGCTTATGCCCCAACCGTAGCCCACATGCCAGGAGAAGAGAGCACACCGGAAAAAGACACCACCCCAGCAACCTGAACACACCCCACCCACCAGCAAATACTACCCGGACGCAGAGAGAGGACAGAAAATAAACATGCAGAGAGGGCGAAGCCCTCATGCATGGCGTGGGCACACACAGGGAGCCGCTTCACTCAGCGCCATCGTCCTCATATCCATGCATTAGTTCATAATATTATATAATATTATAATATTATATTATATAATATTATAATATAATATAATAATATTATATAATATTATATTATAATGTAATATAATATAATATTATAATATTATATTATAATGTAATATAATATTACATTATACTATAATAATATTATATTATATTACATTATAATATAATATTATATAATATTATAATATTATAATATTATATAATATTACATTTTAATGTAATATTATATAATATTAAATTATTATTATATTATAATATTATATATATTATATAATAATATTAATATATCATAATATTATATATATTATATAATAATAATATTATTATATTATAATGTTATATATTATATAATAATATAATATTATTATTATTATATTAGTATTTAATATTATATTATAATACAATCCACTCCTGCAATTCAATTTTTTTCAATTAACCACTATCATATCATATTGTCTAATTTTTATTTGTGTGACCAATTATTTAGTCATTTTTATTTGTGTTACTAATTATTTAGTCATCTTTATTTGTGTTTTGAAATGAAAGATAGCCCTCAAAATGCAATTGGATTGTTTCAATCATATTTTATTAGTGAAATTGACCACGATTGCTCTTTGATACATTTGACATGCTAACACATTAGGAAAATCAATCTGGCTTCAAATCATAGTTAAAAACATCAATGATTCATTAACATAATAAGTAATAAAATTTAAAGAATGTAAATGTTAAATCTTTTTATAAAATATGTGAAGGCCTTAAAATTGCACCGAGAGGCAATTCCTTCCACGCAAATAGATATTTTTGGTGCACCAAGCAACTTAGGCAGCCAAATGGCCCACTTAGGTAGAGGCCCCATGATGGGGGCTTAAGTTGTATGGATTACGATCAAATTCAAAAGAAAAATAATAGAGGAGTAATAGTCATTTTTTTAGTCATTTTTTTTTGTCTGACCAATTATTTAGTTGTGATTTTACCCAATTACCAAATTAGTCACTTATGATAATCAAATTAGTCATTTATTTGCCAAATTCTACTAGTGTTAGTCACATAGTCATTTATTTCCCAAATTCTACTAGTGTATGTACTCTAATATAATAAAATAATTAAGATATATCCTATTTATATAAATAGGTTATAGAGGTATATGTATAATTTTAAATATATATTATATTTATTTTGCATGAAGCATAGATAGTACATTTATTCTATTATATATATACCCTTATAATCTAAAACATTATGCACATTGGAGATCAATTGCCAAATACCAATTTCCAATAAAAAATACTACCTTAAGTGAAGTACAAAATGTTGCATCTGATGACAATCTACCAAGTAAGCGATTAAAAAACCACATTTGAATTTCCAACAAGTACCAACCTGGACTCTCCAACATTAGTAAACTAATAGTGGGGAATACCAACTAGCCAATGAAAGAGAGCAATAGTAGATTGATAGAGAAGAATGTCTACAACAAGTAATATTCAAAGTACCTGTAATATGCTCCTTAATTTTTCTCAATGTTTTCACAACACAAACCAACACTAGGCCAAATGTTAGCGTTAGCTCCAAATTGAAAATCCAAATTTAAAAGATCTCAACGCCAAGAATGCACACTCAATCCCAATGAAGGAGAGGTGTTGTCATATGGTAGTCAAAACTAAACAATAACTTAAATGAAATTACAATTGAATGGAGCTAGGCGGTGAACCAACCATGAAATAATTTCACGCTTCCACTAAATTAGTGGGGGGAAAGAGATTACAAAAAAAACTAATTCATCCGCTATAGCAAGCATCCACTCGTGAGTGGGGATTCACCACTTCTCAATGGGTATATATGAGACATTAACAAGTTCTTTTTCCCACATTGGTGGTAAACCATCCAGGGGTTACAATGTTTGAATTAAAACATAAAGTAAATGGTGAAATAAGAATGACTGGAATAGTACTATTGTTACCAACATTTACAATGAACTTATTGCAATGAATATACAATAGAAATTTGCTCCAAACTTCTACAAGAATTATTCTATACTTTTGATCACAAATGTGAGTTGAAAGACCAAAGAAATATATCGTGAAAAGAGAATAACAAGGTCTGATATTAAGACCAGCAAACTGAGATAATCAGACTAGAAAATTAAACTTCCCCTAAATTGTTCATTTCATCATCCAAAATGCATCTATTTCCCCCAAAATGAATGCACATAAACTATAATCATAGATGTCCAAGAATTATAGCATAGCATGGAATGAGTCAAGTTTGATATGAAATGGCATCAACTGAAAATACAAACCAACAACTAAACAACTCACCAAAATGCTTGTTTCTCATTCAAAACTCCCATGAAGCTTTGTAAAATTGAATTCACAACCCTTCCATAACAAGGTGACCAACAACAAGCACCAACAAAAACCAAAGGCAACTACCAATGGAGGGCACAATTTCCAAAGTCTACTCATAGAGAAAGTACAACCCAAGAAGGAAGAGTGATTTCTCTTGGAAATTCCATACAAGAAATTAAAATATGATAATTGGAAAGAGTGGTTTCCATGAGCACAAAAATGATATTAACCAATACCCATAAGAAAATAAAAATCATACAAAGAGTTGTAATCAAATATCTCCTTCAGCCATGATCAAACCAACAAACACAGAATTGGAATTTATTACCAAAATTTTCAACTTTGAAGCTCAATATGTACTTCTAAATGAAGTACAGTCTTAATCAACCATCTATGGAACCATATTTTTAGGCCTAAAGAATGGTGTAAAAATACCAAGATCCCCCTTAGTCGGGTTTTGAAATCAATTCAACAACATAATTTTACAATATTTTCCAATGATGAAAAATAAATGAGCAATGGACTGCTTTTATAGAATTGAAGGTGATTTTTGGCTCTTCAGCTTCCATCTCTTTTCCCTCCAAAAGGGACACCCATTTCACTCTTGAAACATTTTTAGCATTTAAAACATTAAATTCACCTTTCTAGGCATCCAAGACTTGAGAAATATTTAATTTACCTCTTGATGAGGCGTCCACCCTCAAGGGCCCCTTTTCTTAAAACAGCTTAAGTCATTAATACTAGGCCAAGGGGCCAATAAGAAATTATAACATTAATGACTTAGAATAAATAATTTTACCACAATAAGCCTAAAAAATGTTGAAAGCCAATTATGCTCCAAATTGCACTACCCAAAATGGAAACTGAGTTGACTATTGATGCTACTGCCCAAGATGGCACTACCAGAAATAGAATTTACTAAAAATAGTAAATTATGAAAAGTTGTTCAACTCACTTTGCATGTTATATCATTGCGAAGCTCTCAAAAAACCTAGAAAACCCCACCAGACATGCATCTGAAACTCTAACATGCAAGCCATCAAAAATGCTTCAAAACCCCTATAAAATAGGAAACCCTAATTTTACCTCTTATGAGCCTATGGGCTTCCAAAAATAGGCTATCAATCACTTAATGGAATATAGCTAAAATGGGCACATTATAGTCCACCCTTCCTAAAATTGCTTGTCCTCGAGCAATTCTAATGCCTTCCCAAAATCACCATACTGGCCCAAACTGAAATAGAATATGATCCCTATGTCCCAAATCAACCTAAGAGAAAGATAGCACCAACTAATGTAAGAACTGCATTGTTGGATACCAATACAAGAGGCCTCTTGATTAAAACTAAAATGAAACACAATGGAAGGAAACTCCAAAAATCCAACATTAGCTTCATCATCTTCAATTGTTGAATAGCAAACCCAAGTGATACCAAGATTCCAAATCATCTTAAGGAACACTATTCCTCTAATCCATTGCACTACTATGATTAAAACATTTGAATACCAAAGGTAGAGCAACATTTCTTGGTCCACAAAAGACAATGCACCAAACATGTCAGTTCCTAGGTCCCATATCAGTCTGTAGGACCTCCAAACCTTGCTATCATAACTCTGATCAGCAACAAAAATGTTCTTAAATAAGTCACCAAACCGATGCCAAACAAATAACCATGCTCCACACTCCATCTCAATCCAAAAGGATATACAATCACTAAGAAAACTCCAAGAAATCTTAACATATTTCACTTCAAGAGCCTTAATTTGACAATTCAAATTAGCTAATAACTTGCTGCCCCAAACAATAATTTATGAGTTGGTACCAAGAAATCCATTGTCAATCATCAATGAACTACCCATACCTAAACTATGACCATACTGAATCATTCCCTTGCTCATTTGAGGCAGAAATTCAATCCAAATAAGAAATGGAGAGACCTAAAAATAAAATAAGTAGCTACCAAACAGGTCTGAAATAATCATTTTGAGATCTAGTTTTAGGAAAATTAACATCCAAAGAAAATAAACAGCTACTACAAAACTAAAAATCAGAATCCAAAATATTGCATCTGCTCATATCCACAACTGAAAATAGTCTCTTTGAAGATTTCCTTATAGAAAAAAACTATTCTTTGCTCAAAATTTCTCTCCAATCCATTTGTTGATGAACAAATGGATCCATCAAGTGGCTAGTAAGGAAGGGAACAACACCATTATTTCTAAAATTTTGATACTTATCCCTCAAAAGAACCTTCCTACCTACCCCAAAAGATTTTTCATTTCACATCGAGGATGCCAAACAAGGATACCTAACCAAGAATGATCTGCCACATCCCTGAATAAATTCACAACACATTCCCAAGTGCCAAACAACTCCAAATGTACACTCAAGAAAATATTGACTTCTTTGGTGAACCATTGAAGTTTATCCATGAAAGTTTCAAAAACAAGGGATCCTGAACCAAACATTGTCTTCTAATCCAACTCTAAAGACATGTTAGTGTGAGCATTACTCAATCCAAAGGATAAACTGTCAGGCATGTAAACAATATGTCTTACCACAAGAAGTTTTGACAACACCTTGATGTCAAAGATGGGAAATTCATCATGAATCAACAAATCCCATATGGCAACTAAATTCTCTAAACCTCTTATGCATCCACCTACAAGAAAGCTTAGAGGATTATCAATCATAGAGTATAACTCATCCCCACATTCTCTGAGATGTTTGAAATCAACTAGCTAGTCTCCTACCTCCATTACACCCAACTGAGCATTCACTAACATGCACTTTGTTGATTCTAGCTCAGAAGTAAGCTTATCAACCTTTCTTTCACATCCTTGAAATGCACTAATGATCTATTTGAATTCGTAGGTGTAATATTGATCATTAATCTAGCATAGATACTTAGATTTCATAATCACTAAGGAGTCTTTAATAAATTGCAGATTAAAGAGAGTGACTCCATCCCAAACTTCTCACTGTCTCTCTTCAATCAAACTATGTGAGTGGTCAAATCTGAATAAGGCATGCACTTCATCCTCAACAAAAAAACATGAATTAACCTTTCCACTCACAAAAAATGCAAGGTGGTGAATTGTTGATAGGCTGCATTTCAAAGTCATAACTCTGTTTCTTGTCTTTGTTGCCCCCATAGCTGCTCCAAGACTCGTGACTTTCACCACCCACCAACTGAAAATGATCAAGGTCATGAAGAGAATCAAATCCTACCAATTCTTCATACCTCTATTTACAATCAACTACATAAAGAGGAAAATATTATTTGAATTTGAGAACCTTTTTAAACTCTTCATCAAGAAAGGCCACATGGTCTTCTAGCTCTATTTCCCCTTCACTATCTCCTTGATTATATGTTAAAGAAGCACCCAACTTGATTAATGAGTCATTATTGATCGCAGACTTGAAAGTTTTATTAGCAACAAACTTTTCATTAGTGGATGTAATCAAACTAAAATGGTCATTATGGGGCTTTTTCATGCAAGCTACTTTGTCAAAAACAACTTCTCCTCCAAAGGCCATCTCATAGCTTGCAGTGAAATCTGAATTTTGTTCTTTATTGGGATCAAAGGGAAATTTATCCCATAAAAGTTTCTTAACAACATTAGGTTCCTTCACACCTGGATCCCAAATGCTGAAGGGCTGATTACTTTGATCAAGAGGAAATTTCCCTTCGTACTCCTCTTGGAATGGTGACTCTTTGAATGAGACACCTCCCAACATACCAAAACTAATATCTTCATGAAAAAATTTCTCCAACAACTTAGTTTGATGATCAAACAATTCAAATCCATGACTACTCATGTCATCTTCATTAAAATGAAGCAAATGGTCATCATTACTAGCTGACTTGAAAAATTTATCCTTTTTGTCTTCAATGAGCTCTTCAAGTGAAGGTACATTACTAATCTCTTCATTATGGGTTACAAGCATACCAAGGAGGTCTTCTTGAGAATCCTCCATAAAATCATTGTGAAACATCTTTTTATTTTTGTCTTTTGTATTAATGCCCACTTCATTTATCTGCTCTATCTTCTTCAGGTGCGGTTTTAATTTTCCCTGACACTGATTGAACAAATCTCTAATCAACATACCAGCAGTAGAGGATTTCTTCCCTTCTTGCTCATGAATGTTTAGCAAAAAAGATATGACAAAATTTGGAATTTCATCCAACTCTTTGATAATCAAAAATAAAAAATTTATCATTGTTGCAAGTACATCCTCCTCTTTTTCACTCCAAGTTGAAATGAAGAGGTAATGGATCAAATAATATATTTGATCTTGCATACCCAATTCAACCAACAACATACTTGTTTTGAGTTCTAAAAAGATCTTCAATATAGCAGCTCTTCTAGAGTATTGATTGCTATCAGTTTCATCAAGGTCTTAAAAACTTTCCACAATCATATTTAATATGATCTTTATGGTTTCATCATCATAGGGCATCTTGGGAATTACAATTCTTATTATCTCCATGAAACAAGAAGAAATCAGCAACTTGGTTTCTTCATTTGGATGTCTCAGCCAATAGGGCCAGTTCAAAAAGGTTACTACAGGTGCTAACGCAAGCTGCATCTCCTCAAAAGGTGATTGCTTCACTTGTCTCAAACAATGTTCTAACAAATGAAGAATGTTCTCTTCATTTTCCCTTGACTGAAATTCTTTGGAAAGAATTTTTCTAGCCATGTAGAGAGTCTCTACCAACTTCATCTCTACTTCATTCACCATGCCAAACTGCCAACTTTTGGATACCACAAGGAGTTGAACTAGAATTTGTTATGACTTTTGATGTAGTACCAGAGATCTTTGTCATTCATTTTACTAAACATGAAGCACTGATCCATAGGATGGTAGGATCTTCTGCTCTGATACCACTGAAATATGCCCCTTAATTTTTCTCAATGTTTTCACAACAAAAATTGACACTACGTCAAATATTAGCATTAGCTCCAAATTGAGAATCCAAATTTAAAAGACCTCAATTCCAAGAATGCACACTCAATCCCAATGAAGGAGAGTTGTCATATGGCGGAGAAAACTAAGCAATAATTGAAATGAAATTAGAATTGAATGGAGCTAGGTGATGAACCATCCATGAAAGAATTTTGCACTTCCACTAAATCAGTGGGGGGAAAGAGATTACAAAACAAACTAATTCATCTGTTGTGGCGGGCATCCACTCATGAGTGGGGATTCACCACTTCTCAGTGGGTATAAATGAGAGATTAACAAGTTCTTTTTCCCACACTAGCAATAAACCATCCAGGGGTTACAATGTTTGAATTAAAACATAAAGTAAATGTTGAAATAAGAATGAATGGAATAGTACTACTCTTACCGATGGCATTTACAATGAGCTTATTGCAATGAATAAACAATAAAAAATTTCTCCAAACTTTTGCAAGAATTATTCTATACTTCTGATCACAAATGTGAGTTGAAAGACCAAAGAAATATAGCATAAAAAGAGAATAACTAGGTCTGATATTAAGACCAACAAATTGAGATAATCAAACAAACAACTTAAACTTCCCCTAAATTGTTCATATCACCATAAAAAATGCTTCTATTCCCTCCAAAATGAATGCACATGAACTAGAAGCATAGACGTCCAAGAATGATAGCATGACATGGAATGAATCAAGTTTGATATGAAATGCCATCAACTAAAAATACATACCAACAACTAAAAAACTCACCAAAATGCTTGTTTCTCATTCAAAACTCCCATGAAGCTTTCTAAAACTAAATTCACAACTTTTCCATAACAAGGTGACCAACAACAAGCACCAACAAAAACTAAAGGCAACTACCAATGGAGGGCATGATTTACAAAGTCTGCTCATAAAAAAAGTACGGCCCAAGAAGGAAGATTGATTTCTCTTGGAAATTCCATACAACAAATTAGAATCTAATAATTGGAAAGAATGGTCGTTGTAGACATGTAAAATATATTGATTGACATTGTGCATTCGATCCTGACTTACTAACATCGTTTCTTCCTAAATCATCCCTCGATCTAACCATTTAATCAAATTCCCCTATCTGATTGAATTCATCAATATTTGTCTCTTAATTAAATAAATCATTTTATCTAATTAAGTCAATTCCTTTTGTTAATTAAATCAATCCATCTGATCTAATTATCCCTATTTAATTAAATAATCAATTTATTTGATTAAATCTTTAAAGTCTATCCATTAAATTAAATAAATTAAAACATTACTTGATTTAATTAGCCTCTTGTCATATTCCCCTCTTATTTGATTTAAATAAACCCATAAATCTAAGTCAAATAAGTCACATCATCTAATCTCTTGTTAAATTAATTAACCCTTGATTGATTTAATCTAATTTCATGTCACATCCTCTAGATAATGTAAGTTGCATATGAAAATAGATTTAATTCATTTATTAAATCCCTATTTTCCCTCACATGGCATCTTTTAGAATATTCTCTCAATTTGAATTCAAAAATTCTAAGTCAACATGTACATCCAACAAGGCAATAAATTCATCTTACATGTCCTTTGCCTTGAGCCAAATGGCATTTATTGCATTTTCCCTTCCCTCTTGCATGTCATTTCAACAAATTTGAATTTCAAATATTGGCATTTATTGGCACATACCCCAAATCTTACACATCCAATATCCATTCATAGCTTGACAAGTGGCACCATATCATTGGATGAATGTTAGTCCCACATTGCTCAAATTTGGACTTTCATCCATCTTAAAATCCTATAAGTAAAGAGCTCATATCTTCATTTGATCATCCACAATCCAAGCAATGTTACCATGCTAAAATACTTAGCCATTTCCATTCATAAATCTTGAGTTCTTAGCTAGGTTATTGCGGATTTTGGCTTGGAGCTCTCACCATTCATCATCAAAAGTGGATCAAATCTCTTCATCAAGTCAACATATCGAAGCTTACAATCATAGGAATTGGGAAAGGTCCAATTTTCACATCAAATTGGCACCAATTCCCCCATGGGATCAAGAGTTTTCTTTTCTAATTAGGATTCAATCTTTGTTTTGTCATTTGCTTTGTGTTCTTCAATAGTTTCTCTCTAATTTGAATGTTGCAAATGGATTTCATGGGGAATCTTTGTTTTGGCTTGCAATCACTTGTCTAACTTGTTTAATCTTGTTATTTTGCAGGTACCAAGGCTTGGGTTTGCACATTTGGCACTAGAGGGAGGGTTGGATATCATTATTTCTAAATTTTCTTTGAAATTTCCACATTTTTCTTCACACACAGGAAATTCCAACACAGGCTCGTCAACGTCGTTGTTTTGGCACCGCGGGCTCGTCAACATCACTATATTATGCCGCTTGAAACAAAAACTGCACCACTGGACTCATCCCGCCAAAAAAATTTAAATTCTTAACTGCACGGCTAGACTCGTTGACTTGTAGTTTTTTTAAAAAAAATTTGAAAATAGCGGCATGGGGAATAAACTGTGATGCCGGGCAAAAGAGTGATGCAATCGTGCTCTTTGTCCTCACACAGAGCGCCACTGACTAGTAAGCAGTGCTATGAGAGCACCGTTGGGAGAAAAAAATAGCGACGCCTTCATGAGTTGTGACACTGGGAGACAGTAAAAAGGAGAATTTAATTTTTAGCATGTGCTTTTAATTTATGATTTATTTACCTTCTATTTTCTGGTTTTTAACTTCTGTGTTTCTCCAGAATCTGACTGTTTTCTCCTTTGTAGGTTGGAAATTGAAAACAAAGGAAGGAGGAGCATGGTGATGATATTTTCTTCAATCAAAGTGTTTTTAAACATTTAAGTGTTTGTTTAACACTTCTTTAAGAATTTGTTATCCTTTCATTCTTAAAACACTAGTTTTTCATTTGGGCTTAAAAAGAACCTTTCAATTTCTTCTTGCTAGGTTAAAATGAACAATAGGATCAACAACTTACTAGATTTCATTTATTGGATTAACAAATTGAACAAATGTCTTTCACTTGTGATTTGGTGCTTTAAAATGAAGTCACATATTTCTTTGAGGATCTAAAAAGAACAAGTGTAGCTTTTTTTTTGTGAGGACTTACTTAGACTAAAGCCATCGAAAAAGGACATATGCGCTTCTCTCGCGCTTTATAGCAATCTTGAGAATCAAAAGGCCTTTTTCATGACTTTGGGATGAGACAAAGCAATCACCTCCACACTTCAATTTGGGCTTAAAATTGAACAAAATCTTGTGCAAGTGTGAGTGGGGGAATTTTCGTGTATATTCTCGCTCCTTGTTGCTATCAAAGATTGATCGAGTTACGGATTTTGTTCTTCATTCGCTTTTGTTTATCTAGAGGGCCTACTTTGTGGGAAAAAGTACTCACCCAAGGGAATGACTCAACTGGTAACACTCTAAAGAAAAAAGTATTTCTAGCTAGGATATAAATGTGGATATTGAACAAAACACCAATATCACACCGATGACTCTGACAAGATGGATCTGAAAGGGGACTCTTGCCACGTTGGGTCAACTCCTATGAACAAAAAGTCCTTACTAAAACCCATGTGCTATAATTTTCCAAAATCCTTTAATCTATTTGTTGGTGCAAGAACGGTCGTTTTGAAGTCACCCCACACTTTTACGGTCTTCTAGTAGAGATGGAAAACATGTCATGAGAGTTTCATGAGTGTTGATGCTGGGCTGCCCCAATTGACGTTAATGAGCCATGGAGGGGAGCCAATGGGGTCAAGTATCTAACCATTTTTTGGAGATAATGGTAGTTGGACTTGTCCAAGTGGGAATCCAACAAATAATGTCTTACACATCCATAGGATTGTACTTGTTCTTGGGTTACAAAATGCATTGCTTGATCAAAAAATTAAAAAAAAAACACTTAACATCATCCAAATTTCAAACCCTTTTGGAGAAAAATATCATTGACTCAATCCATATGTTATTGCTTTCCCTTGGGATTCACATCCTTAGAGGTTTCTAAACATTGGATTACATCTCGATTTGTCTCCTTAAGTAAACAATAGGAAAACCCTTGCCTTAAGTTCATTGAATTTCCACATAACATATCTTGTGGGGTTTGAAGAAATTAAGACATTGGACATATTAGTTTGAAGCTTAATCAAAGATAGTGTTTTTGGTAAAATAAAGACATTAAGCAAAGCTAAGCAAAATTAAATTTCATATGTGTTGAAGACTCACAATCCCAAAGCAAAAATCATTGAAAATGAATGTTCAAATGAAATCAATCCTTAGTTACAAAGGTATTTAGGAAGCATTTGCATGCTCTTCAATACCTAGATCTAGGCAAACAAAGTGTTCCTTTTAGGATCAAAACATATCAAAATGTTTTCATCCATCCCCCACAAACATCAAAACAACATCATCTCACAAATCACCTTTTGAAAAATCTTGAAAATAATCCTTAAGTGCTAGGCTTTGTGGCAAAATAAAAATCACCAAAATCATTGAGACCAATTCCTTGAAAACATTTATCAAAACACCTTTGGATAGGCATGTGTAGATGCATCCTTTTGCATATACTTAGTCAAAGTTATCAAAAATCATCTTGTCTAGCTTAGTGTATGTAGATGAATCCTTCTTCATATACTTAGTGAAACAATCATCTTGTTTGGATAGGTGTGGGTAGATGCATCCTTCTCCTCACACATATCCAAATAATAATCCTTTGAACAAAGCCATCCCTTAGATCATCATCCAACATCTTAGGGTCTTTTTTTTCAAAAAAATCAAAAGCAAATCAAAATCAAGATCAAGGACAAAATCTCAAATCCAAAATCAAATCAAAAAAAAAAAATCCAAAGTCCTAAAAACCTAGCATTTCATTCAAGATTTATCAAAAGCGAAAAACATCCATAACATCCATCCTTAAACATCATCACCTTTGATCCTAAAGGTATCCTAGAAATTTCTACTTTGGGGCATAAGATAAGGATCAACCCAAAGAATCAAAAGGGATTCATCTCCCATATTCCCAAAGATTGATCCTTGTTTTATGGTTCTAACTAGAACTCAATACAAGAAGAGTATGGAAGCCAACAAAGAAACACCCACTTCAAGCAATCTTAGCCAAATGAATGTAGAAATGAATCCCGCCGAATCAAGTAATTTGTTGATCCTCTCATCATCACAAAATATGCAAGAAGAAAACCAAGGAGAGGACCTTACTTTTGGAATGTATCGTGAAGAAATGATGGAAATGTTCCAAAATCTGGACAACCATAGAATCATCAACATCATGATGAGACTTAACCCTTCATTGTACATGCTTGAACTAGTAAAACAAGGGGCCAAGTTGCCTTCCAATTTTGATGTGAGTACTATAGTAGAGACATCTTTTCCACCAATCTCATCCACCATCCCCATTTCATCTACACCCCCATCTCAAAACATCACACAAAACATCCTACAAATCACAACATCATTTGCTCCAACCCAACCCAATGTTAATAAGGGAAACACATTCCTCAATGCTCTTCAATCACATCCCCTTGTTAATAATCAAAACTTGGACGCAAACACCACATTGAAACAAAACATCCCCCATAACCCATTGCAAAAAAATGTTCCTCTCACTTTACATTATGACCCATCATCAACATCTTTTCACAGAGCACCACAAACACCTCTTCTCACAAATTCACAAGAAGAGGGAGATATGTTCAGACCAGGAGGCATATTCGACACCACACAACAACTAACACCCCTTACATTTCCACCTATCCCACCACTACCATTATCATCCATACCACTCTTTGGTTTAGGGCTTCACCCTTTACTGATTATCGATCAAAACAACATCCCAACCATCAACCAAAGCATTTTGTTCAACGCTCAAAATTTGTCGTCGACATCACAACAACAGGAAACAAATGCGTAAACAATTGCAACATCATCAAACACCCCCATAACATCACAAAGCATGGTATCCCAAGGGCCAATCACATCAATGGCACCACTTACCACACCAACATCACCATTCACCACCACCACAAACACCATTCCATATCCACCACCACCCCCACCACCACCAACATTCAATACAACACGGCATTGCAAGTTGCCTTCCAAAGAGGATACCAACAAGTGCAGAAACAAAAAGTTGTACACCTAGCTGCTCAAGCTACATAAGCCGCATTACAAGTGCAACAAGCACAACAAGCGCAACAAGCCCAAGCATTATTGCAACAAAAGCAACAAGCCACCCAAGTCGCACAAGCATTGCAAGCACAAAAGGCCACACAAGCACAACTTCTATTGCAACAAGTAGCACAAGCACATGTAGCACAAGCGCAAGCTCAATATCAGGCTCAGCAAGTGCAAGCACAAGCACAACTTTTTGTACAAGCAGCACAATTGCAAGCATATCAATAAGCATTAAAGCAATATCAAGAACAACAAGAAGTAGCAGAACTGGTAGCCCAACAACAAGCATTGTAGGAACAACAATAAGCACAACAACAAGCACACACCTTAGCAAAACAGCAGCAAGATCAACAATAGGCATTGTTTATATAGTAGGAGGTGGAAGCCTACCTCGCTTAGCAAAACATACGCATACCAACGAACAACACACCGACCAACCCACCCATCCAAGCCATGATTGCAACACCCCAAAACACCTTCATCCCACCCCCTAATCCGCAAGATGATGTGATGACACAACTCAGGTTGCTCTTACAACAAGTGCTCAAACTTCAATTAGGGTGAATGACCAGAACACCAAGCAACTTGTGTCCCTATCCATTTGATAGGAGCTTAGAAATGAAACCATTCCCTAAGGGATTGGAAATCCCAAAATTTGACAAATATCGAGGGATGGGAAACCCTGAAGATCACATCAGGGAATTCTAGGTTCATTGCATGGAGGTCGCATATGATGATACTTATCTGATGTGACTATTTCCTAGAAGCTTGGCAGGCCCTACTATCGAATGGTTCTCTCACTTACCTTCAGGTATTAGAACATTCCAAGAAATTAGAGACGCATTCATTAAGAACTATGCAGGTAACATTGCAATGGATGTTAGTCTCAAAGAACGCTCAGCTCTAAAACAAGGAAAGAATGAATATTTCCCTTCATTCCTTCAATGATGGTGATCCAAGGCCAATCAGAGCAAGTGGACCATGCCAGAAGAACAAGAAGTTTGCACAATCATAGCTAACCTTGAAAGCCGCTTGGCATTTCATCTCAAGGTTTAGGGTATCACCACACATGATCAATTGATCTCCAAGGCACTTAGCATTGAAAGAGCCCTTGTGACTCAACCCATGGAATCAACATCATATCATGAACAACAAAACAACCACCCATCATCCAATTACAATAATAAATCTCACACATGGGGAAGGAACAAAAACATCACTAATGATGGTGTCGTTAATGCCAAGGTGGTCATCAGTGGTCCATGCCAAAACACACCCGCACAACAAATCCAAACACAAAATCAAAACACTCATCACACAAACAACAATCCAACCATCAATAATCTCAATGACCAAAGGGGACCACATCTATGCAAAACATATCCTAAATGAAAATACAGCATGTTGGGGGAACCACTTGAGGACATCATGAAAAGTTTGATCGACAAAAAACTCATCAAAGCACATACATTCGAGAATTACCAAGAACCTGATGTGAAACCTCTTTGGTATAACAAGAATAAATTGTGTGAATTTGACAAAATCAAAGGCCACACCACAAATAGTTGCATGAGACTCAAAAACATCATCCGAGATCTCATCGATAAAAGAATCATAAAAGTGGAACAAACTACAGGAAATCAGGATCTTAAAATCTACACAAATCTGATGCCGAATCATGGAAACAAAAGGAATAACAAGGATAAAGGAAAGGGAAGTGTAAATCATGTATACAAAACATTCGTTACCTCCCTAAATGAATACTGCATGGTCATCACCATCAAGGGCGCCCATGCCAAAGATTGCAGAGTCACCACAAGAGGCGGCAAAGTCACTATCGCAAGATCATCTCAACCAAATAGGGTCCCTTCATCTAGATCTAATGGCTACAATTTCGTAGATCAAATCAAAAGAACACCAGCACACATCTCCATCATGGAGTTGTTAAAAATATCATCAGCCCATAAAAAGATCCTTGAGGAAGCATTAGCCTCATCCACCATCCCTACAGATCTCGATACAGAGCAATTCCAAGCTATGGTCAGAAATATCATAATGCCTAATCTCCTTACATTCTCTGACCAAGATTTCCCCGCCCAACGATTTCACAACCGCGCACTTCACTTGGAAGCCATTGTAAATAAGAGCAAAATCAAAAGGGTCTTGGTGGATGGAGGTGCGGGTTTGAACATTTGTTCTCTCAGCCTCATCAAGAAGTTGAAAATATCAGAAGATTCCATTGACAAAGGGAAAGGCATCACAATAAGAGCGTATGATGACCAAGAAAGAGTGTCTTAGGGCACAATCAAACTCCCTATTCAAGTAGGGCCGATGCTCATGGAAACCACTTTTTAGGTCTTGGACCTTGATTTTCCATACAATATCCTCTTGGGACACCCTTGGATCCATGCGATGAAAGCCGTAGCATCAACCTTCCACCAATTTGTGAAATTCACACATAATGGCCAAGAGGTTACTATTCATGGAGATCCTGAGCCGTTCTCATATTGCAAAAATCTTGAGGCAAATTATTACAAAATCCCCTAAATGCCAAAAAATGATGAGGGCCCATCCATACCATACATCGACCCCGCCACTCTCGCGTCCAGTTCTGCAACAGAGACGCCCGCCACTCCCACCATCCCCAACATCAAGCTCATCATCCAGGAGGATGGTTTTGGAAGCTACAAGCTCCCTAACAATGCTTTCGTAATAGGAGAGTTACCACAATCTCCTAGATCACGAGGACATTCGCAAGAAAAGCAAGCTTCCACATCGCAAATGTATCTTGAAGATTATCCTGAATTCACAAGTTGGGGAGACCTTGGTCAAGAGGTTATTGAAGTAGATCCATCCCACATGTTGTATCAAGATGAAAGACCAACACCTGAATTACCAATGGATGAGACAAGCAAGGGCCTACAAATGATGCTCGTAATGGGCTACGATAGAAATCAAAGATTGGGGTAAAATGACAATGGGATCATAATACCTATCATGCCAGAGATGCGACCTATAACAAATCTTGGCCTTGGATGTACCCCTCTGAGTATAACCATACGTGGCTGAAGACCTCCAGTTAGGATAGTTAATATTTCTCCTCAGTCAATACTAGCAGAAGTACACTCCCCAATATCCACAAGTAGAGACATACACAACTTTATAACTGAGGCCTATACTAGTAGCGATGGAGAGGATCACTTGACCAATCTACCTAGGTTATTTGAGGATATTTCCCTTTACATGATTAGTACTTTATCTTTCAAATGTGACCATCAAAATCATGAGATCTACTTAGTATATCCCCAACTGATCGACTACGACCAACTAGGACCACCAGTTCTTGATACATTCAAAAATGATGAGGCACTCTCAGTATTCATGGGATTGATGGATAACATTCTAGATGGAGATCACAAGGCAGGGTTTATAATGGAGTTGGACACACATGCCTACTATGGGGAAATGATTGAATCCTTTAGTCACAAAAGCGAGAAACTAAGAATCGTATCCAAGTCCTTGAGTGAAAACCACACTGTGGCACTCTCTGACAAGAAAATAGTAAAAAGAAAGGATGTATCCAACAGTGAAAACCTCTCTGAGGTACTCAAGGATGAAGGATTCAATCTTCCTCTAAGAGCTATTCATCAAGAAAAGTCAGCAGTCTTGGCTAAAAAATGTAATCCAGTCAACCTAGGAATAGAGGAGACCAGAGGAGACCCTGCATATCACATTCTATGTGGAATCGCTATTATCAGAAGAGCAAGAACTCCTAGCAGCATTCGTAAAATAAAGGAAAATAAACTTCGCATGGAGTTATGCCGACATGCTAGGGCTTGATCTAGAGATTGTGGTTCATCACTTAGCTGTGTATCTAGAAGCAAAACCAGTCAAACAAAAGATTCAAAAAATGCATCCTCAAATAGCTCTGTTAGTCAAAATGGAGCTCAAAAAGTTGCTAGATGCAGGATTTATCTGACCAATCGATTATCCAGAATGGGTGTCAAATTTGGTACCTGTTTCAAAGCATGATGGAGCCATCAAAATCTGTACAGACTTTAGGGATTTGAACAAAGCATGTCCAAAGGATGATTTCCCACTTCCCAACATCGACATGATAGTAGACATGACAGCAAGACATGAGATGCTATCACTAATGGATGGATTTTCAGGATATAACCAGATCATGATAGTAAAAGAAGATCAACATAAGATGAATTTTACTTGTCCATGGGGACCTACTACTGGAACATGATGCCATTCAGCCTAAAGAATGTAGGAGCAACCTATCAAAGGGCCCTGACATTGATATTCCATGATATGATTCATAAAACAATTGAAGATTATGTTGACGAAATTATAGTTAAGTCAAGAAAAAGGCAAGATCATATAGCAACCCTAAGTGCTATCTTTGACAGATTGGAGGAATACAAAGTCAAACTAAATCCCAAGAAGTGTGTCTTTAGCGTACAATTAGGTAAATTGCTAGGATACATAGTCTCCATGAGGGGTATTGAGGTAGATCTAGAAAAAGTGAAAGCAATCCTCAAGATGGAAGCACGACATTAAAATAATTGAGAAGCCTCCAAGGAAGACTCCAATCCATCAGAAGATTCATAGCACAACTGGCAGACAAGCAGAACCCATATTTGCACCTACTCCACAAGGGGGTAGCATACAAGTGGGATGCAAAGTGCGAAGAGGCATTTAACAAAATCAAGGAATACCTACTGACACCACCAGTTTTAATGCCACCCATCCCAAAGAAGCCCTTGATCTTATATGTGTTAGCAACATCAGCAGCCCTTGGAGCTCTCCTAGCTCAGCATGATGAAAACGGAACAGAGAGAGCTATCTACTATATCAGCAAGACAATGGTCGGTTACGAGCTAAATTACTCCTTCATCGAGAAAGCTTCCCTTGTAGTAGTGTTTGCATCCCAAAAATTTAGACATTACATGTTGGCACACAAGATAAAGCTCAACGCAAAAATTGATCCCCTCAAGTATCTACTATCAAAAGCAATGCTCATAGGCAAAATGGAAAAATGGGTAATGACACTGTCAGAGTATGATATCGAGTATGTAGAGAGGAAAGACATCAAGGGTCAAGTTATTGGAGATCAACTAGCAGAAGCACCCATTTATTCTAAGAACCCTTTTGTCTCAAAATTCCCAAATGAATCAATTTTTAACCTCAACGTAACTGACCATTGGAAACTATACTTTGATGGTTCATACACACAACATGGACTAGGAGCTGGTGTCTTCTTCATCACCCCACAAGGGGATTTCATACCAAAGTCATACAAATTTGCATTTCCTTGTACCAACAACATAGCAGAATATGAGGCTTTGACTATAGGCCTCAGGATAGCAGTGCAATGGAACATCATAGCTCTCAAGGTATATGGAGACTCTCAGTTGATCATAAATAAGGTCAATAATGAATATCAAACTAAGGATGACAAGCTCACTCCATACAAGATATTGGTGGAGACTCTAAAGGAATCGTTCATTGACATAACATTCAAGCAGATTCCAAGAACCAACAATAGAGCAGTCAACGCCATGGCTACAATCGGGTCACTATTAGACATCCCTCATAATGTGCCAAAGTATGAATTTATGATTGAGCAGCTTATCATCCCCACATTCGAGGTACCAGAATTAGAATATGTGTGTGAAATCATTGGTCTGGGCGATCCTTGGTATCATGACATCTATACATATCTTCGCATAGGAGTCACACCCGTTGACCTCCCATCAAACCTAAAATGAACCTTTGTCAAAAAGGCATCCAGATTTGTCATCCTAGGTGATACCTTATACCATAGAAGCAAAGAAGGTACCTTACTACACTCCCTAAATTTTGAAGAGGCATTAACCGCTCTAACCAAAGTTCATAGCAGTATATGTGGCTCACACTCGAGTGGAATGACCATCGCCAAGAAATTGTTGAGGATGGGGTATTACTATCCCACAATGGAAAGAGAGGCACATGATCATGTTAAAAGGTGTTTACAATGTTAGTAGCATGGAGACCTCATCCATGCTCTAGCTCAAGAGCTTCACCCCATCATCACACCATGGCCCTTTTCACAGTGGGGACTCGATCTCATTGGAAATATCACACCCACCTCATCCAATGGCCATAAATTCATCATAACTGTAATAGAGTACTTCAAAAAGTGGGTGGAGGCCTTACCCATGATGTATATCACTAGAAAGCATATTTGAAAATTCATCCTAAACTATCTCATCTGTCGTTACGATGTCCCACAAGCCATCATCTCAGATAATGGGACACCACTCAAGAACCAGGAGGTTCGCGACTTGTGCGAGAAATTCAAAATCCAACATCACTTCTCCACCACATATTATCCCCAAGGAAACGACCAAGCAGAAGCCACAAAAAAAACTATCCTTAAAATCCTCAAGAAAACAGTTAATGACGCAGGTCGTGACTGACATTTGTAGCTTAATCTCACCCTCTAGGCTTATCAAACTAGCATCCACACACCCACTAGTGCCACCCCCTTCTCCTTGGTCTATGGATCAGAAGTCATACTCCCCATTGAGATCGAGTTCCCATCCCTCAGGATATCACTGTAAAACCTTCTCACAGATGAAGAATATCGGGTTTCAAGACTAAATGAACTGGAGTTACTGGATGAGAGACACATAGATGCTTTAAATCACTTGCAAGTCTATCAAAATAGACTCAAAAGGAGCTATAACAAGAAAATCAGAAGCAGGAGTTTCCAAGTTGGAGAACTAGTCTTAAAATAAAATTAGAAGAATGTCCCAAATCCAAGCAGCAAAGGCAAGTTCAAACCTAATTGGTTAGGACCGTTTGTCATAACAACAAGTTATAAATCAGGGGCATATCAGCTATCAACACCCAAAGGGGAACCTCTGCAGGATCCCATGAATAGCTCCCATCTCAAAAAGTTTTATGCCTAATTCTTTCAAGGTATAAAAACCAAAAATCCAAAAAAAATAGAAAAAGTCCTTAAAAAATGGTTACTTTTGCAAAAACTTGGAAAACAGGAGTCTTGGTAACAATAAAAAAATCAAAAAAGCAAAAAAAATAAAAAAAAAATCAAAAAAACGATCAAAAAATAGTAAAGAGAAAAATCGTCCTCTAGTGAAAACTACTTTAGTAGCACTTTGGGCAAGTACCTCCGTGAAAACTTGGCAAACAGGTGCCTTGTGTAAATAAGCACTTTCCATCCACCAGGATCTTTACGGCTTGTTTGGCATCATCCATACATTTCGCCTCCATCATCCATCGCATCCATATCTCCATCCATCACTCATCCACTTGCATCCGCACCATAGCTTGGTCTTGTGTTCGTATCATGATCCCTCCTAGTACTACTTAGCCCATTCTCAAGGTCAATTTGTCCTACCTTTATTAGAGTAGTCTATTGCATCACGCTGGGGGCACGTTCTCATTGCATCGGATTCATGTATGATCTTAGAGTTTTTAAAATCAGAAAATCCAAAAACATCAAAAAATTAGAAAATCTAAAAACATCAGAAAATCCAAAAATCCAAAAACATCCAAAACATATCAAAAAATCAAAAACAGGGTCGTCTTGTCAAACTATGTTGTCTCTGAGCTTGAACTTAGGCAAGGTTGATCTTTGATCATCCCCCAAGACATTTAGGTCAGTCCTATAGGAGTCTGTCATAATAAGCTGACATCTCATCATGTACATCATCATTTGTAAATCGATCAAGTCATCAGTCGAACTACGTGGTCTCTGTGTGTATAACATAGGCAAGGCTCATTTATTGACTAGCCCTTGACACCCCTAGTATAGGTCTTTAGGTTAGTCTCTTGGTCAAAATCTCATAAAATCCCAAAAACATCAGAAAATTAAAAATCAAAACATTTGAAAATCTCAAGAAAATCCCAAAACATTGGAAAAATAAAAAAAATCAAAACATTTGCAAAATCTCAAAAAATACCAAAAATAGCCTCAAAACATTGCAAAACTCCAAAAACATCCAAATATTTGAAAAAATCCATCCACCTCATCTCACTTGCACCCGCAATAAGCACCGTCCATAATAAACTAATTGTCATCATCAACCTTTGGTAAAATAACCGGAAACATGTCTAGCAGATTACAAGTAGAATTCCAAATGTCAAGTCTTAAGTCTAAGTCAGTGCGTAAAAAAATTGGTCATCTCTTCATATCGATAACACATCATCTAAATTTGTCCGATATCAATCATCCCTTAGAGAACTTGGATAAACAAAATAACGTGCCACCATCCACTAACATGTCCTAGGATGAATCCTTCCTACAATGGGCATTATCTTTTGGCAATAAGTTTTAGTTCCTATGCTTAGAAAACACATCCTCTTTCCATTAGCGGTATTGAAGAGCATTAGTTTGTTTGTTTACTTGGTCTTTATCTTTTTGACTTATCTTATTTAGCGCTCATTCCAAGGACATCTCGATGATATCCCAAAAAAGAGGATTTAGAGAAATAGGAATGGGGCAATGATCGTTATCTTTTGTCTATTGTGACATGTTGGATGTTCTAGTAATATAACCTCGATGGATACTTGCTTTGTTAGGTATGTATGGAAGAGGTCTAGGGAAACTTGTTGACTATTACAGGGATAGGTTTATCTTTCTGTGTTTTGGTCTGAGGTGTTTGAAACTTCTAAAATACATCCTAGCAAGGTTTTTCGTATGTCAGGTGTGAACAAGAATACTCCTATCTGATTGTCAAGTCAAATTCCATCACACTACATACCATGCCATCCTAGTTGTCTATACCTTGATGCATCGTACCACGTGTATTATCAAACATAAGAAAATTTGGCCCTTTGAAAATCCCAATTTCTCAGCAAGTAATCATCATCATCATCATCTGCATTTGCATCATCTTGTGTCTTGTTAAAATGACTTCTTTTCTTACTAATCACACTAACAAGGTACTATGATAGTTGATCATCATCACCATCATCACCATCGATCCTGCATCCACAAATCATTAGCATATTACACAAGCTGCATATCATATAGAAATCATTAGTATATGGCATATAGGAAACATTGCATTCTTATCATCATAAATAGGTTATCATAAGCACTCTTCATAGATAGTCGCATCCATGTCAGTGCATTTCACCCATTACATTGCATCTCATGGCATTATATCAAGCATTGCATAAACATTCATTTACATAACCATTTCATAATACCATCTATCATATAAATCATCACATAAGCATATACAGAATCACTCCATAATCATTTATTGCATAATCATAAGCAATAGGCATATAAGCATTTAATTTATTAGGCATACATACTTGCATAACATAAATAACATCACATCATCAGATTACGCTCACATTATGCATTAGCATATCACCTTGCATTAACATATCATTGCATCACAAACATCATCATTTAGGATAATAACATTTGTTATTCTAAGCATCTCATAAAACCATTTCATTAAGTATTAACACCATTTCATTAGCATCATATTACAACCATCGCATTCATATTACATCCATCTCATATATAAGCATTTTCTACACATCATTGCATATACCATAAATAAAATCATTTCCCATATTGCATTGGCATAAAATAAATCGTCATATAGTTAACATCATTGCACATCATATCATTGGTTAGCATAATATAGATCTGTTAGTCATAGTCATTGCATAAACATCATTAGAAATAAATACATCCATAACATGTAAAAGAGGAATCATACATACATAGATAAGGGCACATAGTACATCGCATCAAAATTGACTCATATATGTATCATATCATCATGTCACTATCATAATACAAAAAATAATCAGATCACTGTACATATATGTCAATCAATACGAAACACCCATCGAGCTATCAAAAACAAGCCCATAAGGCACAAAAAGTGTGTATCATCTGGATCACGCTCGATTTTCATGAATACTATCCTTGCCCCTATCACTGTGACCCTCTAGTAGTCTCTGGCTGGCCTGCTCTAAGTACTCTGGGACCCAATCCACTCTAGGTACGGTGCCATTGTAAGCCTGATGGTAGTACTCTATCTCTCGGATAGCATCCTTGTAAGATCGCATCGGCACTGTACCTTGAGACAAGGAGGCTGTCATACTCTCAATATGCTACCTGCGGCCTAACTCAGTGGCTGCCTATAGCTCTACAACCTATCTCTGCTGCACAGCCTGATCCCTCTCTGCTCTGAGCTACTCTCTCAGCCCTAGCCTAGTCTCTCTCCGCTATCAGTTCCTAAACCTAGGTCTGCAACTGTAAAATCAAGGCATCTCCTGTGTCTGCATGCCTTGCTGGTTGTACCTGTGGCTACACGTGAACCTGATCCTCACCCTCGACTCATAGTGGTGGGATGGGCAGATCCTATTGCTGATCCTACATGTGGACATCTCCATGACCTGGTAGAACTAGGGGCACCCCTAGTGGATCCTATTGAATCTCGACCCTCGATCCTCGCCCTCGTCCTTGTCCTCTCCCCTTGCCTCTGACCTTGCATACCTCTAGATCCTCGCCTAGAACTATTAACTGAAGAGGAGGTCAGAACTTGTCTCTGTAGGCTTGTGTGGTCCCTGGATCTGCTAAGCCCTTATCATAGGCCCATGGTTAGGCTACCAACCACTGAAAGTTGTCATCCACTTTAGAGGTAGGAATCTCAGGCCCCCATGCTATATGTGTCATGATGCATGCAAATATGGCCACGTAGTCATCATCAGGTCGATCCTACGGCTCTCCAAACTAACATTGTACGCACCCGGGCATGTATCTCTTAATCATCGTATGCTCATGGCCCTGCATGTATCGATCCTGGAAGTAGTAGAAGAGCTAAGTAGCATCATTGACCCATCCGGGCCGTCGAAGGTATGGACGCCAAGTAAAGACCAGCATCTCGTCTAGGGCCTGCCTCCAGTACGGGATCCCATGCTCACTAGTGTGTGTGAAGGACACACTGCCTCTGTATAGTGCCACAAGGGCATCCTCTGCCCCCATCAGAACTAGAACAACCTGTGGATGTAGCACATAAATGTGCTCCCATGCCCAAACATGAAGAAGAGTCACTTTGGCCTCTAGCGCTCTGTCATCCACGTAAACATACTCGTGAAGATCCCTATAGAGTGAAGCCAAAAGGATGGGTCCCCATGCAAAGCGAACTGGCCTATCTCGGACCATCCTCTCCCAACAATAACCCCAACCCAGACTGAAATACCACCCTCGTTTGTCTGGGGCAACCAAACTTGAAATGATTGTTGCAATCGCCCAGCAGAAAGGAGGTGCTATAACTCTGTACCTCTCCAACTCGATCTGACCCTCGTAATAGATAATGTCTCATGTAGTGAGAACTTTGACGCAGCACTTGCATCCCTCCTCCATGTCATAGATCACCTGATGGCCATGAATGGGCAATTGTAGAATGTACCAGATGTCCTCCAGGGTGACGGTCGCCTTGCCAGTGGGAAGATGAAACTACAATGTCTTGTTATGCCACCTCTCAGCTAGTGCCGATAGCATCCCTAGGTGTGTGCGTACGGGCACTGCATACACAATATGCCATAAGCCAGCAACTCCCAGTCAGTCCTGGTCTCTGTCACTCAAGTCTTGTAGGATGCTCGCCAAATCCGGCAATCAGTGCTCCTGAGAGTAGAGCTCCCTCATTCCATCCTGCATCAGGGAAAGTCAGCATGTTAAAATTTTTGGAAAAACCTTGGCCTAAAGCACCAAGTTCGCTTCCAGCGACATAGTTTGTGATGGCGTCATAGTTTGAGTTTCCTCAAACTCTAACACTGGACCCCTAAATTGAGCCAAATAGAGCTGTCGTAGTGCACTTTATCCCCAGCATCACAATTTTCATGAAAAGGGCGTCGTTGCGGCGCACTTTAACCAAACCAGCCCGCCGAGCCTGAGCCCAGTGGTAGATTTTTTAAACTCCAAATTGCACTGCTACAATGCTAAATAACACTGCTACATCACAAAAAAGGCAATTAGTGGTGTAGTTCAAATGTCGAGCGACACTATAATAGCGCCGCTAGAGACGAGCTCATCCTTTAAAGGGCTAATAAATGCACTAAACGAAAAAAAACAAAGCTTCAATAAGGACCACATACCAGTGCCAAGTGGCCATTGGTAGGTCTGAACTTGGTTTGAAATGTGTAGGGGAAGCTTTCGTTGTGCCATATCGCCAGAGGGTTAGAGCTCAAATCTCAAAGTTTGCTAGCAGAGGTGTGTGAAAATGACTTGAAAGTGACCCCTCGGGCCTCTTTTAAGCCTAAAAATTAGGGTTTTTTAACCCTAATATGCTGACCTGCTAGGGTTTTGGACCCCCAGACCTATTTTTGTCTATTTGAGGCTTGTTTTTCATTGTTTTATTGTGTTTAGACACATTTTTAGCCTCCTGGACCCCTTTCGGACTTGTCGGGCACTTTCTCATCTTTTTTCGCAAGATCACCCAAAAAAATTAAAATTTTCATCTGTTCTCTCAAGGGGGCATTATAATGGCATGTTTTCTCTCGCCAGGTAGCAGTGGGGCAAGTTTTTAAATATCAAAAAATTTTGGCTTTGATCAAGATCGTTTATTCTTTGAACCAACACAACGAGTGCATTGCTTCAAAGAGGGGCAAAATGTAGACACATAATATATATTGATTGACATCGTGCATTTGATCCTGACTTACTAACATTGTTTCTTCCTAAATCATCCCTCGGTCTAACCATTTAATCAAATTCCCCTATCTGATTAAATTCATCAATATTTGTCTCTTAATTAAATAAATCATTTTATCTGATTAAGTCAATTCCTTTTGTTAATTAAATCAATCCATCTGATCTAATTATCCCTATTTAATTAAATAATCAATTTATTTTATTAAATCTCTAAAGTCTATCCATTAAATTAAATAAATTAAAACATTAAATAAATTAAGTCAAAGAATGGTATAAAAATACTAAGCTCCCCCTTAGTTGAGTTTTGAAATCAATTTAGCAGCATAACTTTACAATATTTTCCAAAGATGTAATTTAATGAATGAGCAATGGCCTACTTTTATAGAATTGAAGGTGATTGTTGGCTCTTTAGCTTCCATCTCTTTTCCCTCCAAAAGGGATGCCCATTTCACTCTTGAAACATTTTTAGATTTTAAAACATTAAATTCACCTTTCGAGGCATCCAAGACTTGAGGAAAATTTTACTTTAGAAAAATTTAATTTACCTCTTGATGGGGCATCCACCCTCAAGGGCCCCTTTTCTTAAAACAACTTAATTCATTAATACTGGGCCAAGTGGCCAATAAGAAATTATAAAATTAATGACTTAGAATAATTTATTTTTCCACAATAAGCCTCAAAAATGTTGAAAGCCAATTATGCTCTAAACTGCACTGCCTGAAATGGAAACTGAGTTGACTGCTAATGCTACTACCCAAGATGACACTACCAAAAATAGAATTTACTAAAAATAGTAAATTCTAAAAAGTTGTTCAACTCACTTTGCATGTTATATCATTGAAAGCTCTCTGTAAACCCAAAAAACCCCACCAAACATGCATCCAGACATTTGAAAAGTATTATGAAAAGTTTCTCAACTCACTTTGCATGTTATATCATTGTGAAGCTCTATGAAAACCCAAAAACCCCACCAGACATGTATCTAAAACTCTAACATGCAATCCATAAAAAATGCTTTAGAACCCCTATAAAATAGGAAACCTTAATTTTACCTCTAATGAGCCTATGGGCTTTCGAAAATAGGCTATCAGTCACTGAAGGGTGTATAGCTAAAATGGGGACATTACAGTACCTCAAGCAAGGCCATCACTTTCAGACTAGATTTCATGTAAACCATGTTGCATCTTATACAAACAATAGATAGCAAAATAATAGCATTAAGTCTTACAAACAAGAAGCAAGAACAACGATTTCCAATGCTTATCCAATGACAAACTACCAAGAGCGAATCTCAATTCTCTAACACCAGTTTTCCAATAGTGGGGAATACCAACAAGCCAGTGAGAGAGAACAATAGATAATTGCTAGAGAAAAACCTTGACAACAAATAAAAAATATAAATACCAATGCAATAAGATTTCCACAATCCATATGAAATTAGTTTTTTTTGCTTCGTTGATGAAAAAATTGGAACACAATCAAATCCAAAAGCAAAAAAAACTAATTACAAATACCTCAAAATAAAACAACACCTCTGATCTCAATTGTACGCACCTATCAAAATTCTTTGAAAGAGTGTAGAAATGATAACAAGTTGCTTGTAAGCATCATAATCAAAATGTAGCTTTTGAAGTTCAAATTTCTTACCACTATAAACTTTTTAGAAAAGATCAAGCACATCCTTTTTGTCATAACACTATGAAGGGAAGAGCAACAGATTTGGGAAGAGAAGTGGATTAGGGGTTGAGCAGCAGATAAGGGTGATTGAATTACTCTGTAGGTTTAATATCCTTAGTCAGACCAGGTCACTTACCAACACCACTCTCTGACCTTTCTTCATCAATTGTTTTTCCCCATTCCTCTGGGTTTGGATTTGCAGCTCCATCTATAAGCTCACCCTTCATAGTTACCACATAACTTATATTAGCTATATATTTTACCAAAGAAATTATTGTCAGATTCCACACATTGTTCTCAAAGAACTACAAATCTAATGGTGGGAAAAAATGTTATAGCATACCACATGTCTAGCAATGGTAGCTACATGTATCATGGCAGATCTCCTCAATGAAGCCTCATGTCTAGCAAGGGCAGTTGTATGTATCATGGTATATCTCCTCAGTGAAGCCACATGTCTAGCAATGGAAGGTGCCGCATCAGAAACTGGTTCCATTTTTGTGTTAAGTCTATCTATTTTAGCTGCCACATCATAAACTGATTTTATTTTTGCATTAAGTCTATCTACTTCAGCTGCCATTTCACTGAAACATTGTTCAAGAAGTGCAGGAGAAACTTCTCTATACTTGTTACAAGAAAATAGATGTGAAATTTGTATTAGATATGATCCCTTCTTATCTACCAATAAGGATAATACATCTCAAAGTCCTTCTCAAGTTTCAAAACTTTTTCATTTTATTGATATTGCATAGTTCTATAAACCTCTTCAACACATTTATCATATTCTTGGACTATTTCCCTGTAAACCATCCATTTCACATCATGTTATTTTCCCAATGTGTGTTGATATGTAAATTGTTTAAATAATATCTTAGTCCCATTACATATAATTTTTTGTTCATTATTATTTAATTTTCTTCTATATAATTGAAAAATACCTACGTTGAAGTTCATTTTCCAATTAAAATCTCAAGTTTCCAAAACCAATGTAAGACCCAAACTTTTCTTCATCATATCCCCCAATAACTCTCTTTTAGATATTGAATGACTTGAGAAATTTTTGTATGAAACTCCTCATTTGCAATAGACCCTTTAACTTTGGCTAAAGCCACAAAGAATGGTTTGGTCCTCTCACCAAGATAGTCATTGGCACTGAGATACTGATCTATCTCCCATCTTTCTCCAAATTCCTATGTAGGAAAACAATAGAGTTAGTCTTTTATCTATAGTCTTTCCAGGATGAGACTGTAAAAAAACTAGTAAAACTTTGTTTACCATGAGATGATGATCAAATTTTGAGACAACCACAATGGTACATCTCGATGTGGGATCAATGACACAAATTGTCTCTAACCAAAGTGAGGAGGACCATTTCACACTACTCTGTTGAAGAAACAAAAGTAAACGATGTGGAGGTGCTGCCAAAGCCTTTACCATAGATAAAACATCCTATGGTGAGCTATCTAGTTTTCCCTTCTCTACCTATCAAAAACCGAAAAAGGATTCAAACATGGCACAATTTTTTCTGATAGAACCCAATAAAACAATGTAAAAACAATATCATTCACTAGGCAAAAATTTTAGTATAGGTATGTATGTAGTGTCAAAAGATAGTTGCTTAACAAGGGACATGCAAATTTTTTTCCCATAATGATTTGTAGGCTTACACTATTTAAGTATTGTTTATATTAATAATGAAGATAAAGATAAAAAGGGCCTATAATACTGATTTATATGTGTTAGATACTTGAAATTTAAGCAAAACAAAAATATAAATTCTTGCCTTTAAAAGAAAAGCATGGCCAGAAAGTAGAAGTCCTATGTTTCATTTGAGTATGAAGATGTCTCCTAATCATCATTAGAAAATATGTACTTTACTAAGGACTTTTCATGAGTACAGATCCTTTCAAATGGACATAGAAAATACAATGATAAAACCTAATATTCTTGGTTGTTGCTTAAATGATTTACAATTTGAATATTGTTGACAACATAGCACAGAGTGTGGTCCATAAATACTTCTAGAGCATTGTTAGCAAATATAAATTAATCGTTTGACACTATCAAATAAAACAATAATGGAAAATGCATGTTTTTCAAAATCTATTGCAACAGAACTTTCAAATCTTATTATATAGTGATTTCCACCATTAACTATGCAAAAAATTCTTAGGCTTAGACATAAACCTTCGGTTTAGAAATGTCTACACATTCTCTATCAGTCTCCCTCTATCGAAAATACTACAACTTATTACCATGATTTTTGCAACAAAGGATGATGGTGTAAAGGGCTCGTTGCCCTTTTCTTCAAATTTACAAATTTATGTATGCAGAAAAAACCCTCCTTTTTAACTATTCCTAATGCTCATAGCACTAATTTGCAATCAATGCACCAAAATCTAGTCAATTAAATCTATGGGATATAAACTGAGATGTGTAGCACGAGATTCACATGTATAGAGTTGCATATTGCATTTTAGTACCTTGGATAGTCATTTCCCTTGATTTTTGGGTGGGCATGGATTACTTTTGTCGGACAAGATCAACAAGTTTCACATTGGAAAAGAGAATATTCTCTCCTATCTTGGCATAAATTTCCACTCTTTGAGATTTAAACATAAACTATGAAAATCAAAATATAACAAGATGTAGTGCTCAATGGCATATATCACAGTTGTGAAACGAGCAATTTTTCTAAAGATGAATATCAAACGGAACATGGAACTTAAATAAGTTAAAGTTGAGGAGAGGTTTGGTGTCAATCACTAACTCACACTTATTAGGCTACAAATTGGATACACACAAGTGTCTAGAGGAATTACCCTAGCTCAGCAAAGAAGTGTAACCCAATTATCTCAAACATGCCAACCTAGCGAGAGAATGTGCCCTACTTGATTGGGTTTCATGGCCAAATGCAAGAACATGGAAAGGAGATGTGAGAAAACCAAGTTATTTGAACACAATCAACAATTGGAGGATGTAAATAGAATTACAAAAATAAAGTTACCTTGAGAACAAATCCAAGAGTGACGATGATGGTTATGTAAGTGTGGAATAAGTAATGAGTAAAATAACAAACAACACTTCTTAATAAGACATTATAACAAGAGAAATCAACAATAATTAATCTAATTAACACATGAAAACTCTTGAAAGCATCATATTGCTCTCTATCTCCAAAGATTTATTAAATCACTAGGCTCTCAGATTTGGTAAGCATTATGACTGTTAAAATATCAATCTAGAGAATGAGATGTTGCTAAATGCAATAATCTAATCCAATATGATGATGTCCAAATGATAATGATGAAGCTACTGTAATCTAAATTGACATGAAACTTGATAAAAAGAAGCTACAGTAAACTATGATGTAGCTAAATGAAAAGCCATGATATTGATCCTATTCTAAAATGCTTTGATTGCTATTGCTAAATGATAATTGCCTATTACTAATATGCTTGATTGCTCAATTGGTATTTTTGCAAAGTATGTTTGCACAAAGTTGGGATCCATTTCCTGTAGAAAGGTTGTATTTATAGCTTCCCGACAACACATTTGTGAAGGGGTAGCAAAACAAAGGTTTGGATTCAATCTTGAGAATTCAATGGTGAAGGATGAAGAAGCCTGAGCTGATTATGGAGATTATTCCTCCCCAAAAAAAAAATCAGCCAAAAGATAGGAAGAATCATTGGAAGAAGATGAAGAGGATTGCCTGCAAATTTGTCTCCAAATTTTCATGTGAAGGTTGAGATGAATTAAATTAGACATTTCATATCTAATTTGGTAGGTGGGATACGATGAGTTGTAGAAATATGTGCATAAATTTGAATATTTGGATTTATTTCAATTTTAGGAAGAAATAACAATTATTAAAATAAACAAATATTTTTGATATTTTTTATTTAATAAAGAGGGATAATGATAATTAAATAAAAACTATTGAAGTTTTGATTATTTAATTAAGAGAGAATAATCAAAAGAATATAGATGTGAACTATATAAATAAATATTTCTATTTATTCAATAGTAGAAGAATTTTATTATGATAATTAAATAAAACAAAGTGAAATTCATTTATTTAATTAAGAAGAAATAATAGAATAAAGATTAAAAAAATTAAAAGATGAACTATATAAATAAATATTTCTATTTATCTAATAGTAGAAGAATTAAAGGTTAATTAATCAAATAATTCATATTTAATTAGTTAGATTATCTAGACCATTTTTAGGTGTATACATTTTTACCCTCTTTGAAGTGATGTGTTTATGCATTGCTTCAAAGAAAAATTGGCTACTACTACCAGTATTGATGATAAAAATTTAGTATGCCCTAGATGTTGATTTTGTTGTGATGATGAATATATGCCCCCTCAGGAGATAAATTGATGAATTTTTTATTTTTTATTTTTTATTTTTGGAATTTTTCAAAAAATTTGTGATTTTCTGATGATTTAACAAAGTTTTGATGATGAAAATAATTTATCTCTTGACAAACAATGTGAAAGATTCCCCTGTGATAAAATGTGTATTAAGCCTCCAGTAAATAAAAGAAATTAATCCCACTTAAATCCCCTTCATTAACCTATAAAAGTTTTGAAAACTTTGAGTTTAGAATTCATTTGTGCATGTTTGAGTTCTGAGAATTTGGAATGAGAGCAATCTGGTTCAAAATGCTAATCCCTTACCACACTCACCGTTTCAAGTGCGTGCATCAACATAACCACCTAGCCGCTTATGGACCTCCAATACGTACCCGTCAATCTCCTCATTTTTTGTGTTATCTCATTTTTCGCATTTTTTATTTGGTTGGTAATTTTTGAATTCTTTTAGCACATACATTGCTCGATGTAGCACATCTACTTATTGTTCTAGCACATACACTAAATTAGCGCATATGTTAGGCGAAATAGTTCATCTGCTTCTTTAGCATTTATGATAGATTATTCAGCGCATACATAAGTTAAAGTAGCACATAGGCTATAATGGTGCACATGTCACCTAAAATGGCACATCTGTAGGGTAAAGTAGCGCATCTGATGAGATAGTGCATTTTCCACCTGAAGTTGCGCATTTACCTCCTAAAATGGTGCATCTAATGAAATAGCACTTTGATCACCTGTTTTAGCGCATAGAGGTGTTTTAATGGTGCATTTGATATTGTAGTGCATAAAAACACTATTTTAGCACATTGAAATTAGAATGATGTAATTTGTCAGTTTTGTCCTTGATTATGTGGGTTTTTTATCATGCCAGTCGTTGATTTGATATGATTGATGATCCTGATAGAGTAGATGATGTTCAACCTCATGATAGGCAAGGTGATAGGGAGGTTGGATGAATCAATCACTGATTCATGCTCTAGGTCTTGTTTGGAAGACCTCTAAGGTGTCTCACTTCACCATTCAACCTATAGGATCTTCTAATACTTAGGATCCCCTGGTCTAACTTTGCCAACCCCAACTACCAACTCAATTCTTGTTACCAAGTCAAGACTTGGTGCAAACTTGCAACCCTAACTTTAGCCCTTAATTCATCCTAAAGGCTACAAACCTCCAAATTATTGAATTTAACTTGGCAGGGGTGTGGAGGTGCTTCAAAAGTCTTCAATCCATCCTACTATGGTTCTTGAAGATCCACCTAAATCCATTTCTTGGTCGCTTTCACCAAACCCTCATTTAGGTTTTGAAAAGGCTACTAGCCCTAGGAGCCCCAATTAGGCCTCCTTCAAGAAAAAAGGTTGGTTCTCTAAATATCTCCAAAGAACCCCTAATATTTCTTTGAGATTCCTGGTTCATGTGAACACCTCTCAAATATTTTTGAGGTCTTGGGTCTTAACTACCTGTACAAAGCCTTAACTTGGAAATGGGAAATATTAGGGTTTTTAAGCCATTTTTTGGCTACTCTCAAACTGTTAAGTATTCCTCACACTAGATGGTCTGTTGGAGTTTCCTCCTGATTACCAGGTCTTGAAAAGACCCACACCTACCTTGTCCAAAAGGAAATTTGTCAAGAATCTATCACCCCTGCAAATTATGTGCTCTGCACTTAAGTCTTCTTAGTCAGGCAACTCCCTGGCTCGCCTAGGGCAAGACTTTTCCAATAGCTTATGTGCTTTCAAGGAACCTAAACCCTACAATTTTTACAACCATGGAGTCTAATCACTATTCCGAAAGGGCCACATAGTTTGTATAGTGGGAAAGTGAACTAACACTCCATTTCTACAAAACTATCTGGTTCAAACCAGCAACAACAAGAAAATAAAACTATTTACAACAATGCTTGAAATAGAATTGGAAAACTATCTAAATGCCACACAAAGCTTGAATACTAACAACTCTACATCCTACACAAGTTACAACACCATGATTAATCAATTAAAAGCTCTCTTCAATGCACAAAATAGGAAATTAACACCCAAACACACTATTTTCCTTGAATTCACAAATCTTCAAAGCAATACAAATGCTTCCAACCCCACTCCAATGCCGAAGCATCTCCTGAATAGGGTCTCCAATTCAGTTATCACTCCCTTGGGCTCTTCTTGGCCGTATGAAACTCTAATTGAGCATTATTTGCAAAAATTGAAAAGAAAACTCCTAAAAGTCCTAAAAGGTCAAAATCTTATTTGAGCAAAATCCTTAGGCCTATCCAATGGTCAAAATTACCTTCATCAGATGATCAACACCTAATAAAAAAATGCCATTAAGGCTTACATCCAAATGAACTAAGTTTTATTGCCCAGTTGCCCTAGACAAGACTGTCCTAGACAACCTATGAGTTAACCTATGGGTGCTCCTGCACCACAAGGTCTAATGATTGATTGACAATAATTATCCTCATGATAGGTGAGAAATAATTATACTTTGATTTGATTAACCTCATGATAGGAGAGGTTGATTTGATTAATTGACCTCATGATAGTTAAGGTACAATATAAGATTGATGATTAACCTCATGATAGGTGAGGTTGATTGATAGATTGACCAATAAAATTCATGATAGGCGAGATTCATTGATAGATTTGATGATTGACCTCATGATTGGCGAGTGTAGACATGCAAAATTTACATTCTACATTTGATCAGGTTCATTCATCAACTGAACTAGATGTTGCATTAGGTCCATTCATCACCTTTCATTCATTCATTAAATAATCTTATTTATCAAATAAACCTTATCATTCAACCTTCATCTTGCATCATCCATTTAATTAAATAAATCAGGACTTCATTTAAATCAAATCCTAAATCATAATCCATCATTTTCTGATTTAAATAAATCAATTATCAAAGTCTTGAAGTCAAATCATCTAATTAGCATTAAATCAGCATAATCATCATCTAATCCTAATCTAATGTTAATCCCATCCCACTTGCATTATCTAGATCTAGCCACTTGCACAATAAATCAATTTTATTGATTTATTAAAACCTCATTTTCTCTCAACATGACAAGTCAAAGGGCATTTATTGCTCTTCTTTCTTGTCCCCTCTCAAAATTTATTGCAAATTTGAATTCAAAATTTCCCCCTCTTGGGCACTCTTCCCAAATCTTGCACATACATCAACTAATCACATGATGACAAGTGTTCTCAACTCATTGGCTTGTTTTTGATCCCACATTGGTCCCTCTTCAACACTTAGCATTTTGAAAATCTATAAGATAGGGGCTTCATTCTCATTCAAGGATCCACAATTTTAGGCAAGGTTACTCTCTTCATTTGAGATTTGATCTTGTTCATCATCAATCCACCATCTTCATTTGCATTTTATCATTTTAGCTTTGATCAAGGATTGGGAAAGGGTCACTAGCACATGTGACACCAATCCAACTATGGAATAGGTAGCTTGCTTTTGTTTTCATAATGTTTTAGTCTTTTTATCATCATTTGTGGCATTTTGAAAGCATTTGTAATGGATTTCATAGAGGTATTTTGATAGAGTTTGCAAAGGAACTAACCCATGCTTGAAGTTTAGTTGTTTGCAGATTTTAAAATGATGCCTACATTTGGCGCTAGAAGGAGGGCTGTTCATTTGTTATTATATTTGCTTTTATGAATACATGCAAAGCTATTGATCTATCTTTGTATTCTCTTACATAGCTGACCTTTATGCACTTGTATACATCTTTTAATCATGTCCATCTTCTTCTTCTATCATGGTTTTTCAATAAAAAGTCCCTTATTTGCCAATATTCATAGACCAGTGCGTAGTTAATCCACACATTTGAGCTTGATTTTCTGAACGTATCATTCTTTAGGTGCAGCACGCACACTTTAGGGAATGGAGCGTATATGCTTTTGAAGTAGATTTATCCTTCATTTCTTGCATTTGTGTGTTGATAATACTTGGTCAAGTTGAATGATTGACTGCAGGTTCTTGAATTTGTTATAACATCACACTCAAATGTTAGCTAATAAATGGCGAGTAAATGTAAAATGAATGAAACATTGTGCGCATATGAAAATTTAAAGATTGTTGTCTTTACTGCTTATTAACAACAGAATTAGTAGTAACTATTGGCGAGTAGCTGCCTATGTTTAACTACGCCTCTCAGTCGCAAGGATGTGTGTTTTCAAATCTGTAAGATTCCTTTGAAAGAATCTGAACCAAGACAGAGTAAACTTGGAGCGCTGAATTTCAACCATTCATGGAGTCTATTTGTCATAATACGCTGAGCTGGGAATAATGTCAAGGCAGGAGGAATAGAGTAACCTTTTCTAGAAATACAACTGCCTTGGTGTCAATGCGTGGGAGTTGAAAGAGGCCTCCTCGCCATAGAGCTCTCAGCCCACCACAAAGTTGTCACCTGTGAATGTGTTCTACATCGTGCCATAAAGCTGCCAGCTTAACTTTTGTGGTTGACTATTCATGATAAATGGGGAAGCACGGACCAGAGCATTATCCCCTCTCACCTACAAATTGATCTTTGTTTTCTTTTTGTTAGAAATTTTCCCTTCGTGCCTAGCTTCTTTTATGCCAATAAATCCATTTGACTATAATCATCTGATCTGATTTTACTACTCTCACAAAATCTGATATGATCTATATTGGCGCAGGTACTTGGTATTTTATTGTAAAGCAAATCCTTCAAAAGGATATGATGGCGTAATAAAAATTGAGTGTCACTATTTTTTCTAGCGTATTTAATATGGTTCGCTGTCACTAACGAATATCTGTGCAGGGATCATTTAAGGTTGATTGGATGCGTCCATGTCAAATCTTGCGAAACATTAAGTAGTCATTTTAGTCGCTGCTCATTA
>VDFB02270651.1:783781990-783817850 GCA_007258455.2 Sequoia sempervirens
TAGGTATCAAGTTCCCCAAAACGAGCTATCCAATTAAATATATAATTTTAATATTTTGATTATATTATCTATCTATTTTAAGTTTTACAAATATAGGTTTTCACCAAAACAAAATCCCTTTGTTCCTCAAGTATTTTCATGGAAAAAATAGAAGATTATCAAACAAAAATTAAAAAAAGTATGAGTGCACTAGATATTGGAGTCCTTGATCCAACAAAAAAAATAAAAAAATTCAATACATACAGTAAAAGTTATGCGTTATACGGTTGCGTTATGTCTAAATTGTAATTGATTTGACTTCGAACTGACAGCGAAAAAATATTCCAATAAAAAACTATCTAACCAAGTGGAAGCACTAGATATCGGAGTTACAAATCTAAATTTGAAAGAATTGGAATTTTATCTTTCAAGGAAAAAAAATTATATGTTATATGGTGTGTGTCACTTTTTAAAAATGCAATTTTTTGAAAAAAACCAATTTTCGTGGGAGATGGAAAAAGAAATGTAATTTGATTCCAAAAAAATTCAAAAAAATATTTTTAGAATCTATAGACAAAATTTGACAAGACTCTAGTTTGCATCATCTTTAAATTCTCACGGTTTAATCGCTATAGGTGCCCGAATGTGAAGATTTAGTTAAAAAAAAAATCAGTGTCTAGTTTTGCCAAAAATTGTAAACCACTATTGTGGGATCACCCTGTGTTTAAATAAAATGCACGCATTATTTGCAGTGTTGGAAAACACACTATCTCCTATCAGTTGTTCCCGCTAATAGTGGTATATTATATGAATCGACCTTTAATACTAGTATATTATTCCATAAGCTTTTTGTCTAGGAGTTATCTTCTCCCCTTACGGAATAATATACTAGTATTAAAGGTTGATTCATATAATATACCACTATCAGAGGGAACAAGTGATAGGAGATAGTAGGTTTTCCAAGATGGGAGAAGCTAACTCCTAGACAAAAAGAACTTATGTATGTAACATGATATCGTACCCCCATACCCCATTCGATGCAGTGGACAAAAAGCATTGAGGAAAAGTCTTGACAGATGGGGAGTTGCATGTCATTAGGTGGTGTCGCTAGAAAAGGATGCACGACTTGGGTGGGAAAGTCAAAAATCTAGACAAAACGCACCTAACATTTCCATTTTCCACATTTTCATTTTCCAATTTGGTAGGTGGGGAGGAAGGAGGTGCGAGTGATGAAAATGGAGTTGCAGGCTGGGGAGGGACGTGTGGCCGAGGAAAATGGAAATGGAGTTGCAGGTGTTCACATGAAGCAATAGAAAAAATGTGCCTAAATGTCGCTCAAATACTGGTGTCTAAATGGTTTTGAAACATTAGGTGGGTTGCAGGTTTTGTAAAACATAGTGTTTTGCATCCTAGAATTTTCCAAAAACAGTATGTATGTATTGAAAAGCTTTGTGTTATTTAGATCGTAGGAGTGTGGTGATAGGCACTGTTTTCTAGATAGCCAATAAGGTATTTGGCTTTAGTGTGTGGAGGGTTTTACATCATTTTGTGTGTTGGAGGTTTTGTAAATCATGTTGTCACCTCACCTCCCTTTGTGTTTTCCAACCTGCAATCATATTGTGCATGTATATTTGGATCATATTAAGAAATAGAAATGCATTTTTTTTCCTGTGTAAGTCTTGTTATAAGGTGCCTTTCATTACATTTGTACCGTCTAAATTACATTCATATTGTTTTGTTAAATTCCAGGTTTTAAAACATTGGTTTTTTCCTTAAACTCCTACATGTGCACTCCAACCATTAGCTTTCAATATGCAAACATGAAACACAAATCCTTTTCCCCTTTCTTTCTCCAAACTGAAAATGCACACATCATTCTGCCTTGAATTCCCATGCTAGAAAAAAAATCTCTGAAAATGACAACTCATACTCCAATTGTTTGTACTGTCTAAATTGCATTCATACTCTTCTATAAAATTCTAGGTTGCAAAACACTAGTTTTTCAAAATCTGTAACCCACATAATATTTTAAAACCCTTTACAAGTAACAACCCAATTGGTTACTTTCCCCTCACCTCAATTTGGTATGTTTTGTGATTGTCTTGAGAGCCTTTTGTGAATTAGATAGTAAGAATGTAATGGGATTAGAAAGAAATGAGTTTTAAGAAATGTGCAACCCACACAGTGTTGTAAAACCCTCTAGACATAACAACCCAATTGGTAAGTCAGGAAAATTGAGTTGACGCACCTATGTACATATAGTTTGTTAGAAACCCCTCACCTCAACTTTCTTGGTTGTCTCCCCCACTTGCAACACCCCTTGCTCTCCAACAATTCACTTTCAACCTGCATAATGAGAAAACCTAGAACACAGAGTGTTTTCCAACAACAGTACTTGTTACAATCTAAAATGCATTTCTTAATCACATCAACACCCTTCCATCCTACACTGAATGGATAGCTTCTTGCACAAGGTAAAAAAAATTCAATGTAATTCGATGTGACGGGACACCTCCTCATTTTCCCCGTTATGGCGTTTCCTTTCATCTTTTGGTTTTGTCACTTCTATCATCTATTTGGCAAGTCCCACACTACATCTGCTCTTCCTATTATGTATGTTGTTATGTATGTTGTTATGTATGTTGTTATGTATTTTTGTATGTACATAGGTGCATTTTTTCGGGAGATTATTTGTGTTCGTAGAGGCTTTTACAACATTATGTAGGTTGGAGGTTTCATAAATCATGCACTCACCTCCCATAGTGTTTTCCAACGTGCAATCATTCAGAGTTTTTTAGTGGTTGTTGGAAAATAGTGGGTGTTTATAAAATGTTTCCTTTCATTGCATTCCTACTGCCTAATTAACAAAATATTTTCAAGACATTCCTTCCCGTGCTCTCAACCATGTAACTTTGAATGTACAGAATGAAATAAATGGAAAACCACATTGTGTTTTCCAACCTACAAATTATATTGTGCATTTATTTTTAAATGATATGACGAAATTGAATTTCAATTCTTTCTATAAGTAAGAGCTCCTATAAATTGTGAAAGTGAATAAACTTTAGTACATTGTTATTGTCTACAAACTTTAAGGTTTTCATTAGAAGAATGTTGTCTATATATACTTGCATGTTGGAAAAAAGTATGTGTTATGAAACCTACAACCCAAATACTGTTCTCAACTTTGAGAGTGTCTTTCTGATTAGAGAATGTAGATGTTTTGTTTTTAATAAGTTGTTTACAAAATTTGTCTACCTTTTCACATAGGACTATCATGTCTCCATCCAACTGATTCTCTTTTCTACACTGACATCCTATTTGCCTTCTTTTCATGTTATCTATGTTTCTATGTGTGTTTTTGTTTACGATTTTATTCATTTTTGTATGTACATAGGTGTGTTTTGTCAGTAGGTTAGCTGCTATTTTTTGGTCAATCAAGGTGATCAGCAAGGATTTTGTTGATTTGTTAACCTTTTTTTCTTGCAATGATTTGTATTTTTTTGTCATTTGTACAAGTAATGGTTTAGTTCAGAAAATCATTGAACAATGGTTATGATACCGATATGTCATTTAGATGTTCATTGAGAGACACAAGATATAAACAGAAGTCTGATAGTGGTACGTGGTATCCTTCTTGTTTTGTATTCTATGTTCTTATTGATTATTTAAAGTTATGGCCTCTTTCATATGTTAGGAGAGATGAGTTTTTTATATATTTGAATGAATGTTCAGTGCTTCACAGTTCCTGTAGAATGGAAGATATAATTGTTGATATATACTATTAGTGTTAGCGATAGGTTAAATTGGAAATTAAATTCCCAATGTACAATTTAATATGTTTTTTATTATCTGTGCAATCTGGCATTTTGCACTCACCACAACATATAAATTGTATATTGGTGAAATTTGGAATAAAAAAAATTATTTGTAGCACCAAATGTCTTTAATTTTCCAATTTAATCTATCGCTAACACTTGTCTTCCTTCTAGGTGGTTGATATATTCGAGGAAACAAAATTGAAGAAACCAAGGGCAAGTGGATTGAGAAGGACGCTTTAGGAGATGTGAAGCTTTTGCACTAAATACGGGTGATTCTAGCTGTCATAGCTTGAATTGCAAGTGTACGGATTAGTCAAACTTCAAAAATTTATTCATTTATTCTGCATTAAGAAGTTATGATATTTTTATAGATGATATGCTTACTGTGGTGAATGCAAAGAATTTCTAGTTCAATTTTTTTATTCTACATAAATAGAAACAACTACGCATTTCATATGAAAATCCTACATGCAAAGAATTTTTTTTATTTTTCCATCAATGAAAACCATTTTTCTTTAACCAATAGTCATTCAATGCTTTTCAAACAACCTATTTAACCGCTCTTCAATACTTCAAAGAAACCCATTTAATAGTCGTGATTCACAATTCCTACATAATGGAAAAAAGGCATATTCAATGATAGATATACATACCTGTTGGCTAGCCGTTGCACGTGTCGAATGCATTTCTCTTATTTGGCCTCCATTGCCTCGCTTGTGCTCCCCACCAAAATGCAAAATGAAATGTCGCAAATGGTGACTTTTAGCTCTCTGAATGCAGCAAAAATGTAGACAAAACGCACCAATGTACATAAAAAAACAAAAAAAAATGCTCTAGTTCAGTAGCCTGCAACTCCATTTTCCTTGCCTGTGCCTCGTCCCTCCCACCCATGAAACTAGAAAATGCAAATGTGGAAAATGGAGATGTTAGATGCATTTTTCTCTAGCCTTTTTACTTTCCTGCCCAGTTGTGTGTCCTTTTTCAGTGGCACCACCTGTTGGCACGTGGCTAGCCATCCATCAAGTCTTTTCCTCAGTGCTTTTTGTCCACCGCATGGCATGGGGTATGGGGGTACGATATCATGTTACATACATAGGTGCTTTTTGTCTAGGAGTTAGGTTTCTCTGACTTCTAGACAAAAAGCACCTATGTACACACACAAAATGGATGAAAACATACATGATGATATACATGGTAACATACATAACATGAAGAGACGTCATAGTGCGGGGCCCGCCAGACAGATGATAGAAGTGATGGAACCAACAATGGAAGGAAACATCATGGTTAATATGTAAGAAGTACTATTATTGGAAAACACACTGTGTTGAGGGTTTTCTCATTCTGCAAGTTGAAAGCGAAAGGTTGGAGAGTAGGTGGGGGAGATGAAAAACCAATGGAATTGAGGTGAGGGGTTTCTAACCAATTGGGTTGTCACTTGTAAAGGGTTTTAAAACATTGTGTGGGTTGCAGATTGCAAAAAACCAGTGTTTTGCAACTTGGAATTTTACACAACAATATGAATATTCATCTTGAAAATATTTTGTTATTTATACCGTAGGAATACAATGAAAGGCACCATTTTTAAACACCTTGTGTTTTCCAACAACAATTAAAAGTCTATATGATTCCAGGTTGGAAAACACAGTGGGATGTGAGTACATGATTTATGAAACCTTCAACCCACACAATGTTGTAAAACCCTATATGGACATAGATAATCTCCTGACAAAACACACCTATGTACATACAAAAAATGCATAAAAACATACATAAGGAGATGGCATAGTGTAGGGCCCGCCAATATGAATGATAAAAGTGATGAAACCGGTAGATGGGAGGAAACGTCATGACAAGGAAAGCAATGAGGTGTCCTCTTGCATCAAATTATGTCAAAAAAAATTTGCCTTGTGTGAGAAGCTATTCATTCACTGTGGGAGGGAAGGGTGTTGATGTGATTAAGACAATGTGTTTAGATTGTAACGATTATTGTTCTTGGAAAACACTATGTGTTAGAACTGGGTTTTTTCATTCTGCAGGGAGTTGTAGGTCAGGGATATATAAGACTATCCAAATTCACCTAAGGGGTGAGTAACCAATTGTGTTGTTACTTGTAGAGGGTTTGAAAATAGTATTTGGGTTGCAGGGTTCATAATACCAAATGTTTTTGAACTTACAATTACACAGATAGTATGAATATAATGAAAACATTTTGGTTACTTACATAGTGAGAACCCAATTGGTTGGTGACACCTTAGTTGATTTTGAATACTTTTATGTATCCCCCATTGGAAATTATATTGATAGTTTGAATGTATTCAACAACCCTTACTTTCAGCAAACATTCCATTTCAATATCATCATACATTTGGAATAGAAAATGCACTTAAGAGTTTCAAGATGGAAAACACATAGGGTTGTGACTAACTTCTGAATTCTTGTTCAATAAGCACTTTTTGTTATGCATACTGTAACAAAATAATGTTTTGAAGTTCACCTTCATATTTTATGACAACCCTTACTTTCAACAAACATTCAATTTCAATATATGTTCATATGTTTGGAACAAAAAATGCACATAATAGTTGTAGGATGGAAAACACAGAGGGTTGTGACTCACTTCTTAATTCTTGTTCAGTGACCAATTTTTGTTATGCAGACTGTGACAATAATCGTTTGGCTGTGTGTTTATAATGTGCATTCTATTTATGTTAATATGAAATATACCAGAAGGCAATGCCACCTGAAGTCTTATTGTTTATGGTAGCTTTCTTATAAATGAAATAAAAAGGTTGACATTTAAATTGTTTGAGGTTGACTATTTTTCTCATCATGGATACTTTCAAATGAATAGTTGTATTAAATGCTATTTGTAATAGTAAAAATGGAATTTCACTATCTTCATCTGATTGCAAGAAAAAAAATGCTCACCTTATTTGTAGTGTTCAAAAACATACTGTCCCCTATTAGTTATTTACTTTTCAAAATTATTTGTTTCCTACCCACGAAGAATGTAAGGAAGTCTGCCTTAAAATTTTGTTTCTTATGATTCAAAACTATATGCTTGCTTACAACAGATGATGCAATAAATTTTGGAACTTTAACTGTCTCGTAACACTTGCAAATTTTTTTACATATTACAAGCAACCACATATGCATACTCTGAAGAGGAAAGTAGAAGAAAGCGGGAGAAAGGGTAATATTGAAATCTTCTTTTTAATGTGTATTTTGATATTTTGAATGAATTTGTTGCATGTATTTGAATTTGATGTGACGTTTACATTCTTGGCATTAGAGGGCATGGATGGACAAGGAAGTAGTGGGTGTGAGCAAGTTAGTGTCCATTTGGGATAGGAAAATGTGCCTCAGCAGGGTAGTAAGAAGAAAGGGTACCTGGGGAGGAGATCGTGCACTTTCCCTTTTAAAGTATGCATTTGTGTTTGGCTGTAATATGTGTCGTTGTAGTCACTTTTTGCTCTAATTTTGGAGTGTCTTTGTGATTTCATTTGGAAAATTTCATTTATGTTACGAATATGTTGATTTTGACGGTGTATTGGAAAACACACTGTCCCTGGTTCTTTCAGAGGGATAAAGTGGAAGAAAGGGTAATTTTGAAATCTGCTTTTGAATGTGTATTTTCATAATTTGAATGAATTTGTTGCATGCATTTGAATTTTATGTGATGTTAACATTCTTCACATTGCAGGACAAGGATGAACAAGGAAGTGGCAGGTGTGAAGAAATGTTGCTAATAAAATTGAGGCCTAATTTTATTTATTCTTGACACTAGCCTGCTCAATTTCTCAATTTCCTTCAACTTTTGTGATTATTAGCGACGTTTCTTGGTCTGTCTAATTTTGAATTGTATTTCTCCTCCACAAGCTCATATAAATGTGTTACAAAAATTGTCTGCATTTTCAGATAATACTTTCATCTCTCCCCCTACTGATTCTCTTTCTTTGCACGTAGATCTGATGTTGCCTTTTCCTTATATCCATATGTTAATTGTTGAATGTATTCATTTATATTCATGGGTTTCTTACAGGCTGAAGGTGTTGAAAGTGCAATGGCTGAAGCAGAGGCTTCCCCAAACCCTTGTGCAAGTGGAATCACCCCACCGTTAGTGCCAAGGACTTAAAGAAGCCTATAAGATTTTTTCTGACCGTCTCCTCAATTGCACATAAAAGGCACTGTAGGAGAGGATGAAAAAGGCTGACAATATTCATTTTCCATTCGGTCTTTGATCATGTAATTATTGAACAATTATGTTGTAGAATTAAATTATCTTTGATCATGTAATTATTGAACAATTATGGTGTGGAATTACATTATCTTTGATCGTGTAATTATTGATCAATTATTCTATGAAATTACAGTACTTTAGTATGTTTGAAGACTACGGTCTTCTGCCAATAGTGGCATTGTGTGATTGTTAAGTTGTATTGTTAATCTTTCCATCAAGGCTCCAATCCCTTTGTGGTTTAGGGGATGAGGTCTCCCGTTTGTGACCTCACCAGTTCATAGCTCTAGGTCAAAAGCATTTACTCCTCTTAATTTAAAAAAATGTAAGACAATGTTCTTGCAGATTGCATGACACTTTTTGTTGCCATGTAAAATTTCATTATAAACAATGTCAAATGCCATCAAATAATAGTAGGCAATGCCACCTCAAGTCTTATTATTTATGTCAAACTTACAAATCCATGTAAGCACATGTAACTAGCACTTTCTATTATGCAGACTGTCACAAAACAGTGTATTCAAGTTGAGCTTCATATTTTTTAACAACCCTTACTTTCAACAAAACACTCCATTTGAATATCTATTCATATGTTTCAAACACAAAATGCACATATTAGGTGCATGATGTAAAACATAGTGGGTTGTGAGAAGCAGTTGCATGATGGAAAACACAGTGGGTTGTTACTCACTTCTCAAGTCTTGTTCAACGAGTGCTTTCTTTTATGAAGACTGTAACAAAAAACTGTTTTCAACTTCGCCTTCCTATTTTTTAAAAACCCTTACTTTTAGCAAAATAGTCCATTCGAATATCTATTCATATGTTTTGAACACAAAATGCACATATTAGTTGCACGATGGAAAACACACTGGGTTGTGAGAAGTAGTTCTAGGATGGAAAACATAGTGGGTTGTGACTCACTTCTTGAGTCTTGTTCAATGAGTGCTTTATTTTATGCAGACTGTAAGAAAACATTTTTTTCAACTTCACCTTACTATTTTTTAAAAATCCTTACTTTTAGTAAAACACTCCTTTTGAATATTTGTTCATATATTTCAAACACAAAATGCGCATATTAGTTGCATGATGGAAAACACACTAGGTTGTGAGAAGTAGTTGCAAGATGGAAAACATAGTGGGTTGTGACTCACTTCTCAAGTCTTGTTCAATGGGCAGTTTCTTTTATGTAGACTATAACAAAACACTATTTTCAACTTCACCTTCCTATTTTTTAAAAACCCTTACTTTCAGCAAAACACTCCTTTCAAATATCTGTTCATATGTTTCGAACACAAAATGCACATATTGGTTGCACACTAACTCATTTGACTACAAAATCCGATGAAATATGTATAATTTGATGTATTGTTGGGTGCTTGTAAAATTTGATGTGTAATTTTCAATTTTTTGAAAGTTTATCCTTGACATTCGTCAAAATGTTGACTATCAGTTTTGTCAAAATTTTGACTGTAACTGAGGGTAAAATTTAGGTTAGATTAATAAAGCATATAAATCATAAATGACAATAAACCCAAAGTAATTACAAAACACAATGGAAGTGAATGAAAGAACGATTATACCTGATCACCGAGACCTCCATGATTTACTTTTGTAACACCTTCTTACTTGCTAGATGATGTTTTTCCCTCAGATTCGTTGTGCGAGCAATCTGCAAATTTCTAAGTCCTACAACAAGCTTTGAAGGATTTATGCAATGTCTAAATGCCTATGACTATAACAATGTCTATGCCTAAACAATGCTAAGACTTGATCAAATAAAAATAGGAATTGATATGAAAGTATGAGTGTGTAAGTGTAAGAATGTAATATGCCTATAATATGTCTACTTGTGTGTGTGTAATCGGAAAGTGAGAGGAAAATGGCATTTTATAGAAAATGTCATTTTGACTAGATGGGTGAGATTAATTCATAATGAGAACCTTAAATGAGAGGTCCAGATTAAATCTGAGAATCCCTAATTAGGGTTAGGGAAAATTCATTAATCGAATGGTCAAAATAATATCTCAGATAATTGGGTCGACGATGGAGAATAAATGAGAAAATTTAATTAGAAAATAAAGATTTTCAAAAATCAAGAAGATAAAGACTGCCTGATTTGTGAGATTCGAAAAATCAAGAAGATAAGAGTTGAACTAAAGATCAGATTTGGAAAATCAAGAATCTGCCTGATTACTTGATTTTTGGAAGATTATTTACTACTTTGAATTAAATTAATTCAAAATAATGATTTTGTGAGATAATAAATAATCTTTTTCAGATTATTTACCAAAATGGATTGATAGTTAAGAAAGTGATGACATTTTAAATAATTTCATTTATTTAAAATGAGAGGAATATTAATTTTGACAATTAAATAATTAAATATAATTATTTAGTTTAGGAGATAAGATTAATAATTAAATAAATTAATTCATTCATTTAATTATGACAATTAGTGACATATTAAATAAATAAAAATTTATTTATTTAATAATCAGAAAGAATAAAGTGTATCGAAGGTAATTAAATAAATTAAGAAATTTATTTAATTAAGGGAAGACTTAGACAATTAATGACATATTTAATAAATAAATAAAATTTATTTATTTAATAATCATGAAGAGTAAAATGACATGAATTAATTAAATAATTATGAATTATTTAATCAATAGTCGAATGTGGACCAAAGACATAATTAAATGTCATAATTATGCTAGGACAAAAGTGGTAAAAATGAAGCTTGCAGGCCTAGGTCATTTTTAGGTGTCTACATTTTGCCCCTCTTTGTCATAATGTAGCATGTCGCATTGTGACAAAGAAAATAAGTCAAAAATATGCCCCAGTGTAAAATAAGATGAAGAATGACGAGGAGGGTAGTGGTATGCCCCCTCGAGAGGACAGACAGGTTCCAAGAACATTGGTGTGCTCTCGAAATTGGTGAGAAGACTAGAATATGAAGAGACAAAGAAATGTTAGTGCAAAAAATATGGATGATGATATGGAAGCAATGCCTATATGAGATGGGAGAGAGAAGATGACAAGACAAAAAGATATGTCTGTTAGTTCCTAGACCAAATCCTTCAAAACACTGCCATAGGACTAATATTTATTGCTCTTAATCATCATTGGGTGGTAAAAATGACACAAATGGACAACAAATACCATGATATGACATAGACCAAGGTGTGCAAGGTCATCCACTTGAAAAAAAGACAGTCACAGACAAGGAATGTCCTAACTCATACTAAGGGTCATGTTGCCCCAGTCTTTTTATCGAGACAATCCACAGACAGCAGTCAAAGAAAATAAAATAGGTCAGGAGATGCCATTGCACCTCTAAATCCTTCATGGGACATCCTCGAGGTAGCTAGTAACATGACCAAAAAGACAAGACAGTAAAAATATAAGACAAAATAGACAAAATAGTCAAAATATAAGACAAGATAGACCAAAAAAATTAACAACCATTTAATTTTGCCAATGTTTGTTTGCCAAAGATTGATTTCTTGTTGGTTTGACAATTTTGACAGTTTAAGAGTTTTTCCAATTTGACGGTGTTGACAGCTTGATGGGGCCTATTGTCAGAAAGGACACATCCTGAAATAGGCAAAGGACATTTTGACGAGGTCCGAATCCGAGAAGGACACATCTTGAAGAGGACCAAAGAGTGGCGAGATTGACATTGTTTTGACTAATATGTTTTGGAAAGTTGACTAATGTTGACTGTATGATTGATTGGCTTATGCTATCTAGTTTTGACCAATTTTGACATTGACATTTCGAATGACTGTCTTGTGCCTAAGTTTGACTATGTCTGACTTATTTGACTGATGTGACAATTGTGACAAATGCCATGATTTTATTTGGACCAACCTAAAAGAAACTAACCTAATGTCTTGGGGACTCATCGGCTGATGGCCTTGCCTACGTAGCAAATCGTGAGACAACCCTAGTTCGACAATGACATGGGTGAGTACATGACTGACTTTGACTCCATTTTTAGGATTTTGACATTGATTTGAATTTTTTTGTGTTTTTCTTCAGGACATTTTATGATTTATTTTTTTTTTTCAGTCTTTTTCCATTGTTTTTGCATTTTATGATGTTTTTGGTCTTTTCAAGACATTTTATGATGTTTTTGTCTTTTTGAGGACATTTTTGATTTTTATCTTTTTTTAGGACATTTTATGATGTTTTTAGTCTTTTTTCAGGACATTTTATGATGTTTTTTATCTTTTTTCAGGACATTTTTGATGTTTTTGTCTTTTTGTCGTTTTATAATTTTTTGGATTTTGACGTTTAAGAGGATCGTGACAAATGCATGTGACTGATGCCTACACATGAGAATTCAAGGACAAATATGATTGTGCCCCTAGTCAAGCTGAATACCAATTGACAGGTGATGACAATGTTGTTTGACGTGGGAAGGACGCATCCCAAAACAACGTGAGGACAATGACGATAATGTGATGAAAGTATGGAGGTCTATAGCTAGGCCAGGAACGCAATCAAGTAAAACTTTGGATAATGTGCTTGTATGAATTAAACTTGTTGCATTAGGAATGACTTGGTTAGGACTAGATGGGATGATGATTATCCTTAAACCGTTTGACAAGGGAAAGCCAAGATAGGTGACCGGCATGAAAGGATAGGGGTGGCCTTGGTAAAGGACGAGATACATGAGACTAAGGAAATTGTCATATGATTTTCAAGGATTGTCGTATAAGGACAATAAGACTATGACGGTCAATGACATGATGTTTCGTGAATCATGTATGATTGAAGGATAGACATGTCAAGAGTTTTCCCAAAGCATGATTTATATGTGCCAGTTTTATGTCAAGATCGAGGTAAGTGGAAAATATATGAAAATGATATGAATGAAATGGTCGGATGTCAATGTCAAAAGGAAGGCCTAGGAGCTGAGACAACTTGTCCCCAAGTATAAAATTCCACATAGACGATTTATTTTACACATGACACCTGTTTGCCAGGTTTTTATCATGGTACTTATCCAAGGCATCTGTTTGCCAGGTTTTCACCATTGGATGAAATTTTTCTCTTTACTATTTTCTTGAATTTTTTTATTTTTTTGGTGTCACCAAGACACCTATTTTCCAAGTTTTCATCAGGGTGATGATTTTTTAATTTTTAATTTTTTTTTTTGTGTTTTTGATATTGTGGATAGCCTGGATGCATTAGATTACCACTGACTGTTCTAAATCCACTGACGGTGCTGATGTAGAGACTAGTGCCATGATATGCTAATAATGACCTTACTGAAGGAGTTGTCTTGTCAGGATCGTAGCACTTGTATACAACTGATCGATGTCATTGTGATCCTTTCTGATACTAGAGTTGGCCTTATCAAAATACGCACATCACAATAGAGTGTCATGAGAGTCCTTGTGGTAAAGAGTTGCTACCAAGATGTGATGGATGTGTGACATGGGATTTTTAAGCTTTAGATGAGATGTAGGATTATGATGAATGATGGTAGACGTGGAAAGATTGTTTGGACATTTGGATGAATGACTTTTTATTTTCCAAACTTGGGATGGTGGATGACAGATTTTGGAGGGATGGTGTTTGAAACCAACAGTTTCAGATGCCTTGTTTGATGACCATTTCAAAGGAGGTGGACATTTGTTGTATGTGGAAGTCCTCTTATCTTGTGGCTCCACGTTGTAATTTACTTTTGTATTTGACTTGGTGTCTTTGTTTGATCCATATTTCTTTGGGATCCATTTTAATTTCATTTGTCCACTTGTCCTTTTGTTTGATTCAATGGCCTTTGACATTTGATTTTGATCTTTTGACTTGTAAGACTTTTGTTTTTGTTGGTCCCAAAGGGGAGGTTGATTCATGATAGAATGATGGTTTATGGTGTGGGTGGACGGGGTGTTGGCAACAATCTTATGACAAGGATTTCCCATGGATTCCATTTTGATTTTTGTATCTGACAAGGTTGCCCCCAATATCGAGGAGGTACTACTAACATTGTTTGATTTGTTGTCTGAGGAATAACCAAGACCTTGATGTTTGTAATTTTCCTAAAGCTATATTGGTTCTAGAATGCCTTGCTCATGTATGCCTAGTCCTTTTCCTTGATATTGCATGTGTTGACAAATTCTATTTGCGATGGGGTATTTGTTGTTTTGAAAGAAAGAAGCTAACCCATCATTAGGTATGTGGATACTGTCACTTGTAATATTTTCGTCTGCAAGAAAGCTTGCTCTGACAAAGATAGATGACCCTAGTTGATAAAGTGTCTTAGCTTCATCGTTATGTTGGACATATTTCTAACTGATATCTTTGGTCTGATCTTGTGACATGTCAAGTTTAGATGATTTTGTTGGTGTTTCCAAGGCAATGTCGAAGCCATCATTATGTTTAGTGTCATAGAGTCCCATGATTTTAGCTATAACTTGATCATATGCAAGCATGTCCCTAGTGGAAGAGTCTTGTTATGGAGGAATATCATTTATGTGTCCCATGGAGGCAAGTGCCTCATCGTGGGAAGTGTCAATAGTTGAGGCCTTTAGAAGTTCATAAAGCATTTCATCATGAATGGAATAAAGGTCAAGGAGTGGATAGTTTTGGACTTCTTGTTCAATCATAGGGTTTGGGTTGAAGATGGGGTTGTCATGGATTTGGAATTCTTGGTCAATGTTAGGTGTACTTTGAATGTCATGATTATCTTGAAGGACTTCATGGATGGACTGAAAGATACGGTCATGGGATGGACTACCTTGTTCTTGACATGAGGGTGATATTATAAGGTCATGCTTTGGACTTTCATTTTGACATGTATCCTCAAGTTTATTAAATGGGATTTGACTTTGGACTATGATAGAATTTTCATGACTAGATGTGGCTTGTGAGGGGGTGACTTGAAAAGGATTAATGACTAAAGGACTAGGATAGGATGTAAGAACTTGGACTGGACTAGTATATGATGAACTAGGATAGGACATGGGTACTTGCATTGGACTAGTCTGTGAAGGACTAGGGTATGATGTGGAGACTTGGACCGGATATGACATGGAGTATTGGACTGGAGTATGATGTGACATGGGGACTTCAACTGGATATGCCATGGAGTCTTGAGTTGGATTAGTGTAAGGTTGACTAAAATAGGACTTGGAGACTTGGATGGGATCGATATGGTATGATGTGAGGACTTGACATGAGTTGGTAGATGGTTGATAAGGCATGTAGACTCAGATGGGATTGATAGGTGAAGGGTCAAAATATGACATGGAGGTTTGGAATGGACTAGTGGATAGTTGGCTTCCCTTGTCAAGGTTAGGATAAGGGTGATAAGTGGACATTTGTTGTGAACTACTAGTAGGATTTATGTCAAGCAACTGTTGATAGTGAGGGTAGACGGATGGAGGTGGCAAAGTATTTATGTCAAAGCCTTGTGGTAACTTAGCCCCTTCATCCAAAATCATGGCTAGATACCTTTGAGGGTCACGTAAGATTGATTTTTCTACAAAGGAGACTATATCAGGATTTTGTGTTGCAGCTTCTAAGTCTTTTGCATATACTCGTCCATTTTGGTCTCTTTGTATGAATGGTTCAGAAGGATTTTGTGATGAAGATGGCATGTTCATGGAAGATTGAATGTTCATGTTGTGAAATGGGTTGGAAAAATTTCACTGTTGGTTTGTGTCATGAGTGTTATTATTGATGTTGGGATTGAAATCTTGTCCAAAGTTTTCCATTTGTCATTGTTGTCTTTAAAGCCTAGTCTCAACCATAAAATGGATTTTCTTAGATAAGGATGACGCCACTGACAACTAAATGTGAGGATGATGACAACCTATGTTTTTTGGATTTTTTGGATAAAGGATGACAATGCAAGACTATGTTTTTGGATTTTTGACAATAAGGGATGCAATATGACAATGTTGTCTAAAGAAAATGACTAATGCCAAAGGACAATGAAGACTAAGATGACAAGTTATGTCACTAATTTTTTTTTGTATTTTTGGAATAAAGGATGACAATGCAAGATGATGATGATGTTTTCCTAAGGAAATGATTAATGCAAAATGAAAAAATTGTCAAGGCCAATATGAGGACTAAGATGATGATGTTTGACTAAGGACTTGATGTTATAAATGCCAAGTCTAGGTTCAAAATGATGACTAAAATGAACAATGCAAAGTCTAAGTTCAAAATGGGGACTGAGGTTGTTTTTTGATGTTTTGTTGAAAAGTCTGAGTTGTCTAAGGTCGATTGTTTGTGTCCAAATTTGTGAATGTTGTGTATATTGTTTGAAAATCTAGAAAACACTTGACAAGCATGATGTTTTGGTGTAAGCAAGCACACATGAGACAAGTACAATCCTACAAGGCCAATAGGCCAAGGGTTTTTATACTTGGTATAGCCCACCGATATACCCTGGATTGGTGATAAACACCTTTCCTTCTCGAGAGCAGATAGCATAGAATTTTGGTGGCATTGGCTCCCCTCCACGGCTCATTAACATCATTCGAGCACACCAAATTCAAATTCTTGGGTAGTGACTTCCCAAGAACTACTATCTTTACTCAAGGGGATCAGTAGTGAGTGTCTTCGGGCATGATACTGTACCCTGCACTATACCAAGCAACGGCCATAGAACGGTTGGACACTAAGACAAGAGGTGTTTAATACGAGCATTACGTTCATGGGGCATGATCCATGTGGCAAGAGTCCCCTTTCGGATCTATCTCATCAGAACCACACTCATGATTCTTGGGCTTTCCCTAAGAACCCAATTTTATATACCGACTGGAAGTCCCTCGGGTTCAAGGTGCTACTAGTCTGAGTCATCCTGGGGTGAGTACTTTTTTCCACCAGAACAGGCCCAAGTTCTAGAGTTAGTAACTGTTTTTCTTACACCCAGGATTGCACAAGTGCGCAAGGGGAGAGGATACTTCGATATACCAAATTGTGAGGGTGTACAACAAATAAAATGGGTCTAATTTTCTGATCACCGAGTTTTCACAAGGTGGGAGCATAATCACCTACCATTTGTTCAAACACAATCAGACACTTGCAAACAAAATTCATTTTAGAGCACCAAAAGAAATGTTCCTAAATTAAAAAATACAAACAAGTGGTTTGAGAGATAAATCTTTGACAAACGTAGCTGCAAAACCACATGTCAATAGTTTGAATAAATGTCTTTGACCCATGAAAAAATCCAATGCCACATGCTGCCAACAAAGATTAGTAAGAAAAATAAAAATATAAAATATAAAATTTAATGACAGCAGCAAATTAAAATAGTGATAACTTGCTCAAAACTTAACAAAAATTTAAAGTGTAGATATCTATGGAAAGTTAAATGATAGAACTTCAAAACCCAAAAAAAAATTTCCACGATTCTGCACAAAGAAAACGTTATAGACAAAATAAAAACGCGGGTTTTAAAAGCTAAATTGAAAAAATAGCTATCACTAAAATGGCTATAACTTTCTCAGATAGTAATGAAATTTAAAACCATTTGATGTTCTAGAAAGCTGAGAGCGAGATCTATGAAACCCAGAAACGTTTAAAATATTTTATTCACCCATTTTTCTGTGCTCAAAAGAAAGTGATGGGATTCTGTATGACTTCTTGACTATAACCTGCAAAACAGTGAAAACAAACAAGAAAACACACAATTTTTTCTACAAAATGTCGGGTTCACCAATGTAACTGAGGGTAAAATTTAGGTTAGATTAATAAAGCATATAAATCATAAATGACAATAAACCCAAAGTAATTACAAAACACAATGGAAGCGAATGAAAGAACGATTATACCTGATCATCGAGACCTCCATGATTTATTTTTGTAATGCCTTCTTACTTGTTGGATGATACTTTGCCCTCAGATTCGTTGTGCGAGTAATCTGCAAATGTCTAAGTCCTACAACAAGCTTTGAAAGATTTATGCAATGTCTAAATGCTTATGACTATGACAATGTCTATGCCTAAACAATGCTAAGACTTGATCAAATAAAAATAGGAATTGCTATGAAAGTATGAGTGTGTAAGTGTAAGAATGTAATATGCCTATAATATGTCTACTTGTGTGTGTGTAATCGAAAAGTGAGAGGAAAATGACATTTTGTAGAAAATATCATTTTGACTGGAAGGGTGAGATTAATTCATGATGAGAACCTAAAATGAGAGGTCCATATTAAATCTGAGAATCCCTAATTAGGGTTAAGGAAAATTCATTAATCAAACAGTCAAGATAATATCTCAGATAATTTGATCGGCGGTGGAGAATAAATGAGACAATTTAATTAGAAAATAAAGATTTTCAAAAATCAAGAAGATAAAGACTGCCTGATTTGTGAGATTCGAAAAATCAAGAAGATAAGAGTTGAACTAAAGATCAGATTTGGAAAATCAAGAATCTGCCCGATTACTTGATTTTTGGAAGATTATTTACTACTTTGAATTAAATTAATTCAAAATAATGATTTTGTGAGATAATAAATAATCTTTTTCATATTATTTACCAAAATGGATTGACAGTTAAGAAAGTGATGACATTTTAAATAATTTCATTTATTTAAAATGAGAGGAATATTAATTTTGACAATTAAATAATTAAATATAATTATTTAGTTTAGGAGATAAGATTAATAATTAAATTAATTAATTAATTCATTTAATTATGACAATTAGTGACATATTAAATAAATAAAAACTTATTTATTTAATAATCAGAAAGAATAAAGTGTATCGAAGGTAATTAAATAAATTAAGAAATTTATTTAATTAAGGGAAGACTTAGACATTAATGACGTATTTAATAAATAAATAAAATTTATTTATTTAATAATCATGAAGAGTAAAATGACATGAATTAATTAAATAATTATGAATTATTTGATCAATAGTCGAATGTGGACCAAAGACATAATTAAATGTCATAATTATGCTAGGACAAAAGTGGTAAAATGAAGTTTGTAGGCCTAGGCTATTTTTAGGTGTCTACATCACAAACATGAAAAATAGAAAAAAAATCAAATTGTGGCCAACATAAAGAAAAGTGAGTTCGTTGATTTATTGCGACAGTGTTTTGCTCTACTTGAGACAGTTTGTGGAGAACTAAGGATGATTTTCTTGGGAAAAACCAGAAAAAATTCAAGAAGATATCACCAGGTTGAGGGTAGTCATTGTCTTTTTGCATAATTCAGTTGTGAAGTCAGATTTGTAGTTCTAGGTTTGAAAATCATATTTTAAAGCAACATCTCATCATATTTCATTTTTAGAGGTTTAGGGTTTTGAGAATTTCATGTCCAGATTTTGTTGTGTGGAATCACCATAAGATCACAACCAAGGAACAGATTCTTGTAACTGTAATTATGTGATCCATAACTCTACTGGTCATGTGGCACAATTTTCCTATAATAAATACATGATGCATTCATGTGTGACCCAAGTTTAACTTGGCTATGTTGTGATAGAAATGGAGGCACTCATATAATGTAGTTAATTCAGGTTGTGTAATGTAGGTGTCAATCATCATTGGGTGCATTCAGGTTGTCTCAAGTTTAAAGTTAGGATGTAATTATAGCATGATCGAAGAGTGATTACCTCTTGCTGCAATAAAGAGCCTATAACTCTGGTTGATATGCAGAGTGGTTGTGTTATATCAATTATGTAGTGCATTCAAGCACAACCCATGTTTAATGGGCTATTCTAGAGAGTGATCAAGATTTTCTAAACTTTATGAATGTTACTTAAAAGTGTATAGCTTAAACTACAAACCAAGTTTGTTTCATACTTGAATGCAATCTTGGGTTACCGTAAACTATAATAATGTGATATGTTAATAACCATTATGGAAAGTATTAAAGAAAGACCCGTGATATATAGGATACATTTCTCTGATCAGATTTACATACCTTAATGATCAAACACAAGTTTCCCACACACTCTCAGATACAATCCAAGATCATACCACAGCTTTGTCAAGACAACTAATTTTTTGACCCAAGATTTAAGGTTGTTTTTTGATACCAACAGAAGCATTGGTAAGAGAATGATTAGGGTAAAAACCTTAGGCCTCCATACAAAACATAAACAATAACTATAGCAGATTAGTGAGGTTGCAATACCAAATAGATGGATACATTATAGGTAATAACAAAATCTTGCAATCTAAAGATTGTAGCCAATAACAAGCACACTATGTAGCTTAGTGACATTTGTAAATGCAATCTATGGTAAGAAGAATGACAGTCACTTGAGATGTGACAGCCAAAAAGAGGCTGAGCAGTGACAAAATAATAAATCTTAAACCTTGCATAGTAAAGTGGAGATTTTAACAGTGAGTTTCCTTATCCCCTTGCTGACCTTAAGGGTTTTTCAAATACTTTTGGTAGTGTTAGACAAGGAAAATGCAATCAGGGAATGACTGTCCAAATGAAGTAACAGTGGTAATCCTAGGTTCAATGTTTCTTCTTAGCCATTAATGTATAATGGAGGTAGTGGATTGCATGTTTGAGCAGTGTTTTAAGACTCATCAAAGATGGAAGAATAGTGAATAATACTTTGTGGACTATGAAGTAGTGTCAATAAGGTTGAAGGATCTTAAGAACTACAATACCATGAAACAATGAGTCCTTTGTAGTAAGTAGGCAGTCTATAGGGCATAGTTTGATTTTATAGAAAGATGCTCATGAAAGGAATATTCAAGTGATAGTGAGTGAGCTATTTGAGATTGCAACTGAGGGTGCAATACCCAGTCTTAAAGGAAGTTAGCAAAGCAATAAATGTGCAAGAAAATCAAATCATATACAACAAACAATTCACAATGTTATCTTGCATAATGCTTTGAGTTTGAAGACAAAAATATCATTGTATCCTCATGATGAAAGTGGTGACCTTAATGGTCAATCGCTGGCAACCATGATTTTAAAACATTTTATTGTGCTTTTGGAGGCAACATTTTAAGCAAGGCAGTGAGTAGTGGTTTGGAACAATGGCAGGTATGAAGGACTTTCTTTATATGCATACTATGCAGTCTAGCTTAAGACACTGTTCTTAGAAGAGATTGAAGGTGGATTATGGAACTCAAGGATTACCATGAAAATGATTTAAGCAAAGACTGAGATCTATTTAAAATCCACGGTCATGAAGATATTAAAGATGTCACATGCAAAACCCTAGTAGTTGGAGTAATGAATACAGTGCTAAAGAAGATAGTGTGTTGGGGCAGATTTAGGAGATCTCCACATTATCTAATTACAGGGAAATACATCATTTATTTTAATTTTTAATTAAAATAAATAATTCTAAACCCTATATAGGATACATTGATACTTCAAAAGCCTCTGAAGGAATTTGAGATTATGCAAATATATGTCTAGTAAATACCTAGATTACAAATAGTAGCGGGAACAATGTAAGATTTGTTTAGCAGAGTAGGAATGAGATAAACAACAATGAATCATATGCCTCCTTTCATGCACATCTCCTCACCGTTCTCTGTCATTCTTTATGGAAACACTTCTCCATTTTGGCGGTCTATGCTTGAAAATAATGTTTTGACAAAAGTTTTAGAGTATATTTATTAAAATGAAAACTCCATTCTGGTAGGCTACGCCTGAAAATAAAATTTTGACAAAGGTTTTAGGGTATGTTACCTTTCTATGAATAAAAATTATTGGAGTGTGAGTTTGATATTTTTTGAAGATCTAAATAGCCAAACTTGATAAAGAAAAATCATGTCAAATAATATTAGTCTAGAACAAAATGAAGAGACACTTGATAGATTGTGGGCTAAATTGAAAAGAAAGGGTGATGGGAAATGTTATTTTCCTTGCAATAATTGCAAGGGCTTAAAGACGATACGATTTTAATCACAATAGTTGAGAAACATTGTAGGAAGCATGGTCACATTGAAGGGGGGTATGATTATCGTCCATTGGTAAGTTGTTCATTATATGTGTTTATATTGATTGAATTTGTAAATGTTTATATCGTTTTAACATTTTATATATATATATATATATATATATAATCACTTGATCATGATCATGGTTTATTTGTTTCTATCATTATTATAAAGGTGGGGCGCCCTAGGGCAGATGATATGGATTATCATGACCTAGAGAATATGGTTTTGCCAGCGGACGAACATGGAGCTGTGAATATCGAAGATAAAGTTAATGATCCTATGGAAGAAGATGATCATGCTCCAGAAAACATAGTTGAAAATGATGGTACTAATACATTGATCCATGACACATTTAGTGGCAGAGTTGATCATGATGATCAAGATGAATTTGATGATGTTCATGATTTACCTGCACTTGAGAAGGCATAGGAGCCCCTTTATGAAGGCTCCCAAACAACTCTTCTCTCTGTTGTATTGTTGTTGTTGAACTTGAAGGTTATGAATGGTTTATCAAACATAGCAATCTCACAGATGTTAAGGTATGTCATATATGTCATCTTTTTTCATCTATTTTAATTGTTGTTAGTTCATCACTAGTAAATAAAGGATGAAATATGTACCATTAATATTCTTTATATTAAAAATTATTTTTTGTTGTAGATTGATTGGTGAATTTTTGTTACCACCATCAAATATTTTACCTTGCTCATACCGAGATTTATCTACCATTATGAAAGATATCGAAATGGAGTATCAAGCAATAGATGCATGTCCCAATGATCATATTATATATCATAAACAATAGGAATTTGCAACAGAATGCCCAGAATGTCATATCAGTAGATATCGAACATATCAACTAACAAAAACGGTGTCTCGCAAGGTTCTTTGTTATATTCTCATTATTCCACATATGCAATGATTATTTAGGTGTGAAAGCTTAGCGCAATTTATGGATTAACATGCACGAAATAGAAGTGGAGATGACATTCTTCGAATGCCTGTGGATGGTTCTGCATTTAGGGACATGGAGGAAAAATGGCCACACTCTAAAGAAGAACCTCGTAATCTCAAGCTTTCATTGGGAGCGGACGGTGTTAATCCATTTAGAGAGCTAAGATCTATTTACTCGATGTGGCCTGTTTTTGTTATCAACAATAACATTCCTTCATGGATGTCAATAAAGAGGGAGCACATGATATTTTCAATAATTGTTCCAGGTGTTTTTTTCATCAATTTTCTTTAACGAAGTAGCATCTCATTTGTCTTATTTGTTGCATAATGACATATTTTTTTTCATTCAATAGTCATGTACATTAATTTATATATATTACAGTAAAATGGCTATAATAATTATGTAATGTTTATGTTCATGAAATCTCGTTGATCAACAAGTTTAGAAAAGCAGGTGTTTGATGAGTATAGACACTTCCTCCATAGAAATCATAAGTATCGAACTACTGAAAAACATCTTTTCAATGGGAAAGAGGAGAATACATCAAAACCACGAAGAATGACACCTCACCTATGGAAGTTGAAATATAATAGAATTAATCGTCAAGGTTATACATCAGATCAAATTGTTTATCTATCATATATGATATGTTTTGAATTTATATTTTTATATTGTGTTGTGTTTACTCATGTTGTAATTGACAATGATTGTCATTGTTAATTTGTTTAACTTATATGCTTCATGAAGGTTGTCAAGGCATTAATGGTTGGCTTCCACATGGATTAGAAATTTATCCTCGACAATTTAGAAGGTTTCCCTGAGCAGCTACAAATTGTGCATTTGTTTGATACAATGCATATTGGAAAGAATATAACAAAAATATTATGAAAAATATTGGATGGAAGGCATGACAAAGGAAAAATTGTCAAAATTTGTAGTAACATTCAAGAATCCAATCATGCAATAAAAAATGTCATTCAATTAAATAGCAATGGAGACCAAATTAATATAAGTGTCCTTCCTTGGTTATTAACAGAGCAGCAAAGTAATGCTATAAAAGAAGTCATACGAAAGATTTGATTTCCCACAGGATTTGTTGTGAATATAAACAATATAATAACAAAGAAAGGTGAATTTGGGTCAGGGATGAAAACGCATGATTGGCATACCTTCATTAAGGTAATTATTTTGGTATATTATATACACTTCTTTAATGCATGTAATTTTTAGTTTATTTTGTTTACTACTTTTAGAAAAATAATGAAAAGAATTTTATAATTGTTGCAGTACGTTCTACCTCTATCTCTCTTAGACAGCTTTGACAACAATGTCAAACAAGTTATATATGATATTGTAAAATACATGAGGTAAGTAGCGATATTTGTTTAATTCATTGTATACATCTTATAATTGTCATTTTTTTTACTTGTTATGTAATATACTGAATATTTTTGTTAAATATCATTAATATATTTGTGCCTTGAATCACTTGTAGATGGTTGTCATCTAAAGAAATTCATAAAGAAGATAGAAGATATAAATTATTGGAAGAGAAAAACTCCTCGTCTAATATGTGAAATGCAAAAGTGTCTACCTTCGACATTTTCCAATGCACAAGAACACTAACTCATACACCAAGTTGAGGAGATTGAATTGTGTGGACCTGTACACACAAGGTCAATGTGGATGGTTGAGAGGCACTTAAAAAATTTTAAGGCTTTGGTTAGACAAATAGCACATCCTGAGGGTTCTATGGTAGAGGAATATATGGTATACCAGACCATGGTATACATTAGTGAATATCTTCCTAAGTTTGCAGGAAAGATCCATGTAGATCACATTTGGGATCCCAACTCCATTAACAAATTCGAAAGGGAGTACCTAATAGGAAAAGGTAGATTGAGGAAAGTGAGAGGTAATTATAAGATAGTCATGGAGATTAATTGGAATACATTTTACATATGTTTTTTATGTATATTGTACTTAATTAATTTTTAATCTTCAATATACATTAATTATAAATTAAGGTCGTATATTGTGGTATTTAACTAATTATACATCATTTGTGAATTTCAAAAAAAAATTATACAGTTGGTCGAGAGTGGGATTCACTAAATTTGTATGTCGCCAACAATCTTGATTGGATGACGGTATGGATTGAATGATGTCAACAATCTGGTCATGCATTAACATGGGAAGGTGTGGCTTCATTGGTTAAAGAAGCTCATCATAATGGAGATTCCAATGTTACACAAAGGACATATGGTTTAAGAGATAAACAGGTACGTATAAATATATTAATCACCCATATTATTTAATTATTTTCAATTATATTGATGTAGATATATGTTGATACTATTTTATTTGCATACATTCAGCCAAGAATAAATATGTTTATCAACTGATGATATTGCAATAATTTTTACATGTTTGACATATTGCAGGTGAAACACCACAAGGCTATGTGGTGCAATGGTCATAAATTTTGAATCAAAATGTTGGATGACATAAAGAAAACTTGTGATTCTAGTATAACTGTAGTCTTTCAGGTGACTAATGTTTCATCTAGAAGAGACATACATCCAGAAGTCTTAGCAAATTGATACTATGGGATTTTGGATGATATACTTCAGTGTGAATTTAAGTCCTATAGATTAATTATCTTCGTCATCCTATGGTATAGGCTACGATTGAATGAAAACGATCCTAAGAGAACTGTTATTGAACATGATAATGGATTTACCATGGTTAGTACAATGTTGATCGAGCGAGCTGGAAATGAGCCCTATGTTCTTCCAAGCCAATGTGAGCAGGCATTTTACTCAAAGGTTCTAGGTAAACTGGGTTGGTCATTTGTTGTTATACATGATTCAAGAGTAAGTTTGGTAAAGTATAATGTGGTGGAAGAAGAAGATACCGAAGAACTAGAAGATGATGTAGATGATGATGTCCCTAATGAAGATGTTGAAGAGGAGTAACTAGATCATGATGATGTAGGAGTTAATGTTCATGAAGATGATATCTATGTGGATGATGACATTATCGAAATTGATATCGATGATGATGATGATGATATGACCAATCCTTACAATGTCGAATATGGATCGGATGATACAGACAAAGAGTTGGATGAAGAAGAAGATCAATGACATTGAAATGTATGAGTTATGCGATTATATTATCTATTTGATATTAATTTCTTGATAGAATTATATTTGACTTATGTAGTTACATTATTAATTCATGATGTTTTCAATTTTTATGCCATTACATAATTAATTTAATGATGTACTTTTGAATATTTGAAAGGTCAAAAAATTAAAACATTTCAATAGTGATGTTAACAACTTTGAAATTAGTGTGTTTTATGTTTCAAGTGATCATAAAAGATTAAAAAGTCAGTTGTAGAGGTGGTTGTTCAGTGGTTGACATGTAAAGGCCTTTAAAAAGCATAAAGTGATCATTGTAATGGTTGTTGATGGTTGAGGATTTAAAATACAAGCTCTTGATATTCAAAAATCTATGTTTTTCTTCAAAATTTATGTATTTTTCCTGTTATGCAACACTGTATGGTCTCATGCAGCCATATTTTAATGTGACATCAATTCCAAGTCATGAATATATGTGTTAGCTTTGATCTGAATCTTATTTGAAGGGCTTAAGGCATTGATTTGAGTTAGAAAGCTTCATTTCTTTGCATACAGCCCAGTTGCACTGGTTTTGAGTGTTTTGTAGTCCAAACATAATATAAAGGGGCTCTTACACTTTTTGTGATTACTGTAGCTTGTGTAAGAGGCCCCATGGATACTACTGTAATTGTAGGATGCATGAATAGGGCATAGGATAAGAAATAAATAAGGTATAGTTGTTGTCTTCAAAAGTTTTGTGAAGAAAAGCATGTGAAATGAGAGGTCCAAGCCTAGGTTTCAACAAAACATGTATGAGAGATCTGATTTTATAATTTTTATCCATGTGCAAACTTAATGGGTTGTTTCTAAACACTAAATATAAATGATATACATATACACACACGTGCACATATATGTATGTGTGTATGTATGTGTGTATATGTATTTTTAAATGTAAATGTAAATGCAATTACTGGATGCTCTACTAGAACAATAAATCCAACATATCATTAGAGAAATCTATATCTATGTATATAAATGTGTATTTCTAAATGCAAGTGTAATTGCAAAGAGCATATATGGTTTTGTAGTGTTATAGATACAACATATCCATAAATTAATGTAATTGAAATTCTAAAGTCTTCAACACATATAATATGAAAACAGTAAATGCATATGTATGTGTATTTGTAAATGTAAGTGTAAAATAAATAAGAATAATGAAAATTATAAAATAATACAAGGAAAGGTTTAGAGTTCAAAGTGGGAGAGAGATAGAGGGTAGAGGGTTTAAGGGTTTAGAGTTTAAGGGTTTAGGGTTTAGGGTTAAAGGTAGAGGGTGTTGGTTTTTTTTTTTTCACTATAACCAGGTTGGTCTTCTAATCTACCTATGGGATTTCCAATTTGAATCAAGGGCAGCTCGAAGGACTTGGACCAACTGACGAGGACTTTAAAAAGCCTCCTACAATTTAGGCTCTGCAAGACCCAGGAGGGAAATCCCTTAATGTGTTTACAACCTCTACATCAATATCATAAACAACATTAACACATAATAGATAATCCCATTGAATAGCTCAACACAATAGAATAATATCGAATAAAATTGGTTTTTCACTGATAATATCAACTATGTGGAGCATGAGATAACTACAACACAATCTATAGTAAAATATAGTTATTAATTTGCAATTTGTAGCAAGCTCTAGGCAAAACAAAGAATTATTAAACTACACAAATAAGTACAACTTAGATCAGTTCCATATACCCATTGTAGGAGTCAAATTCATAAGCATCTAAAGCTTTATGACAGATTTAATACATAACATATAACTTATAAGATCCCTGACAATATTGCATTACAATTTCATCAGTATGCATTCTCACCCAATACTACTTATCAGATCCTTATACAGAACATATCTGCCTATAATCCCATTAAAGCATTTTAATTAATTTCTTGAATTAATGTTAAAATAAGGATTATACACACCACAACAGTGAGATGAATGAAACAACCCTTAGTCATCTTATTCAAAATTTGGATATGCATGTAGAGTGGAGAGACATGAGTTTGAATTTATCATTTCAACTCAAATGCTAGTACTGTTATACAACATTAAATCCCCATGAATTCAAAACCAATTATAGAATAACTCATAACCTAAATTATATTTCTCTCTAAAACCATCAGACTTTATAATTTGCTCTGTAACTTCACCTAGACTCAACCAAAATTATCTAACTTGCTAACCTGTACTTCTGGCTTTGAAATCCTTCTTATAGAAAATGAAGGAGCAAACAAGCATCGGGCCAGAAAATACACATGTCACTAGCCAAATGAAGCATCTGGTGATATTCTAAAAATTGTTACAACAGCCATCACCCTAGAGAATATTCATGTTCATCATGTCAGCTGAGAAAAATTGAAGCAACAACAAAAAACTATAAGAAACCCATGTCGAGACCGCCATCAAAGCAAAACCAGAGGTCGTTGTAACAACAGCATTTGATTTACCACCCGTTAGTTATTCATTCTTTTATTCCTCCTCGGTCAAATATTTATTTACCCACCTCTACTATTCTTCATCAGTTGGCCAATCAAAATTAATTACCTCATTCACCTTGGAATTATAAGGTGTGTATTTTACTACTACCTAATTTGTATCTCTTTCAAAAGATTCTAAAAATGAAATGGTACTAATGATTTTATCCATACAGCTCACTAACAAGTCATAATCTAAGTCATCACAAATTAATTTAATTTGATCATTGATGACCTCACCTACCTAACCCTACCATTGCTGGAATGACCTAATTTTCCCCTACTCATCAATTATATTAGGTAACAATGTGTTACTCCAATCATTGAAATTCTTCACCAACACCCTAATCTTCCTACTCAAGTCATCTGGTAAGGTCTGAAAACCTTGCAATGATTTTACTAACACATGAGTAGGCTTTAATGATTGGGGCCTATTGTTTGTATCAAACCTTGAGGCCTTATACATGACATCTAGATCACTGGCCCTAGGGATCAAATTTTCAATCAATGGTATCACTACCTCCTGATCCTTATCAATATTCTTTATTGCATTTAATAGAAAAGAATATAAAGAATGTATAGATAGAAATTTATTATCAACCTTTTCATTCAAATTCCTTAAAATAATAGTAACAATCTCTTTTTACTTTGAAAGAGATCCCTCCTCACTTACCCTCAAAGATGCATGTAACTCATCAATTCTTTGCAAGAGCTGCTTCTTTGTAGGATCAATAGAGCACTATGTTTCTTCATCAATTTCCTCTAAAGAAGGGGTGAAGGCAAGATTCTAACTGGGAGACCCTGGTGTGGAAACAATTGGAGAAGCAAGAGGCACTGACCCTGCTGTGGAAGGTGATGTATTGGTCCCTAGAGCACTTAATGTCTCCCCAATCTATCTATACCTGAACATTTCCACCTTAGTTTGCAACTCAACATTCCTCTGTTGCATCTTGTTGTATTCTTCAATCAAAAGGTTATACTTTTTCAGTAGGATTTTCTTTTTAGCCTCCTCCCTTTCAGCGATCTTTTGGGCCAATTTGGCCACATTCACAGTTAAACTAGTGGCCTTGGTGGTTGAGGTCTCTGAAGCTCTCTTTATTATTAATCCCCCTCTGAAATTTGGATTAATGTATGTAATATTTGACTTTCTCCCTTGTGGGGCCAATGCCCAAATTGCCAAGGTTTCATACTCTTCACTAAAAGCAAAATCTTGAAGTGTTGCCTTGACTTCTTCTTTAGATTCTTGCAAGGGATGCTTGGACTTCATAATAGCATTAAACGCCACTGCATTTGTAATGTCCCATTTAGGAAGAATCAATACACCAACATGACTCACCAATTTTCTTCCTTCCTTAGGAGTGATGTTCTTAAATTCTTCCATTAATTCAGCTTTCACTTCCTCATCATTCTCCTAGTCTGACCTGTCAGGTCTTAGTTATCTTCTCTCCTTACATTTATTTTTATATTCTTCAAACTTCATCCTCCATACCAATTGAAAGAATACAAGAGTCTTTACAAATGCATTATCATCTAGAAACTCCTTGCATGCTTTCATTCTTGCATCTTGTACACTTTTTCCTTTCATATCTAAATCACATAAAACCGATTCAGCTGGCCTAGGAAGGGAAGGCATACCATCCTGCATGTCCTGATCAGTAACAATAATTTCATCCAGCAAAATCTCCTGTGGTTGATCAATTCTTTGTCTTTTAGGGCTTGGCTCAGATGGTGGTGATGGGGGACTATCTTCTGGTGATGACTCTAAATCAATGATCTTAATTTCCCTAGGCACTTTGAATTTTGTACCTGGTTGTGAAGGCAACTTCATAATTTGCTTCCCCTTTCTGTCCACTTCTTCCTCATCACTGTTGCTATCCTTTTTTCTCCTGTAAATGGGCCACTTTTTTGTAGGCCGATATGTTGGCCTTGTTTCAAATGTTTTGGCACCTTGTTCTTGTACACCCAGACTCAGCTCTAAGTTTACTTTTTTGGTTCTCAAAGTGCCCATAATCTCTTTGAAGTTCTCCATCAGAAAATTAATTTTCTTAGGGTGGGGACTGAACTCTAACAGTGGATCATATTTTGGATCCATTTTGTGCACAATATCTAATAGCTTATCATAAGTTATCCATTTCTCCTTGTTCAACTCCTGCTTATTTAGGTTGAACTCATTTCTGATCAGGTCCTCAGGAAAGTTGAACTCATGCAAAAACTTTCCAGCCTTTATTCTTTGTCTAAAAAGCGTAAAGAAACCCTCATGATCATGTTTCTGCTTTGGACCACATCTCAAATGATAATCATCAAAGAATTTCTCAAAGTGCACCCAACCTCCCTTTGAAAAGGCAATATCAGATACCATTGTATAATCAGGGAAAAATGTTCTCTTACCCCTCCCTGTGAGGTTGTCCTCATGGATGCATCTTATCTACCACATAACTTCTGCAAACCCTACTCTTGGTGGCACATTGTATGGCAGTATATGAGGTGCTCCTTGAAAACCATATACCCTCAAAACAATGCTGACTGGGTATGGGATAATGTCACCCTAGTTATGGCTAACTTTTAATTTTGGCTTCCTCCCCTTTGGCCTGAGGAAATCATGTAATTCCTCAGGAATCCTAGGTACATTTATCATCAATCTAGCCCTCAATGTTGAAGTAAAATAATTATCAAATTTCACATAACTAGCTCTTTCCTTATTACAAGATAAATCTGTAGCCCATATTTGTATTGGCAATCTTTCTCCATCAATCGATTGCCTTAAGAATTGAGCCTTGGTATCATTTTTCTACAGCTTTGACAGCCCCTCATGTATTTTCTTAGCCAAGAAAGAAGCAAAGTCATATGTGATAGAGAAGTTAGGGTGTTGTATTTGCACCCCAATGAACATGTATGCAATGGGCATCACCGCACTAGGACTGAAACCCAAAATCTGACACAATGAATAAAAAGTGGCTAGGAAATTATTTGCAAAACAATTTAATCTGAAAGGTTCTTGGTCATTGGGGCTGATATGAAATCTTGAACCTCCTGCCCTAGCCAGATGAGGTGGAAGCAATTTAGCTTTGAAAAGAGACTTCAAATTTGCATATTCCTGCTTCATTTCCTCAAGGTTGATAGGCACCAAGTCCTCACTCGGTTCACTCAAGTCAAAAATCTATTGAATATTATCTTTGTTAATGCTTAACAAAACCTTTTCATCATTATCCATAATTACCCGTGTGACAGGGTCATATCTTGCAGCTACTGCCCTAAGCAAGTCTACATCAGGGAAAACATTTGGTACCACCAGCTTCCCCATATCATATATCCATCCATTTGAAAAAGGGTGAGAAAAATTCCTCTGTCCATACCACAATTTGAACATTTCCAAACTTGTGAGAAGAACCCTAGCATCGGCTATGTTGGAACAATTATATACTAACCCCTCCCCTAGGATTTTCCCTCACATTAGAACTAATCCCTTCATTCTATCATTCGTTGACAAGGGAAATTGATCCAGGAAATCATCATACAGGTTTCTTTTTAAATAGTCAATCTGGCCAGAATGTTGCTTAGCTGGTGCCATCTCAGACAAACTAGGGCTTCTTATAACTTCACACTTCAAATATCTAGGACTAATCAGAGATATGAAATTACAAAACAAAATATTGCAATTTCTCACAATTTAAATAAACTATAGCCCTAAAACGTTTATCAACAAGCCCTATGATAAGTACAACAAATTTTTTCCTTAATTCAAGCATAAAGTGACTGGGAAATAGAGAAATTAACTCACAGCTCTTTTCGCAGAAATCCAAAATTCTGGTTGTCAGGGTTCACAACCTTTCTCTCAGCTCTGAAACTCCTTCACAAAATACCTGAATGCTTTGTGACACACATAAAGCAGAATAATTGATTTTATTTTGATCAAATTGTACCAGTAAATGTCTCATCCGCCATTAAATCTCACTCACGCGCTGCACGAATGACTCCAACCATATTTGATGCAGATTTAAATTTGAGTCATCGATCCTTCATTTTGATCAAATTATCAACGGCTACCTTCAAAATAGGATGACACAGTCGCCAACATGGCCATAAGGGGCCCACCATACCATACGTTGCGAAGGAAGTCCACATGGTGGTTGCCCATGATATCACAATCAGTAAAAATCCTGTAACTTTAGATCAAGCGATGGCGGGCAACCGTAGATCTTGAGCATCAATGATCTCGTTCCTTCAACACAGTCATCGGCCCTATCATTAATGCTCGAGCAGCTTTTCCATCAAGATTATAACACAACCGTCGATTTGAATCACGTGCATCTTAAGAGCACTTTAGTAACCCACCTTTTAATGTATTTAAGGCCGGATTAATGTTCAACGGTATTTCCTTTATTCTTTCGGCTTCATCAGATGAGACACATGGCGACAGCCCATGATATCGCGATCGACCAAAGCACTATGGTGGGGCCATCATGGGATGGCAAGGAACGGCTAAGATCAAACGGTAGTTGATCAACAGTCATGCAATTTCATCCCTCAGAAGGACACATGGTGCCCACCTGCGATATCACAATCAGTAAAAATCTTGCAACTTTCGATCACGCAATGGCGGGAAACCACTGATATCTAAAGGCAATTTTATCAATGGTAGCACGAATTCAATCCCTTCTACAAAATAAAACATTCATTAAAAAGGATGAGGGGACATCACTAGGCCAATGGTAAACAACGACATAAGTTGTTTTTTAAAGGATAAAACATGGGGCCAACCGAGACTTAGGAAATAAAACCCTATGGAGGAAATAAAGTATTAAAATCAAAGGGACTCAGCCTAGACAAACTGATATGACATAAGTTGTTTTAAAACCCCATCAAAAGTAATAACGAAATAGAACCCAACCAAAGCATGAAATAAACATTAGGGTTTTACATGAAGACAAAGCTAAAACCCCAACCCTTAGAAAACTCGAACACCATGAAAGACCAGAGACATAAGGTAAGGCATGAGTGAAAAACAAGGAGAAAAATACTGAAGTTCCATCAATGGCTCTAGTTGGGGATGTTTGTTCCACTGGAATGAAGAGAGAATCCAAAATCTTAGGTAGAGCAGACCAAGATGCAGAGATGACCAAAAGGGGACTGTTCGGACAAAATGACCCCAACTATGTACAAAATATATACAAAATATAAAAACCTAAACTACTGTTCATGGAAAAGAATACTTCAAGTGAAGTATAACTTCAAGAACTATCCATAAACTGGCAATTCCAGAAGATCTCCTGTCATATCTTGGAGGAAGTACGAATCTTCACCCCACTTACCAATAATCAAAAATGGACCCAACCAGATTGCATCAAATTTCCCGTGTTTCTATTTATATTCTATTATGGCATTCCACATTAAAACCAAATCTCCATCTTTGAAACTCCTTGCAGTTGCCCTCTTGTCATACAGATTCTTTACTTACAACTGCAACTTTGCATTTCTCTTTTGGGCTTCCCTCCTAGTTTCATCTAATTCTTTAAGAGCTTCCACTCTCAATTGCATCTCATCGTCAATTTCATTATCATACATCTGGACAAACTTATACGTTTCCATTAAGTTATTTTGGGGCAACCTGGAATTTATCCCATAAACCAAGTCAAATGGGGCACAACCTATTGCCTTCTTCACAGTTACCCTATCTTCTCAAATTTCTAATCTTAGGTTAGAATCCCAAGCCCTTTTACTTTGATCCGAGATTATTTTAATAATCTTCATCAGGCTTTTATTGCTTGAATCTGCTTGTCCATTTCCCTGTGGGTGGTATGGTGATGAATAAGAAATTTGGATGCCATGCTTCTCACAAAACTCTATGTATTCCTCAGATCTAAAACACAATTCATTATCTGACACAATCCTTTTAGGACATTGAAATCTATTCAATATGTTGCTCATCAAATCCCTTAATGTGTTTACAACCTCTGCACCAATATCATAAACATTAACAATAACATATAATCTCATTTAATGCGAGGAAACACCCTAGGGGAGGGATTAGTGTATAATTGTTCCAACATAGCCTAATGGAACACTGGATCTTTGCTCGTGCTTGGGAAACCTTTCACCAAAAGATGCCATGAATGCACCTTACCCAAAGTATGCTTTAGGACCTCCATGCATACAAACACAAGGATTGTCATTTATCATCTTGCAGTAGTGGTACCTAAGATGATAGTACTACCCCTCCCTTATACTATGGCCTTGGCTTCCAAAATGAGACCTCTCCTTAATCATAGCTACTTAATTGTCATTTGTAACTTTTTGTTTCTTGTATGCAATCATGATGACCAAAACCCCTAAATGAAATATTATGAGCATAGCAATTGTATCTTGATCACATGATATGAGGGTTTCATTGCTGTAATAAGCCTCTTGTAATAACATGTTTTCAATAGGCATATTATATGTGTCAACTAGAGTTGATGTTTCTTGAATGTCTTTTCCTTTTATGCCTTTCCTTAAAACATCATGCATTGAATGTTATCTGGCAACTTGTTCACCTAATGTTTGATTGTGAAGGCCTTGAATAGAGCCTTGTGCAACTTTAGATTTTTTTTATTGTTGTCCTTATCAATGATAATGACCTTTACCTATTGCATTCACTTTCACCAGTACACCCATGAATGAATAATATCAATCCCCTTTGCCTCTTGTAGCTCTTGCAAAGGTGTTTTCCTTGTACTTGTATCATGACCTTGATTCAACCATTTATCTTCTTTTGTTATGTGTAATAAATACACGTAGTCTCCTCATTTTATCTTTATTGGACAACCACTTGTCACATATGTGGGTGACCTAACAACTCACCTTCCTATGTGATGTGTGACTGTCGAATAGGGTTATGGTGAGAGGGGCTTGACATCAACTTGAAATGCTTCCTCATTGTTTAAAAGATGAATAATTGAACTTGATGCATCTATGAAGTCACTTCCTTTATAAACAGATCATGGATCTTCTCAAGAAGATTGAAGGACATATCAACATAGTATGTTGCATCTTTTGAATCTGTCCTTTCCTGTCCTATCTTATATTACTAGTCCTTTATGGTATTGAGAAAATCCTAAGGTTGTGGTTTTGTCTTTGACTTAATCCCTCTATCTCTCTCCCCTCTACCCATAACCCTAAACCCTAAACCCTTAACCCTTAAACTCCAAACCCTTCAACCATCTACCCTCTACCCTCTCTCTCTCTCTCTCAAGTCTCTCCCTCCTACCCCCTCTCCCTCTCTTAGGTCTTTATCTATATCTCACTCACTCCCTCTAT
>VDFB02270651.1:783819790-783845494 GCA_007258455.2 Sequoia sempervirens
TTAGGATTAGAGTTCAAGTATGGATTCAAAGTTAGGGTTATGGTACAATTAGGACTACTTGTTCAATAAATGTTCAATTAGGGTTAATACTTAATTAAGGTTAGTTTTAAAGTTCAATTAGGGTTTGGGTTAGGGTTGGGATTATGAATCAAGTAGGTTTGGGTTAGGGTTTGATTAGAGTTAGGTTTAGGGTTTAGTTAGAGTTAGGGTTAGGGTTAGGGGTAGAATTCAATTATGCTTAGTGGTCAATTACAATTAGATTTAGTGTTCAATTAGGGTAAGGGGTAGAGTCCAAATAGGGTTAGGTTTTAACTAGGGTTAGGATTAGAATAGAATAAAGTTTTATGTTTAATTATGATATCTAGAATTTAGTATAATTTTAGAAAATGAAATGATTTGGACACAAAGAAAAAAAAATAGAAAAGTTGATTTTATATAGATCTTATTTCTTAATTTATTCTAAAATTCTAATTAATAATTGTTTAATTAATTTAAAATGAATATTTAATTTAATTTAATTTAATTGTATTAGATAATTAGTAAAACTAAATAGATAATAAATATTTTATGGATTTTAAAAATTAGAATTTAGTTTAATTTTATTTGTAATGTCAAATATTAAAATTTTAGATTGAAATACTTAATTTATTTTAAAATATTTATAATTAATGTTGAATTTGTAAACTAATATTAAGACATTAATAAATATAACCCTAATAATATGTTATTAGTGTTGAAAAATGAGGTGTTTTCTTAGCTTAATACTCTGTAAAACTTTAATATTGCTGATCTAAGTAAGCTCTTTCTTTGTTACATATATTCTTTGTGGGTGATTATCTTGATTAATTCATTTTACTATTGTAGAATGAAGAGAGAAGTTGATAGAAGAACTAGACAGGATATTAGAAAGATCACACAAGATATAACATGGAGAAACCCTTTTGGGAAAAAACTCCACCAAGAATTATTCTATTATTCAGTCTCTGAATTACAATAGCTCCAATTCTTTATTGAGAATGCTTCTTTTGTCTTTGTCAATCTTCTTCACACCTGCAATAACAAACTCTCACAACTCTCCTCAACTTGCTTGAGATAAATAGGCTTTAATCAGCTTTGTAAACTCAACATTAGTTACAATTATAATGCACAAGCCCTATCGCTAAAAGGTACACTATATCTCATGCAAATAGGGTTATCTTATGAAGAACAATGCTAAAACATGTGCTTCATCCATTTGGGCATCCCAAAATGAAGCTACGACTCAACCTTCATTATGTTGATAATTCCAAAGCTCTTCCTCAAAGTTGGCACCCTTAAGTAATCCTACTTAACTGAGCCTTTAGAAATATATTATCATGCATGAGAGGTAAATCTAAGAAAGCATCTTAGGCGCCCAAGTTGACTCCAAGTGATTTCTAGTTAACTGAAACATTTACTCAACACCATTCATGCAAGAATGGTCATCCCCTGTTAATTGGAGGTAGTCCCTATTATCTTTCATACAACTCAATGTTATTAGCCATGCATTCCAAGTTAACTGAAGCTAACTACATACAACTCAAAATAGCCAACATGCATGCAACACGCACTTGCATGCAACTAAAGATAACTAAACTGAACTAAACTAAACTGATTCTGAACTAAACTAAACTAAACTGATCTGAACTAATCTAAACTGATCTGAACTTCAAACATGCAAACATCAAATATAACTCCTAGGATGTTTACATGCATTCAGAAGTGTTAACTGTTACTTTGTATAGTTAACTGAACACAAGTTAAGTGTCACCTTACCATGTGTGCACCCACATGTTTCTATTATTTAGGAATAACTAAAAATGTCAATTTCATGATTTATTTCATCTAAATAATTAATCTCATTTTAATCTTAGTGTTGTTGAACACATTCCAAGAACTTAGGAGATACATGAAATAATTAATGTTTAGGATTTACAATTAAATGGTATCCTATTTCCAACAATTAGGATTAGGGTTAGTGTTAGTATTAAATTAGGGTTAGAATTATTGTTCAATTGTGTTAGGGTTTAATTAGGGTTAATGCTCATTAAAGGTTAGGGTTTAAATATGATTCAATTGGGGTTAGAGTTCAATTAGGGCTAGGATTTAGATGGGCTTAGGGTTAGGGTTAGAAATAGTGTCTAATTAGTCTTAGAGTTAAAAATAGGGTTCAATTAGGCTTAGGGTTAAAATTACAATTCAATTAGGGTTATGATTCAATTATGGTTAGGGTTTTGGTAAATTATAATTATCTCACATATATGAGTTTGGGGTTAGAGGTAGGATCTTGATTTAATTAAGCTCAGCCTTAAGGTTAAGGTTAGGGTTTAATTAAGCTCAAGGTTAGGGTTAAGGTTAAGGTCGGGGTTTGATTAGGGTTATAATTAGAGTTAAGGTTGTCATGAGAACTATGGTTAGTGTTAAACTAAGGATTATGAATAGCATTATAATTATGGTTAGGGTTAGAATTAATTAGGGTTAAAATGAGAAGGGTTAGGATTATAATTATAGATAGACTTAGGGTTGTGATTAACATTAGGGTTAAGTTTAGGTTAGGTTTACCATTTAATTAGAGTTGGGGTTCTAGGATAAAGCTTGGGTTCAATGATAGGGTTATGGTTGGGGTTAGAGTTAAAGTTCAATTACAAATAGGGTTAGGTTCAATTAGGTTTAAGGTTAAGGTTAGATTAGGGTTATGATTCAATCTCAACAATAATTCTCACTCTAACTCTAACCCTAAACTTAATCGTAAAACACTAACACTATTTTTAACCCCAACCCTAACTAAATATATATATCTAACCCTAACCTTAATTCTATAAATAAAAGTAATTCTAATCTTGTCTTTCATGTTGTGTTGCAAATGCTACTAGCATATATATATTATTTATTAATATATAAAAAATATGCCAAGAGATATCTTTGTCGAGTCACCTATTTTATAATAGTACAATAGATGCATCAAAAGGATATCTCTTAGCATATTTTATATTTATTATTAATAAATAATAGATATGCTAGTAAGTATTTAATAAATAAAATAAAATAAATATATCAATTTTTTACAATATAATTCATAAAATTATTAAAAAATGAATGAATATTATTTTAAAATTATTATATATATATATCAAAAAAAAAATTCATTAATAATTATTTCATTTTATTTCACAGTTATAATTTTATTAATTGTATTCTAAAAATTGATATATTTATTTTATTTTATATATTAAGTATGAAACATTTTTTATCCTTTAAAATTATTTTATTACATATATTTTAAAACTTGATATATTATTATATTTGTTTTATTATATGTATATATCAATTTTTCTAGTGTATAAGAATAATTTTATCAATCATATTTTAAAATTTGATATTTTAATTTTATTTTATTTATTAAATGTATATAACAAAATATGAAGCAGTTACTTCAAAATTATTTTATTAATTATATTTAAAATAATTCAAAGTAAAACAAAATTATTTTTTAAAGAACAAAAATTTATTCTATATTTTTAAGAATTTAAATATACAACATTTTTAAAAGTTTTAAAAAGTAGACAATAATTTTTTAAAGAAAAAAAATTATAGTGAACATACTAAGGAAGTACGTGTTGATCGTCAAAATAGCACAGCAACAATTAAATAGAATATCACTATCCTACTCTCCTGAAAGAGAAAGAATAACACATGGATATCTTAGCTCCCAAGGTCTTTGTAGTTGGTTCTCAACTGTGCTAATTTCACTCAATGGTTGGTAGGAACTATAATGTTCAAGAGGCCTGCTAGTGTAGGGCTTGTGGATTGTTCTAAGATCAAGCATGAATTTAAACCTATTTTAACTGGGGTTTTTAAAGAAACATAAAAATATAGATCAAGGTTTTGGTACTGAAAAGAATGATAATTCATCTAACTTAACCAGACTTTTTACCTTTCAAGGAATTGCTAACTAAAACTGAAGAACAAAATTAACTTGTGATTAACAGAACCAGGACCAGAGTTGGGATGGGAACTAACTATGGAAATAATCAACATTTCCAAGTTCAACCCCCATTCTGGCTCTGTGTCCACAAAAGAAACCAAACGCGAGGGACAAAGAAGGAAACAAACGTAGGCAGGATTGGAGCAAAAATCGATCCCGAGCAAAACACAATGGGGGTGGGGGCGGAACTAAATCCGAGATTGAAACTTCTTCAAAGTTTCAGTTTCGAATTCCATCTTGATCCTGCCTCTGGAAACATACAAAGAGATGACCAAAAGAATGAAAAAGAAAAGGGGAAAGGAAGAAGAACACCCCGTGACCAATCGATCGGAACCTGGGCAAAAACAAACAAACACAACAGAATCGAGACAGGACCCAAACCTGAACTAGAAACTAATTAAAGTTTTGGGTTTGGATTCCATTTTGAACCTGCCTCCGTCGACACCCAAAAAGATGACGAAGACAAACGAAGGAAGAAAAAGGAAAGGGGGAAGACATCCCCAAAAAAACAAAAGGAACAAAAGCGAAAGAACAAAACATGCGGAACCGGGATCAGAATGGAACATGAACCAGAAACTAATTAAAGTTTCAAGGTTTGGTTCCAATTCCAGTTTCGGGTCCGCCAAACCAAAGGCACGCAAGATAGAAAACAAAAGAGGTGGAACCAGGACTGGGAAAGGAAGAGAAAATGGAACTTGGAAGAAATTCCAAGTTTGGTTTCCGTTCCGGTTTCGAGTCTGCCAAAACAAAAAAGAGAAATGCCCAAGGCTGAAAAGAAAATAGCTAAGGCACAGGACACCAAACCAAAGGGAAAATGACCAATGAAGAAGAGAGAGAAAAGAAAAGTAGAGTTAGAGTCAAGATGGAAAATGAACCATAAACCTTTTCAAGTTTCAATGTTCAAGTTCAGCTCCAGACCCAGTTCTGACAAAACAAAAGACAGACGGAAATAAAGGAACTGTTGGAAACAGAACCAGGAATGGAATAAGACCAAAACTTAGATGTTATTCCAAGCTCGATATTGGTCCTGATTCTACTTCTGACAGAATAAGAAGAAAAACACCTAAGGCAAAAAAAAAAAGACCAAAGGAAAAGAATAGAACAAGGGGGACCCATTTTGTTCTAGAATAAAATGGGGTGGTTATGCAGGGCATAAAAAATGGTGACTCGGCTGGGAAAATGGTTTAACCATTTTCAAGAAACTAAAGAATTCAGCTACCCAAAACTCCTAGTTTATGAACATTACAACTCCAATTGGGTCAGTTTTAACAACCAAGGTTGAGCTAGAATCTCAAATGTAAACCAACACTGGCTACCCCTGAATCTATGTGTGTGCTTGATGGTGCATCATCCTTTCATAAAGTTTTCTTCATCCTTGGAACAATAATGTGCAAGATTTGAACTATATGATTTTATCCCCTTTAGTTGTTGTGCAATGATATCTTGGGCATTGCTCTGCTACTAGTCAAGCATCCATAGCCCCGATGGAGACACCTCTAGTTTTCTCATAGCATTGCTCTACTACCAATCAGGTGTCCATAGCTCTGGTAGAGATACTGAAATCACCCATTCATATCGAGTTCTCTTTTCTCTTTAGATAGTTCTCTCTTATTTTCTTTTTTTATAGAGTTTCAGATATTTCATTCATTTTTTTCTCAATATTTCAGATGCCAGACATCTGTTCTGGGTTGAAAACTACCATGGACCTCATAACAGCACTTGGGAAATCAAAATTTTCACTCAAATCTTACAACACTATCATCCTAGGACAAATATATCGTTACAAAAGGAGATGGTCTTAACGATTTGTGACAGATTCAGGGCAGCTAATGAAGATTATTTACTTTGCACCTTGCTTTCAAGACCTTCCACAATGCTTATTTGCAATGGGCATAAAACAAAGAGTTTTTAGGACAAAATCACCCCATCAGCAAACCTAAAAATATCTAAACCACTTCTCTCCTAATAACCAAAGTATGTTTCAGATAACATCCCACCATTTTAAGTTGGAAAGAATAGATAAAACCCAAAGAACAAAACAAAAGGACAAAAAGGAAGGACAAACAAACAAACAACAAACTATTTACAAATAGGAAACAAACAAATTATTTACATAAAGAACAAAAAACTATTTACATATAGAACAAAAAATCAACATGCTTTATGACTCAAAATAATGCTTTAGAAACTATCCATTGATAGGCAAGGGAATAGGTTCTCCAGTTAAACTACATAATTAGAAAGCATTTTCTTCTAGGATCTCAGCAATATAAACCTAACTAGAGCTTTTCAAATTTCTCCTGACTGCCCTTCTTTTCATTATCTTTATCCCACAGCAGTACAAGGTCAGATATTTTGAAGGATTTGATCTTGGCTCTTTTTTCAAACCAACGTTTGACAATAGCCTAATGTCTAAAGAATTGTTGCAAGGCAGCATCTCTCTCCTCTTCCAATTTTAACAAGGTAGCTAATCTTACTTCTATCCTATCGTCATTAGAGTAGAATTTCTACATGAACTCAAGGATAGGTATTTGCAAATGAATAGGGAACATAGGCTCTTGTCCATACACTAGCTTGAATGGTGAAGTCTTTAAAGTAGCCTTGATCCTAGTCCTATCTACCCATAATGCAAACCTTAGCTGGGTGTGCCAGTCCCTAGGGTTGTTCTCTAACAGTTTCTTAATTACCCCCAAGAGATTCTTATTGGTTGATTCTGCAACTCCATTGCCTTGTGGGTAGTAGTTTAAAGAATATTTTAAGACAATTTTGTGATCATATGCCCATGAAATGAACTCAGCGGAATAAAAGGAAGATCCATTGTCACATACCAATGCGAAGGGTACTCCAAATCTAGTTGTGATGCATTCGATGAGGAACTTGATTACTACCTCCATTGTGCTATTCTTGCAAGGTATAGCTTCGGTCCATCTTGTGCAGTAATCAGTGGCAGTCAAAATAAATTTGTGTCCTACTAAAGAATTTGGGTTAATTACCCCAATAAAATTCAAGGCCCATTGGGCAAATGGCCTTACCTCATAAACAGGCTGCAGTGGCATGGCTAGGTGGCGTTCTTTTGATGCAAAAATCTGACATATGTGACATGTTTTTACATGTTGATGGGAATTCTTGAACACACATGGCCAATAATAACCAGATCAGAGGATCTGATGTGCTAATGAATCCGCAGACTCATGACCGGTGCCATGTTTCCCATGAAATTCTGCAACCACATGTTCAACCTCTTGCTGATCAAGGCATCGTAGGTACATTCCCTCAAAATTCTTCTTGTATAGTAATCCTCCTTTGAGCATATAATGAGATCTCTTCATTCTCAGCACTCTCCTTCAAGTGGCGTTCATTCCTTGTGGGCACCGATTATTGAGCATGAAACAAATGATATCAGCATACCAAGGGTCGTTTGAGAAGGACTGGGTTGTGTATTGCTGACAAATAATGTTGTCACCAGCATTTTCCATGGACTGAGACAGGCCCAAACCTCAAACAAGTTTCATAGGGTGTATCTCCAGATCGAACTCTTGTAAAATTGCCATCCACTTCCCTCTTCTTTCTCCTAGCTCGCTTTGCATAAGTAGAGACTTCATAGCAGCATCAGGAACTACAACAATAATTTGACTTCGAAGAATGCAGTGCCTGAACTTCTTGACAGCTTGGACCAATGCAAAAGCTTGTTTTTAAAGAGGTGGGTACTTAATTTTAGCATTCTTAAATGGAGAAATCATGAAAGCAATTGGCCTCTCTTCTCCCTCTTCTCTTCGTTGAGTTAGTACAGCTGCATAGGAATGTTCAGAAGCAAAGGAATAAATGTAGAACGGCTTCAAATAGTCAGGGCTAGTAAGGACTTGTGCTTCTGAAATGGATTGTTTGACTTGAGAAAATGCAGCCTTTGCCTCATCGCTCCATTCTATTTTAGCATCTTTATTCATCATTTCATTCAATGGCTTCACAATTTCTGCAAAACCCGTGATAAATTTTCTCACAAAGTTGATCTTTCTAAAGAAAAATCTCATCTCCTTCTTGCTTCGTGGCATGGCTATCTTCATAATGGACTCAACTCGGTCTGGGTCGATTGATATTCCTCTTTTAGATATTATGTGTCCCAAAAGCTTCCATTCAGAAACCCTGAACACACACTTTTTAGGATTCAAGGAGACACCATACTAGATACATCTTTCAAGAACTTTGGCTAAGTCTACAGCGTGGTTTAGTCTATCTTTGGAGAAAATTGTCAAGTCATCAATGTAAACAATGATGCATTTACCAATTAAGTCCTTGAATGCTATGTCCATGGCGCATTGAAATGTTGCTCCAACATTTATCAGACCGAATGGAATCCTTCTGTATGCAAATGTTCCCCACTTTGTAGTGAAGGCTATCTTCATTTTGTCTTCACAGTTAACCATCACCTAATTGTATCCAAAATAACTGTCCAGGAATGATATCATCTGAGACCCGTTGATAGTCTGCAATACTTCATCTAGTGAAGGGAGTGAGTAGTTGTCCTTCTCTGAAGCTCTATTCAGATTTCTTAAGTCTACACACAGCCTAATCTCTCCATTTTTCTTACGGACTGGGACTAAGTTAGCCACCCATGTTGAATGTTGTATAGGGAAGATTATCCTTGCAGAAAGCAATTTATGAACTTCTTTAAGGATCAGTGGTTCAATTAGGGCATTGACAGGGCACTGCTTCTATCAGAATGGTTTAGCTTCGGGCTTCAGAGGAATAGTATGAGTCATTACAGAACATCAAATGTCTTTAGAGCTTCATATCCCCAGGATATCATAGCAATATCATTCTTCAGTGCCATCAATATGTCTTTTCTAATTGCCTCAGGGCAAGCTTTCCCTATGTAAACATGTCTTTTCGGGCCAGTATCAACCAAGTTAACAGTTTCATATTCACTTCCCTTATCTTCAGCTGATATCTTCTCCTGAGCCCTAGGGTCTGAATCAAAAATTCTTTCTAAGGCCACCATTCCCTTGGGAATGCTATTGCTTTTCAAATTAAGGACCCCCTCTATATCACAATCTTTAGGGTTCCAATCTCCTTGTTCAATGTTAGACTCATCAATGATCTACCCTTGGAAAATATTTGAGCTTGCTAGAAAAGCAAGAATATGTCGATCATCATCAAAAACCTAAAAGTTCTTGACATTATCAGGAATAGCGGGGGTAGAAATCAATTCTACTGAGAATCTCTTAAGCTTGGAGCCTTGCATAGGTTCTAGGGTACTTGCAGCAATAGTTAATGAATCAGTTATTAGATTCTCCTCTCTAGGGATTAAGCTAATCCCAAAGGCATCAAAGTCTTCAATCAGGTTCCATACCCTATTTCTATATGCTGCCAACCTTTTTCTGTGGCATGTGTATTGGTTGCGCACTTACCTGATAACTATTTATGAATCTCCTTTAAGCATCAAGGCAGTGATTTTCTTCTTATGTGCAAACATCAGCCCCCGAGCTAGAGCTTCATATTCTGCTATGCTGTTAGTGCACCCAAACTGCAACCTGTAAGAAGCAAAGAAGGTTTTCCCTTTCAGTCTGGTTAGTTCAATCCTGACACCACAGCCTGTCTTGGGTTTGGATCCATCAAATGTGAGGGTCCACAGTTGATCATGAGCTAGAGTTGGTCCTTTTGAGGTCGTTGTGGGCACTGGGATAGGATGAGCCACAAGTGGGGATACTTGATCTTTGGCATCAGACATAGGGAATGGGTGTTCAATAGGTTCCTCAGGTGTAATTCCCAATCCCTACATAGATGTATTATGTGACCCAAATTTATCCTTTTGGCATTCACTTGTAGCTTTGATTAATTCTTTCGGTTTTGGTATACTTGTAAGTACAGGGGTGTCGAGCAAACCTTGGGGTTGTTCCTCATGATTACGTTGATTTGGAAATGTGACTGAGGCAAGTTCAATTTGAGGATGAACTTCCCTCGAGAGTATCTTATCCTTGGTTAACATTGTTGCTTCCTTGGATTCAAATGAGAAATGATCAGCAACAGTCTCAAGGCGACTTGGGCTAGTTTTCTTAGCTTGGGAAACATAACTTAAAATGTTGATGCAAGGGTGACAAGTTAATTCAGAATGACTCTGGTAATGTATCCTACACCAATTAGGGAGTAAGAGACTTTTTAAATCAATGCCTTCCCCCAAGACCAACTGATCTTGTTGTAGCTTTCTGATCAAGGTCTGTTGATTTTCATTAATCATGGGGTCAGGGAGTTTTTGTATTGACATGTCTTTAGAGTCGAGAACCGAGAAGGTTAAAATTTCTTCTCTTTTATAAACCCTTATCCCTATTTCAAAATAAGCTACCTCATTGGGACAATCATATTCAATGATGACATGCTTGAGACAAGGTTCACTTTCAATCCTAATCTGCATAGGCACTCCCCTCCATGGTAGCCACATATGTGAAAAGTCAAGGGAGAGATATCCCCCTATAATTTTCATCAATTCCCTACTCAACATCATACCATAGGTCTCGAGAATGTTTGCTACTTGAATATCTATGTTGGTTAGGATCCTAGGGTCAGATCCTACTTGCACATGTATTTCTCTCAATTCCCCCACCACATTAACCTCTATTTTGTCAAGTTGGATGACCTTCTTGTTTGTATGAATGGGGTTTAATCCCAATTTCTTGCATACATAAAATGGCATAACATTGCCAAAAGCCCCTGAATCTAACAAACAATTATGTAGATTCTTTCCACAGATTCTTAAACTTAAGATAAATGGTGGGGTACCTACCTTGCTTCTATACAACGCAACGTTCATATCTATAGCAGGTGCAACCTTACTTTTCCCTTATGATTTATTAGCTTGTTCCAAAGCTTTCAACACTATCTCTCGTTGAGCAGGGCACCACTTTAGGATGTCAAAATATGATAAAGAGGTTATCTGCCTCTGCATCTCAGCAACAATATTAAATTTTTTGTTATAACTTGCATTATTTTTTACAACACCAAGTGGATTACTTGTGTTATGGAAGTTAGGCAGACCTTTTGGTGAAGGAGGGTTGTTGTCAGCACTTTGATTCAGAGGTGTTGTGCCCTTAGCACACACGCCCCGTTCGGGATGGGGACCCTCTTTTCTTTTGCCTTGTCGGGCCTTTTGGGGCTGCCTCATTTTACGTGCCCCTCTTTTTTGATGTTCTGCATGGTTGATGTTGCTCCAAGGTGTCATCACAAATCGACCATCCCCCCCGCTTTTGGTCTTTTGCTGCCCTTCGGGGCCTCTCGGGTTCCCTTTGGCATTTTGGGCTCTAGAGCGGCCCTAGGCCACTCCGGGCCCAGGCCTCCGGAGTTCCCTTATCGGGTGTCCCCTTTGTGTTTGCCGCCCATTGCGGCGTTCCCCGGGCATCTTTCCGCCCCTCGGGGCCCACCCTGTCGTCTTCCATTCAAACTTCATCAGAGATTTCCCGGGCGGTGCCTGCCCCTTCGGGCCCCGGGCCCCAGAAGTCCATGTCCGGACTTCCATCCTGGGATCGCCATCTGCGATGGCGATTCTCTGGCGACCTCCCGCCCCTCAGGCCCCGGGATGTTGCTCGCCGCCGCCTTCACCCAAGCAACGCATGAATCTCTTGGCGGCGAACCCCTCGAGGCTTCCCGGATTCCAGGCCCCAGGTCTATATTCGTCGTGTCCGTTCAAAGTCGTCAAAAATCTTGCGGTGGCCATCGCTCCGCGTCTTTCCAGTCGCCAGGTCCCGGAGTCTCTGCCGCCGCCGCCGACTCAATTTGAAATTCACCAACTTTTTGGCATGGTCGTACCAGCATTTATTGCAGCATTAATGGCGCCTAGGGTATATAATGCCCGGCCTGCCAAAGTCATTATCACATTGCGAGTTGGAGCGAATTGCAAAGCCAAGCATCTGGGGACCATCACGATCAATAGCGTCACGATCGTCCCCATTAGCTTCACTCCGTCGACCCCCGGTGGATTCCGCATCACCCTGCTGCACGCTTTCAAGGTAGGCCATTCCTGTTTGCCCTCCCGTCCTTTTCGTCCTTTTGGGGAGTTTAAACGAATTGAATAAATAGGATAGGTTGAAATAAATTGAAGAGCACTCAATTGCGCCCCTAACCCATGTGTTAAAAATGACGAATCTGAAGGGTTTACCCTCCCCGCCGATTCGGAGCTTGCCCGTTGCACGGCCGTTCTTCACGTAGGGCGATGGGCACCCTCGGGCCCGATCTTGCCTTTCGCCGTCCCATTTCAAAGTATGGTTGCATGCCGGCGGCAGTCCTCCTAGCCGGGTCCGGGTCGTCAGGCTTCTATCCCTGGAATGCCAGTTGTATTTCACCGAGCCAAACTGCCCAAGTCACCTTGCCTCCCGGCCTCTGACTCCCGGCACACGCCTTGCCAAGAAATTGAAACCACATTGTCCTCCATTTGTGTGCTCGAGCCCTGGACATCGGGGTTCCGTGGTTGTTTTTCCACCGTAGGGCCATTCAGGGCCTCCACGGCAAGGTCGCATCTGCCGCCCGCCCTCCAGACCCCAGGCTTCCATTGGCCGTCCAAAATTGCTAAACTCTGCCTTGCCCCGGGACCCTCTGGGCCCGGCCGTCTGGGGTTCCGTCTCTGGAACTCTGTGATGGTTCCGCCATCCTCCACGGTGGAACCCTGCCGGCTTCCTGCCCACCGGGCCCCGAGGATCGGTCCACCGCCGCCGTGTCAATCAACGCAAAATTTATGAGGTGGTCGTCACCCCGCATCGCCCCGCCTCCCGGGCCCTGGGAGCCTGCTCGCCACCATCGCCCAAACATTGCAAGTATCTTACGGCGGCCTCCAGCTCTTGTCCTCCTGCCCTCCGAGCCCCGGGCCGCCCTTCACCACCGTCGATCGAACCATTGCTGAAAATATCACGGCGGTCGTCACCCTGTGTCCTCCCAGCCCCCGAGCCCCGGAGGTCCGAATTTCGCCGTGCCTAAATTTCATACCACCCATGCCGGCCATCCTTTGGCCTCGCGGACCCCGGCCCTCAGACTTCCGCTGCTGGACTTCCTTGGCCGGAATTTCGCCCACTGTCTGCCGTCGCCAACTGCCTTCTCCTGCCGGCTTTCTAGCCTGAAACCTCCGATGCCACCTAAATCAATCCAAGCAAATTCAAACCACGATCTGACTTCGACCCATGTCCTGATTTTTGTTGTTCCCCATCATGAGCCCCTTAAAACATCAAAATTTGGCCAAAGGGAGTCTCCAGGAGCTTTCAGTCACATTCTCCCTTCTAGACAGCATTCCTGCGAGGGAAGTCTGGCCCTCTGGGCCCGGATTGTCCAAACGCCCTGTAATGAAGATCGATACCATCTAAGGATAAGATTTATGATGTACTTAATTAATTATTTAGATGATATGCTCAGAATATGGACTAACATGAACGCTTTTGATGTTTTGTTGTGCTGACTTTGCCCTTTACTTGCAGGATATATGGAATCGGCTGCAGGAACTTCAAGGGCTCCGCCAAAAAGGACAAGGGCAAGAAATCCGAAAGGGCCACTCGAGGAAAAGAAGATAAAGATCAGATGAAATTTTAGTTCCAGGGTGAGCCGCTCCAGTCAAAGGTCTCAATGGACTGGAAAGAGACCTCAGATACAAACATCGACCAAGTGGACATAGATGAGTTCACCCAGAGGGTCAAGGTCAACCCTACTACAAAGAATGTCAGACTGATAAGGCAGAGCGGAATCGCCAAAGCTGTCAGCTTCCCTCCCTCTCTGGTAGCGCCTGAACTAGTAATGGCTTGCCGAGAAGCCTACCAAATGGACACCTGGACAATCATGGATAAGGAGGGGAACATCCTCACCGACATGTCTCCAGAAGGAATCACAAAAACATTTCACATTCCCACATTCCCACATATGGAGGTCCCCAATTTGGAACAGTGTCAGGCAGTGTGGGACGCTAATCCGTTAGGGTGCAAGAAGTCGATTAACCTTTACTAGCTTAAGGAGAAACGGGGCAGCACTACGAAGGTCCACTAGGAGCTGTTCTGCAGCGACTTCCACGAAGACTATCACGACCTTGTGACCATGTTAAGTAGGGTCATGGGCCTCCCAGCAGCTGCCTATTTCCAAGAATGGATGGCCTATTACATTGAGCAAATCCTGCGAGGGAATGAGGACATGAACACTAAGACCTCATTCAACTGGGGAGGCATCATCAGCAACTGCTTCCACGAGCAGTTTGTAAACGTCAAGAAAAGCTCTAAGTTTTATATGACCTCCTACCTGGTGTACTCCTTGGTGGGTCAGAGACAATTTAGCGGACTATTCGTGGCACCAGATCAGGGGCACAAGCAAGGGCTCAAGCCATTTGACAAGTACCCTCAGCTTCAATATCGCAACTTCAAAAAGGAGTACTGCCGGGTCAATGACGCCTTCATTGGCCATATTATCAGATTAATCATCAGGGACTTCGAGAGGAGGGTCTCCCACAATGCCAGGGCACTCCTAAAGGAGTATGCTTTCCTATATATCCAGTTCCCCAAGTTCACCTACATCTGTGCCCAGGGATTCATAGAATGGTCGAACAAGTTGCCGCGGTATCCAAACGACAGGATCATTCTCCTGAAGCTTTCCCGGAAACTCCAACACATCCAGACAGTCTTTGGAAACAAACACGTAGCAGGGATCCCCTATCCCATGACCCTCAGCCAGGGCTTGTATCGACTGTAGACATCCCAATGCGCCAGCAACTCTGAGAAAGAGCATAAAGAATATCACTTTGACTAGTACACCGCGCGCCACCCGATGGATCCACACGGCCATGTCAGGAAAGTATTGGGGCCGGCGTATGCTCATAAATACCACATTGAAGACTTCTAGGCAGATTGCCAAGATGACAAAGAAGTCCGCGTGAGGCACTACATGCACATGACTGTGCAGTTTTTGAGAAAAGTGCAGCTGTTCCAGGTGTCGGACCAGCTCGAGGAGGACGAGTCTACAATCATACACCCAAGGTACCCTGTGGTTGCCAGCTTGGCAATCACCTCCATAGACTGGGACGAGCAAGAGGTGGATGACCTGGATACTATCACCCAGCCGATCATAACTCGCACTAAGGAGTGGGTCGATGGGCAGGTGGCGCAACTAAAGCAACAAGGGGTAGTCCTTACATATGAGGCACTCAAGAGCGAGCCTCCTGCCACGAAAGATGTTGCCGCCACCAAATCAGCTGGTGAGACTTCTAAGTCTCCCCCCGTTACCAGGTCTCAAAAGAGAAAAGAAACAAAGACAGCACAGTCTGCGGACCCTAAGGAGCAAGCGAAGAAGGACACGGGGGGCTCATCTCCCAAGAGGCTCAAACAGACAGTGACCACAACAGAAGTGCGGCCTCCCTTGCTTCTCCCTCCCTCGGCTAGTACACCGCCCGTCTCTCAAGCCGCGATTGCCTCATCTCCGCAGGCGGTGGACATTTCTGTCCACCTTGCCTCTTTGCTCCCGACCGGGTCAATAATTAACGTCGACTCCTCTTCTGGCATGACCACTTCTCCTTCCTCTTCTGCTACCATGTCACCCATTACCTCCCTACCTCTGGCAACAATAGCGTCGCCTATTCCCCTTTCCACCATTCCCGAGGCTATTACGTGGCACCTGCAGAGTCTCCCCCCGAGCTCTCGCAGATCCTAATGGACCCTGCTCTCCAAGCAGCCCTTGCCCAAGCAATCTCGACAACTCAGCCTTCACAACCGCCAACGGGGCCGCCTGCCATGGAAGCCATGATGTAGATTTCAAAGGAGTTGGAGGAGCAAGAGCAGGAAGCTTCGAAGCCTATTGAGGAAGAGGCTAATGACTACTACAAGCATCCCGAGTACGGACACAGAACCATCAACAAGGTGGCCTATGAGGAAGAAGAGACAAGCTCTTCCAAGAGCGGAGATGGGGAGGGTGGCTCGGGGGCCAAAGAGATTATTCAGGCATTTGATGAGGACCTTGAGGAGTCGGCTCAGTAGCCAAAGGATGTTGGGGAGGAGGAAAAACAGCCACCACATGGTGAAGAGGGATAGCCGCAGGAGGAACAGCCATGAAAGGATTCATCTGTAGCTGAGACCCATGTTGTAAAGAGCCCCGAGGCTGGGGCTACTGAAGGGAAGAAAGAAGAAGAGGCAGCGAAAGAAGAAGATCCCACCCGGATATTGTCCACCAAGCTGCCCATCAGACACTTCGTATTCGTTCAAGACTCCGACGAGGAGGAGGACGCTACTAAGGAGAAGGAAGAGCCTCAAAAGGAAAAGGAGGCGGAGGTCTTGCCTATAACTGAAAGGGGGGAGGGCAGCCATGATGCACCCAAGGACAAATCTGCCATGCCCGACTGGTTGGAGAAATAGCTAGAGAAGACTACTCCTATTTTGAAGGACCCGAGGGCAAGATTGGAAGCCATCTTGGCTCGATCCCTGACCACTATAAAGAAGGAGAAGAAGCCTAAGGTCCGTTCCAAGATAACGATGGACGCTTCCGGCTCCCGAGCAGTGCAAGTTGCCACGCCTACTGTTGGCCAAACAGGAGTGAGCTACAATATCTCCACCATTGACCTAGGGACAGCAACTAAGGAGCAGAAGGTCAAACATTTGGAGGAGTCAGTGGCCACAATAGTACACCTGATCAAGTAGGACAAGGTCACCAAGGACGAACTCAAGGCACAAGTTGCTGCCCTAACTGACTACATTCAGCAGTGGTCCTCAGTGGATGACCTACCCACTACCTCTACAGTCGCACCGCAATTACTCTCCAAGGAGTAGATAGATAAACTAGAAAGGAGGAAGAACTTGGAGAGGACCACTGAGGATTGGTTCCAATAGGTCATAAGCACCAGAAGCATGGGAATTAGCATGGCTGTGCAGATAGCCAACAAGTTCCTGGACTTGATCTAGTCCCTGGAAAGCACGAAGAAACTCTGCACTAATTTTCCTGCCATCTATGACTCCACCTTCCCAAAAATTGAAGCCATCCTTCATATTCCTGAGGACACATGGGAAGAAAAGCTAGAGCTGAAGAAAGAAGATCATTGGCTGGTGGACGTATGGCACAGAGACCTCGATAACTGAAAGGAGAGGTTGGAGCAGATCCAGAGCATGGTGGATCCAGATATCGAATGGATTAAGGAAATCCGGGCAGAATGCGCCCAATATCTCAAGTTGATAACGGGCTATGATATGCCCACGGTGCAAATGGATGCAAAAAAGGTCAAGCCATACTTCCAATAGAAGATGAAGGACGAGACAGCCAGAGAAATCACCACGGAATTCCTAAGTTTTGCTACCCGTGCCTTCGATCAATCAGAGCTATGCAGAGACCAAGGCTCGAAGTATGACGAGGATTGGAAGCGGCTAGAAGAGAACACCAAAGAATGGAGCTACCAGGCATTAAGATGCGAGATCCTCGAGGTAGACAAGCTCCAAGCGGCCGTCCTCAAGTATATAGCGCAAGCAGCTTCCGAGGAGCAAGAGGACAGCCCAGCCAAGGAAGAAGACCTCCCTGAAGAGTAGCTACAGCCAAGAAGACAACAATTAGCTATAGGACAAAAGAGCTATAGTGTCATCCACTAGATGACAAAATAGGGAAGGGACAAAAATATTTTTAAATTGTAAATCTATTTAGGGGTAGGTGAAACCCTATTTTGTAATGAATCATGGCCACACAATTGTAATGAATCTTGGCCATTCATTTAACTTTTGGAAAGCTATAAATAGAGCACTCCCCTCATTTGCAAAAGTGAGAGTTGAGTTGTTGTAAAGACATGCTGCTAGAATTTATAAGAAATATCACTGACTTGGTGTATTTTCTTGATTTCTCCCATATGACATGATTCATTCTCCAATATTACATTTTTAGCTTAGATCTTATGGCTATTTAGTTAGCTGTTTACTTTATTTAGATAAATCTTAGGAATGTTGTTGGCTGATTGTGAAAATTCCTGCTTTGTTGATGATCCCTTAGTCCATACTTTTTGTTGTTTGCTGAAGGTAGATGGCTGTGCAAAGTTAGCCTGGACTTGATTTGAAGCTGCCCCAAACATTTATCTTTAATTCATGCATGTATGTGGTGAATGAAGGATGAAACATCTGTAGCCCTTAGAAGATAGCACAATTTCCATAATACTGTGAAATCCCTGGTTAAGTGGGATATTGTTTTAAGGAATTGTCCATTGCAGGAACTCCATTCTCACTATTCATTGCAAGCTTCAGGCTTAGGAACTTTTCTTCCCCTTCGCTCTTTTCCACTTTTTTTTAGAAACTGAACAAACTAAGGTTCATTGCACTTTGTAAAGCCAAATCTAGCAACTAGAAGGAGTTCAAGATCGCTGTTTGAACCTACAGCCAACTCATAATAGCTTTTATCCCAATAACTCCTTTTCAAAGATCCAACTTCATGCTTTGTGCCTACACTTTGTATTTTCTGTAAGACCGCCTTGTGATTCCAGCAAATCACATCAAACTACTGAGGTATCTAAGCACTTTCATGACCTGACATCTGAGAGACCTCGGGATAGTGTTCTGCAATTCGATTGTGGAAGATTGTCTTTCAAGAGAGGTAGTGCACCTATGCACTGCCTGTGTTGAAAAGTGCATAAAAAACACATCAACAAGAGGCACCATGTGATTAGGCAGTGCTGATGTAGTGAATGGACCCTTATTTTGATTTCTCAGAAAGTGTCCTCCCTTTGTTTGAAAGGCTTGGGCATCATATGAATCTTCCTTTGGTTCATTCTTCTCTTGCCCTGGGAATGAAAGTTCCTCGTCAAAGAGGTCATAAGTCATTGTTGTATCTACCGAGTCACCTCTTTTGTTGGAATTCCCTTAGAATGTTTGGGCATCTTCCTGTGCCATCATGACAACTTTCTCCACTTTAGGGTAGTTCACCTCAGAATGGGTTGCAGTATCATGCAGCCTACAGTAGTTAGTCATAAAATTAAGGTCGGCCACATTTGTAGTATGTGACCTCTCCTCATTAGCTTGATAATTGTGAGAGACTCCACCATTGTTCGGCCCTATATTCCATTGTCGGTTGTTATTTGGCCTTTGGTTATATCCCCTATTTTGACTTTGATAGCCTTGGTTAAGGGATTTTTGGCCCTGATAACCCCTTTGGATGTAATTGTTGTTATTCTGATAAGTACCCTGATTGTTGTTGTTTTGATTAGGGTAGTTACCTTGGTTTTGGGAGGGGTTCAATCGAAGTTGAGCCATGTCATTTGTGACTTGGGATAGTGTTTTATTTAAGGTCTCTACCTCATTTGAGAGTTGGACTGCCTGTTCATTTTCCACACTCTTAGTGACCGATGGCTAACTGATGTGATTTGGTGTTCCATCTTGGTTATGATGACCATACAGATTGTGATGAGCTTGTGATTGCTGAAAGAGGTCAGGGGCTCCATTGGAAAAGAATGGAATAGGATGTTGCATCTGTAACTCAAACATGGGCCGATAATGTGAAGGAGACATCCCTGGGACTGTATTGAATAAAGGGGTTGGGATAGGTATCTGGTACCCTATTGAAGGAAAACCTCCTCCCAAACTTCCTTGTTGAGAGCTAATTTGTTGTAGTTTGATGGCAAGGTGGTAAACTTTAGATAGGAAATCAATGTCTACGGGCTGATAAGTTCTCTGCAGGAACAAACCTAGCAAAGGGTCTATAACCCTAAAGTATGCTTGAATAGCACTATTCTCAGCGACTAGGTAGGGGTCCTACAGTCTCCTATACATTTGTTGAAACCTGGTATTGAACAAGGGCAAGGACTCACATGGCTCCTTCCTAATGGTAGCAAATTGGTGATATAAAAGAGCCAAATCCACATAAACTCTGAACTAATTAATGAAAGCATTCTCCAAGTGTGTCTAGGTCAGTATAGAACCTTGTGGAAGATTAAGATACCAGTTGTATGCCATAACCTCTAAGGAATAAGGGAAAAACCTACAAACTACATCATGGTGAGCTATCTGAGCTCTGGTACAGGCATCCTTAAAAGCCTGTATGTGCTCTTCAGCACTCCTTGATTCACCATGAATGTATTTGGGACAAAATTTCTCAAGATTATTAGGCATATCGTGAAAACCTCCAGGAATAGTCCCTAATGGAGAGGGATTATTTTGAAAAAATACCATTGGTAGCAGTGGTGGTGGTTGAGTCAGCTGTTGTATGGGTAGAACCAGCTGTAATGATACTTGAGATGGATTCGGTGGTGGATTGATGGGTATCCACTAGGTTATTGGTGAAAAACCTAGTGGAGTGAGTGGAGCTAATAAGGGTGGTATGATAGTTGCCTCAGTCTTGTGACTTTTATTTCTTATCAGGGTCTTGAGTTCTATCAAAGGTGGTGGATTTTCAGCTGATCGAAGGACTCTATGAGACCTTTCTGGTGAGAAAAACACAGTATTATCTAGCTTACCCTTCTAGGCCCTCCTTCTAGCACCAATTTCTCTGTTGATGATCAAAATAGCACAGCAATAGTTAAACAAAATATCACTATTCTACTCTCCTGAAAGAGAAAGAATAACACATGGATATCATAGCTCCCAAGGTCTTTGTAGTTGGTTCTCAATTGTGCTAATTTCACTCAATGGTTGATGTGAACTATAATGTTCAAGGGGCCTACTGGTGTTGGGCTTGTGGATTGTTCTAAGATCAAGCATGAATTTAAACCTATTTTAACTGGGGTTTTTAAAGAAACATAAAAAGATAGATCAAGGTTTTGGTACTGAAAAGAATGATAATTCATGTAACTTAACCAGACTTGTTACCTTTCAAGGAATTGCTAACTAAAACTGAAGAACAAATTTAACTTGTGATTAACACACAGTTGCATTCATTCACAGTGTTGATTTCAACAACTGATCACAAGTTACCATTTAAAAAAAACACAAAATAAGATTTCATTCCTTGAAAGCTTTCAAAATCAAATGATTAACCCAAGATAAATACCATTTTGGAACACAATATGAAGTAGATTCGAGTCTGGTTGCTCCTACTGTTGGTAAAACAGATAAGCAACATTTACAAATCTAGCACAATCACCAGTGTACAGAAAACCTATGTCTTCAGATTGTTTCCATCTACACTAAGAAAACTTGAGGGATACATTACTTTCTATGTTGAATCTAACTCCTAACTAAGAAGACAAAAGAAGCTCCCATTACAAGAATCAGGATGCAACTTTGTCTCTTCTATCCTTCAGAAAATTTGTACTCTTGAAAATCTATCTCTAGACCTGTCTACTCTATTATCTCCTCTTACTGCTTCTATTTCTTTTTTACTTCCCTAACTCTTACTTTCTAACCCTTATACAAAGAGGAAAAATTCCATATATATATAGAATGTACCAAGAAGAATGCGATGGCCCCTATTTTAGGGTTTACAAAATATCTTACTTCGAAAGAGTCAGCGTCCAAATCTTTTGAATAAAGTGGATTCTGCATTAAATGTGTATACCTATTGTCCATGTCGGTGAAATATTATCCCACCGATGATCTCAGATCTTTTGCAGCTATAGCATTAACTCCTATGCCTTTGTGTCCATCTTCAAACTTCCATGTCGAGCTACCTTGAATGCCCTAAAGCATTACCATTAATGTCGAGCTACCTTTGCCAGCAAATCTCGCTACTATCACTGTGACTCGTAGTTTCTTCCTTCTTCCCTCGACCTTATTCTCGCTCCAAACCTTATGCAGATATCATCTCCTGTCGACAAGACTAGCTCCCTTCACTGAGACATTACACCGAAGTCACGTCCTTTCATTGAGAGCTCATTTCATTTTGGGGAGAATTTTCTTGGTCGGTGAGACGTTATACCAAGCTCAACATGCTACACCGAGGGCATAGAATATGTTAGTGAGACCCTATCGGGTCAGCAAGACTTTTCACCGAAGTCACCTCCCTTCACCGAGACTCTCCAAGTTGGCAAGACTTTATTCCTTCGGCCAGACATCACGCCAAACTTACATCTTTCAGCGAGACTTTACCCAGATCGGCAGGACTTCTCTTTGAGGCCTTCATCTTTCAATGAGATTCCTTGAGAAATATCATCATGTAAACAACTTAATCTTGCAAAACAAGGTCTCCATTAGTCTTCAAAGTATGAAAAGTACATTATTTATAGATGCCTAGCAAAAGAAACCCAACTCCAGTGGAAGTGGAACCAAAACAAAACTAGAAACAACACCAAAGAAATGAACTAGGTGGAGCCGGGACCGGAACCAAATCTGACCTAGAAACAACACCCTCCATCAAAACTGGTGGGGGCAGGGCCAAAAAGGAAATGAAATCGGGATCGAAATCGGGATGGGAACTAACCATGGATCCATTAATCAACATTTCCAAGTTCAGCCCCATTCCGGCTCCGCATCTGCAAAAGAAACCAAACGTGAGGGACAAAGAAGGAAACAAACACAGGCGGGATTGGAGCAAAAATCGATCCCAGGTGAAACACAATGGGGGTGGGGGCATAACTAAATTTGAGATTGAAACTTCTTCAAAGTTTCAATTTTAGATTCCATCCCGATCCTGCCTCCAACAACATACAAAGAGATGACCAAAAGAATGAAAAAGAAAATGGGAAAGGAAGAAGAACACCCTGCGACCAATCGATAGGAACCAGGAAAAAACAAACACAGCCGAATCAGGACCATACCCAAACCTGAACCAAAAACTAATTAAAGTTTCAGATTCAGATTCTGTTCCGAACCCACCTCCGTCGACACCCGAAAAGATGATGAAGACCAACAAAGGAAGAAAAAGGAAAGGGGGAAAACATCCCCAGACAAAACAAAAGGAACAAAAGCAAAAGAACAAAACATGCAAAACTGAGATTAGAACGAAACACGAACTAGAAACTAATTAAAGTTTCAGGGTTTGGTTCCAGTTCCGGTTCTAGGTCCGCCAAACCAAAATGAAAGGCACGCAAGGTAGAAAACAAAAGAGGCGGAACCGGGACTGGGAAAGGAAGAGAAGATAGAACTTGGAAGAAATTCCAAGTTCAGTTTCCGTTCCGGTTCTGAGTCTGCCAAAAAAAAAAAGAAAAATGCTCAAGGCCGAAAAGAAAATAGCTAAGGCACAGGACACCAAACCAAAGGGAAAACGACCAATGAAGAAGAGAGAGAAAAGAAAATCAGAGTCAAATTCAGGATGGAAAATGAACCAGAAACCTTTTCAAGTTTCAATGTTTAGGTTCAGCTCCAGACCCGGTTCTGACAGAACAAAAGACAGATGGAAATAAAGGAACTATCAGAACCGGAACCGGGAATGGAACAAGACCAAAACTTGGATGTTATTCCAAGCTTGATATTGGTCTCAGTTCCACTTCTGATAATATAAGAAGAAAAACACCTAAGGCAGAAAACAAAAGACCAAAGGAAAAGAATAGAACAAGGGGGACCCATTTTTTTCTAGAATAAAATGGGGTGGTTATATAGGGCATAACAATCACAGAAGCTAATTAATGAAATGTACATCAACTAACACTAACAACCATTAACAAAAGTGTGGCAGGCATAAGCCATGCAGATGCCCATGCCTTTTTTTAGGCTGGGTATCCATTGCCCCACCATACTACTCATTGCCAAGGAGATCCATGTGGCGCCCGCCCATGATATCACAATCAACAAAGAACTCGCAACTTTTGATCACATGATGGCGGGCAACTGTGGATCTAAACCATCAGCAATCCTGTTCATTCAACACAGTCACCAGCCTTGTTATTAACCATCGAGCACCTTTCTACTAAGATTATAACATCTCCATTGATTTAAAACACATGCATCTTATAACTACTTTAGTAACTCGCGGCATAATGTATTAAAGACACATCAAAGTATTTATCATTCCTCTGGCTTCACCGGATGAGACACATGGTGCTCACTTGTGATATCACAATCAATAAAGACCTCGCAACTTTTGATCATGCGATGGTGGGAAACCGTGGATCTCAACCATTAGAAATCTTGTTCGTTCAACATAGTCTCCAGCCTTGTTATTAACCATCGAGCACCTTTCTACCAAGATTATAACATCTTCATTGATTTAAAACATGTGCATCTTATAACTACTTTAGTAACCTATGGCATAATGTATTAAAGACACATCAAAGTATTTATCATTCCTTCGGCTTCACCAGATGAGACACATGGTGCTCACCCATGATATCGCAATCAATAAAGACCTCACAACTTTTGATCACACGATGACGGGAAACTGTGGATCTCAACCATCGACAATCATGTTCATTCAACATAGTCACCAACCTTGTTATTAACCATCGAGCACCTTTCTACCTGGATTATAACATCTCCGTTGATTTAAAATACGTGCATCTTATAACTGCTTTAGTAACCTACGGCATAATGTATTAAAGAAGCATTAAAGTATTTATCATTCCTTCGACTTTACCAGATGAGACACGTGGCGCTCACCCATGATATCGCGATCAACAAAGACAGTGTGGTGGGGTCATCGCGAGATGGCGGGGAATAGCTGAGATCACACGACTATTGATCTACGGCCATGCGAACTTGTCGCTCTGCAAAATAAAAACATTTATTAGGGGAGAGGTCCCAGTAGTCGTGCAGGGTGCAAAATAAAAAAAAATTATTACGGGAGAGGGCACACTCAATCATGATGATAATACCTAGTCTTACCACATATTTATACTATATATTGTAAATAAATAGTCCAAATGTAAATAAAGAAAAAACCAAATGTTGATAAAAAAAATGAACCCATACTTGAACACATGAGAACCTCTAAATGTTATATGAAAAAAACACAAATAAATTCATGAAGAAGTGAAATAAGTTTTTTTTTGTTTCAAATAAAATATCACAACTCTCCACTATAAGTATATCATTTAAAAAATAAAATGCTCATTTAATAAAATAAGACACTCATTTAAACAAGTATTGTTATCGTAGTGAAAAAATATTGTTCTTATGTGTACAACAATTGGGGTAGCAATGTACAAGCATTGGATAATTTTATATTAATAGTTTGTCCTATCACAAATATAAACGGTGAGCACAATAAATAACATGTATTTTCCTATTAAATGTGAAGGATTTTCAAAAAGTTTTAGTGTTCAACTATTGTCCATTTTTGTTTATAGAAGTTGTATTTTAAATCATTATGTGTTGTTTTTATAACAACAAATAGATTTTTTGTGTTCAACTATTATTCCATATGTGTTGAATATAAAAGGTAGAGATATCAAAGATTTATGGTGATCAATAAGTATTTGGTCCACTTAGGTTGTATATTAATTTTAATTTAAATAAAAATATCATATCTCTACAAGCAAAAATGATATTTTTTTTTGGTTCAACTATTGGGGGTTCCATGATTAAGCTTTTGTCGAACCTTTAAACAGTCAAATTTTAGACACTTCTCAAAAGATCTGCTGATGTGGTGAGTTGCATGATGATTCGTGCCTCCAAACCTTAGTTATAGATAACTAAGAGACCAGTCTACATTTCAAAAAAAAAATGAAGATTCTACGATATTCTAGTCAATTGCTACATGCTGAGAAAGTTAGCCTGCACGACTACTGGGCCCTCTCCCCTAAAGCAGCTATGACATCTCTAGTCATGACAAACAATGACATAAGTTGTTTAACAAGGAACACGGACCAACAAAAGACTTAGGAAAAAATAAAGTTAGGCTAAGGAAATAAAACAATAAAACAAAAGGGTGCCCAA
>VDFB02270651.1:783845594-783903460 GCA_007258455.2 Sequoia sempervirens
GGATGTTTTTTGAGTTTTGCAATGTTTTGAGGTTGTTTTTGGTATTTTCAAGGTTTTCAAATATTTTGATTTTCAATTTTTCAATGTTTTTGGATTTTGGTGTCTTTGTATTTATCAAAGATTAGCCTTGCCTATGTTTAAGCTCAGAGACGACGTAGTTTAGAATTCAATGTTTTTGATGTTTTTCTAACTTTTTGAGTGTTTTTTGGATTTTTTGATGTTTTGGATGTTTTTGGATTTTTGCATGATTTTGAAAATTTGGATATGGATGTGTAATGATATTAGTGCTTTGTTTGGGATTTTGTTGAAAACCAAGCTAAGGTTGATTGATCAGATCGATGGATTGATGATGATGATAACATTGTTGAGGATACACAACAATGCAATGATAGTGTTATGCAACACAAGGATTTGATGGGATTGATGATGATAACATTGTTGAGGATACACAACAATGCAAGGACTGGATTAATCAGGATTGATAATGATAACATTGTCGAGGATACACGACAATGCAAGGATAGTGTTAAGCAACACAAGGATATCCCGATATGATGATTTTTTGATTGGATTTGATTGATCATGTTTGATGAAGCTTGGTTTCAAACAAAAGATGTTTGGATGATTTGATGTGACGTTTGACGTGCATCTTAGATGCGACTGATATCGATTGATGTTTGATGAAAGATGAAGACTGATAAGGAATGTCTTCTCGTCAAGATATGCCACGGGCTAGTGATTTGTATTTTTGCTCACAAGTGGTTTGACCAATTTTATTTCATGTTTTCCAATGTTCAGATCGCCACATAAGTTGGAGGATATAGACCAAGATTTATTCTTGAAGCAAGATGTATATATCTACCCCCAATGTCTAGCAATGTATGTAATGTCATGGGTGGATGCTTGGTTATAAATCTAACAATAAAATCTACAGAATGGTTAGTATTTCAAAAACAAATCAAGATATTCAACATCCTATGAAATAATACATCATGTTCAAAATGCAAACAAATGACAAAGGATCTAAAGCAAAAGCATAAGAAAACATGATGCAAACTATCTCATATTGGATTGGTGTTACATGTGCGAGTAACCCTTTCCCAACCCTTGATTAATAAGCTTAGATGATGATGATAAGATGGAAAAGATTAGCTCTCCATTGAAGAGAGTAACCTTGTATGAGATTGGAGATGAAAATGCTAAGATTGTAGAGTGGATGAACAAAATCAGTTCTCAAACCAAGAGAGTGACTTTGCATAAAGATTGTGGAGGATTTGCTTGAGGATGAAGCCTTTATTTAAAGATTTTCAAAATGCTAAGTGTTGAAAATGGACCAATGTGGGACAAAGATCAAGCCAATAAGATAAGGCCACTTGTCAAGTGATGATAGGCCAATGTATGTGCAAGATTTGGGAAGAGTGCCCATGAGAGGGAGAATTTGAATTCAAATTTGCAATAAATTTTGAGAGGGGGACAAGAAAAAAGAGCAATAAATGCCATGTTGAGGGAAAATGAGGCTTTTTTTAATAAATCAATAAAATTGATTTATTGTGCAAGTGGAGATATCTAGAGAATGCAAGTGGGATGGGATTAACATTTAATTAGGGTTAGATTAAATAGATGATGATTATGCTGATTTAATGATGATTAGGTGAGTTGACCTTTAGGACTTTGATATTTGATTTATTTGAATTAGAAAATGATGGAATATGATTTAGGATTTGATTTAAATAAAGTTCTGATTTATTTAATTAAATGGAGATGATGCAAGATGAAGGTTGAAATGATTTATGAGAGATGAAATGATATTATTTGATTAAACCCTTGGATTGACTTGATTTACCTGATGAATGGATTTGTTGCATTTAATCAATTTACTGAGCAGATGAATATGCATAATGCAAATTTGACGTGTCTACACAAATAAACTACATTTATAGAAACTAGACTCAATTCTAAAAATTTTAAAAATAAAATATAAAATATTTCAATTAGTTTCCAAAATTTGTAGGGGTAGCACGACCAAAATTCTATTTTTCAGGAAGTGTCCACTTCGAAAATTAGTAAAAAATAAAATATTCATTAAAAAATTATCAAAAAAATCATGCATCAACTACATACTATTAGCTAACTTTTAGCTGTAGTGATTTTAAAAATACTAAAAAAAGTTCACCGTACGAGGGTCGTACAAGAGTTGCTATGTTATGTTTTTCTGACAAAAACAACACCAATTTATGTACGTCCCTCATTTGAACCCCTTAATCTCAACCATTTTCAAAATAAATTAGTAGTTTAGAAAGTAGACTTGGAGCACTTTGATCCTTTTTGTTCCATCTCAAAATTTTGAGTGTAACTATTCTCAATTTCATGTCCAAGGTTAGTATTTCCTGATTTCAGAAAAGAAAGTGGCCACTTAAGCCCCCTTTTTGGGAACCATCTTGGTGCACTTACCTATAATATAATTATATTTATTATTATATATAATAGTATATATAAGTTATATTATTATTATTATATATTATATATTATATTCTATATTAAAAATTATTAAATATAAATATGAAATTATTATAATTAATAATTAATATATTTAGATGAAGAGATAAAGATGAATAGATAAAAATATAGGGAAAGTGATTGATCTATATCTCCTTGCTGTTCTCTTTCTCTCTTTATCTCCCACTATCTATGTCACTCCCTCTTCCCCTCTCTATTTATTAAGCTCTCTCTCCCTCTCTCGCCTCTCTCTCTCATTCACTCCATCACTCCATCTCTCCTGCTCTATATCTATATCTCTATTTATATCTTTATCCTCTATCTCTCTATATCACCCCCTTTATGTCTCTCCCTTTCCCTCTATATATATATTAAGCTATCTCCTCCTCTCCCCCCATCTTCTTCTATCTCCCCCTCTCTACATATCACTCTCCCTCTCTCCCCCTCTTCTACCTATATCTTTCCCTCTCTCCTTCTCCCCCCTCTTCTCTCTCTTCCTCTCTCCCCCTCTTCTCTATCTCTCCTCCTCTACCTATCACTCCCCCTTTCTCTCCCTCCTTCCCTCTCTATCTCCCTCCCTCACTTCCTCCATATCCCCCTATCTATATCTCTATGTCTACCTCTCTCTCCATTTCTCTTCACATATATCTCTATCTCTTTCTCTCTCTCTCTCTTCCCATATATCTTTAACTCTCTCTCTTTCTTTTCCCATATATGTCTATCTCCCCCTACTTATTTCTCCCTTTATCCCTTTCTCCTTATTTCTCTCTCCCTCTCTCTGTCTCTATTTACCTACCATTATTTTTCTCTTTTTGTCTCTCTCTCCCCTCCCCTCTCTATATATCTTTATATCTCTATCTCTCTATCACTCTATCTCACCATCTATATCTATCTTTCTCTCCCTTTCCCTCTTCCTCTATCTTATCCTATCTATCTCCATATCTCTCTCTTTGTATTTTTCTCTCCCTCTACTGTATCTCTCTATCTATTTCTCTCCCTCTTCCTCTCTCGCTCTATCTTCATGTCTACCTATATTTTCCTTTCTCCTCCTTTATCTCTAGGAATGTCTCCCTCTCTATCCATCCATCATATCCCTATCTATCCCTCTCTATATATTTATCTCTTCCATTTCTATCTATCCCTCTCTCCTCTCTTTATCTCTCCATCGAGCCTTCTCTCCTCTCCATATCCCTCTCCTTCTCCATCTCCATATTTATCTCTATCTCCTTACCCCTCTATCTCTCACTCTTCCCCCCTCTATCTCTCCCTCTTTCTATCCCTACCTCTCCCTCTCTTCGTATTGCAAACATAACATGAGCTTGTTGGTAATGGAACTTGATTATCTTCCTAATTTAGAGGTTTTATTTCAATCATGTTTGGATCTCTGTAAGTGGATGCATAATTTATTTCAAGCTATCTCTTCTCCATTGAGACCTTTTTTGCACAAACAACATCAATTGATAAATGACCTACCAATTGACCTCATGTGCTGCATAAATGTATAAAAAAAATAGACCAAAATTTATCCTAATTGACCTTCCACACCTCTTTGGCGTACCCATTGCACACTAAGGTGTGATTGCTAGTATAATTAATATGGGTACATACACTTTATGTAGAACTAAAAATTTCATGTGTCTTGCCAATTTTTTTTCATGAGTGTCTAACTCCATTATGGATGGTCATGCATGGTAGGATGTGTCAATAAATGTTTTAGGTTGGAACCCAAGACATGTCTAGATAGAACTATGCCATGTAGAACTATGAATACCTATAATGAAGTAATGTAAGAAGCAAAGCATTTGAAGTGGCGAATGAAACCTTCCAGAAACCCTAGATGCCATTATCACTAGTTTTTTACTACTCTCAGCTCAAATGCAACTCAAAGTTGAGGCTCGATTGATAGGTGACCCCTCTCACATGCAGGTTAAGGAAAATACAAAAGATGATAAGCTGAATTTGAAGGAAAATGACCACAATGAAGTTGTGAATCTGGAGCTGACCTTGGAGAAAATCCCAACCATTTCCAGTGAAGACCCAGATGAGCCTATTCTAGAAGAAAATTCGGGTAAAACCATAGAAATATAACTCCCTGATGATGTTATTGATGTAATTGAAGAGTGCCAAAATAGAACTATAATTTTTTTTTTAACAGGTGTTCCTTCTGAAACTGAATTTTATAAATGGGCCATATTAAATTGGGAAATAGAGGCTTTGAGGTGTCTTAGAAAAGAATATGTATCTTGTATGTTCCAATCTAGAGACCATGCCCAGGCTATATTACAATATGGGACTTGGGTAATATGTGGGAAAATATATTATCTACAAGCCTAGAATTTTAATTTTCACCCTGAAGGCCCTTTCTATTCACACTAACCTATGTGGGTTGAGTTTCCCTTTCTTAATTCGGCCTTTAGACCTTTTTTAAAAGACATTGTTGCCTAGATGGGTAGAATAATTTGGTGCAAACACAGTTCTAATAAGTTTTCAAGCCTTAGGGTTCACCCTAGGGCCTGTGTGGAAGTTGACTTAAACAAACCCCTACCAGAGAACACAAAATTGGTTGGCCCTATTTTCAAGTTGATTCAGCCAATGTTTATTTAAATAAGTTGAATGCATGCTTCTTCTATTGAAAAGAAGGTCATCTGATCCATGAGTGTCCTCTTAGAAAGTAGAAAATGGTTCAGACACCAACAATATCCTCTCCACCTAGTGGCCACTTATCTACCCCTAGTCATTCGCCTCATACCATCCAACCCCCTAACCCCCATCATCTACTTTTGAAAATGCTCTTGTTCCTAATTCCAACCCTAGTAGTCCTCCTGGTGTTCTTGGTGAGACAACCCCATCTTTCAAAGATACAATTACGTTGAATAGGTGGAGAGAGGTTAGAAAGAGGAAAGAGCCTTCCCCTCCTTCTACCTCTCGTTCTCTACACCAAGTGCACTCCTGTTCTCCCCCATTCTTCTCCTAACTTAGTCCTTGCTCAAAGTTCCTCTCCTCCCCCTTGCCCCTCTTCTCCTCACCAGTGCGCTCTTGATTCTTCCCTTTCTCCTTCTCGAACTTGTCATCATTCTAGATCTCCTTCCACCTCTCAAGATCATGAAGTTAAGAATTTAGATTTGAATATTGATAATCGGTTCAATGTGCTGACTTCAGATGAAGAATATTCCCTTCATCATGAGTTATAAGATATTGTCTTGGAACGTGCAAGGGATCTCTCTCCCCCCTCATAAATTTAAAGTCAAATAGTTTGTTATGAAATAGAAACTTGATGCACTTTTCCTTCAAGAAGTCAAAATTGTGGGAATTAAGCTTGAAGCGTCTTTACATGTAAGGTTTGGGATGATGCAATGTTCTTGTTTACTTCTCATATTGAGGGAAAAGGTGGGGCTATTATTGGTATTGTCCTATGGATTGCTAAGCATTTTATTGATAAAAGTGAGGACACTTCCCATAGCTATGTTTGGGCCCTCATTTTTATCAATGGACAACTCATCGGTTTTTGTTCTATTTATGCCCCAAACTTTGTGAAAGAGCATGTTGAGTTATGGAACTGGTTGGCTAATAATTTTCCCAATGTTAAATGGATAATAGGTGGTGGCTTTAATATGGTTGAGCATGCTCATGATCATAGCTGGTCTAAAGAATTTAATCTCAATAGAGAAGAATTTTATAGTTGGTTATTTTGTCAAAATTCCTTGGGAGTGGTTGATCCTATTTATAACAAGATTTCTAGTCATTCAAAAAATTGGTACACCTGGTCCAATTGCAGATTGGGAAGTGATAGAAAACTAAGTAGGCTAGATAGATTTTACATATCCCTTCCTCTACCCCTCAATAATGACCCTTTGGGTGTGTACGTTCAAGTGGATCTTTCTACCACTCTTTCTAACCACTACCCCCTCATTTCCAATATAGATTTGTTCCCAAAATCAAACACAAATAGTTTGCTACATTTCAAACTTAATGTATCCCATTGAAAGAATCCTTCTTGTCTATCTACTCTTAAAGGTATTTGGAACTCCATTCCTAGACCTGATGAGGAGGGGTCTTGGATAGAGTGGTGGTGTGTTGCTATAAATAAATGCACTAGTTTTTGTGTTCATTTAGCAAACAAGTGGCTCAGAAACGCAAGCAGAAAGAGATCCCTCCAAGGAAAACTTGTGCATGATAGAAAACTATTTAATGCTAATCCAAAAAATATTAGAATTCAAACTTCCATTGCTGCTATTGAGGCTCAACTATATAAAATTGATAATTATAAAGGGCATGGGGCCAAAATCATATCTAGATTACATTAGATAAAGGAATGAAATAAGGGTACAAAATATTTTTTTAATTACCTCAATTATAAACATAAAAAGAAAGAATTCGTCTTGTAAAGGATGAATTCAATGTATTACAAAATAGTCCTACTGATATTTGTAATGTTTTCAAACATATGAGAACCTTTTCAAAGATGACTAATGGGAGGATATACAACAAATTCTTGAGGATATCGTCAAAGGTCATATTCCTAACAAAATTGATCAAGGGTACAACCAGTATCTTGATAGATCATTATCATTGAAAGCATTGGAAAATTCCATTTTCTCTATGGCCCCTCATAAAATTCTAGGTAGCCACAGGCTTCCTATGAAATTCTAACAGGTTATGTGGCCACATATCAAGGAAGACTTCTACTATTTATACTTGGAGGCCCTTAACAAAGGTTCCTTAGGTCCAAACATTAATGGTGGCATAATTAAGATACTTCCTAAAGGAAAATGGAACACTATCTTTATATTTAGCATCCTATCACCTTACTAAATACCTCATATAAAATAATTACTAAAGCTGTGGTTATTCGTATAAAACCTATGGTGCAAAAGATTTTTCAAACAAAGCAAACACGTTTTATTATTGGCAGATATATTCTTGAAAACCTTATGTTAGCATGGGAAACCTATGAATGGGCTCAACAAACATCTTAGAATGTTATTTTAATAAAAATTGATTTTGATAAGGCCTATGATAGATTTCGTTGGAGCTTTATTATTAAAATGCTCCAATGGTTAGGCTTTGGTCCTAAAATCTGGTCTCACATTCAAATATTGTTCTAGGATGCTAATGCTTAAATTATCATCAATAACATGATGTCTGATACATTTTTATTACAATGATCCATTTGCTAAGGATTTCATCTTGCTCCTTATCTATATGCTCTTACGGTTGATGCTTTGGGTTATCTTCTTCAAAGTGCTATTAATCAACAAATCATAACAAGTGTTTCCATTCTTTGAATGTTGTTATTAATTCTCATTATGTTGATTGAAACTTACTCTTTTATGGAATTCTAAAAAGGACATCTCCAATATGATGGAAATTTTGGAGCTTTATTGTGAAATTTTAGGTTCTAAACTAGCTCATAACAAAACATAATTTTTAATGGTTCATGTTGGTAATGTTCCTCAGTGGATTCCCAATGAATGGAAACAAATCAAACATGGAGAAATCATGAGGTACCTTGGAATTCCCTTTGGTATTGGTATTTCTCTTTGTGATATGTCAAATTGGTTTCTAGATAGACTTAAGCATAAGCTCTTTAACTGGGAGTATAAATTCCTTTCCTTGGCAGGTAAAATTCAAGTTGTCAATAAGATTTTCCTTGCTACGCATGTCTATTATTATTCATATTGGATGCCTTCTAAGAAAGGCTGTGAGGATTTAGTCAAAAATATTCATATATTTCTATGGGAAAAGTGGGATGGTAACCCAGGATATATATCCACTTCATGGTCTCATTGTATTCAACTAAAACATAAAGGAGGGTTGGGTCTCATAGACCCTAGGACTCAAGGGATTTATTTGGCCACCAAATGGATTATTAGAGTAGTTAAAGGGGATGAACCATCGAAGATTCTAATTTGATATAAGATTAACCAAGCTTCAGTTAAGGGAAAATGGCAACAAGTGGGCTGATTAGACAAAATTATTCATGCTTCATTTTTCTCTTCCAAGACTTATCTTCCCCTTTAGTCTATTTGTAAAGGCTTGGAAATATGTTTGTCACTTTTTAAAGTGGAGAGGAGAAGAATTGCTGCAACTCAATTTCAGTTTTTCCACTTCATCTATTTGGTGGAACAAACATATCCTCTATCATGGACAACCTCTTGCATTAAACTTTCTGAAGCATTCATTTTCTTTGTTTCGAAAAGGGGTCTGTAATGTTGTCAATTTATGGAAATTATAATCAATGACCTGGTCACAATGGAATGAGGTTAAAAATCAGTTCACTCTTAGCAACAAACATATAGATTTTTATCTTTGTGTAATCTTTTGGTGTCGGTGGAGCTGTATATGAAATTTTGTACTCTAATTCATTGCAATTTTTTCAAGGACTGGTCATGGTTGTCTTCATAACCCTTCTTGTTGTTCCCTTGAAAAAAGATATATTTGGAGCTGCTTCCTAATTTCTCCTTGAAGTCATGTTTGAATGCTAAATGGAAGTGCAAGTTCAATGAGAGGTTTTGGTTAAAATTATTTGCTCAAATTTGGAACTCTAAAGTTAATTTTGATGCTCAGTTAATTTCCTGGAAGATTATACACTTTAAACTACTTGTTGGGATAGGATAAAATGTATTATGATCTAGCCAACTAACTATCCACTTTGTTATAGCCATGAAAATATGAAGCATATTTTTTAGAACTGCCAGTTGGTTAAAAGGCTATGGAATTTTGTGCTCAGTGATTTTTCTAACTATCTTTACTCATAAGTTAAGCTAGAAAGAAGCTTTTGTTGGGGTTGGTCCTTATAATAATCAAATTTATGATAGTGTGAGACATGTTATTTTGTTACATATATGGAGAAATAGATACAAAGTTGTTTTTACTATCAATGATGATCATTAGGAAGTTATATTTTTAAGTATTTACTTTGATATAATTTTTTGTCTTGCTGCCCTGTTTCTTATGCTTCAGAATGAGGCTTTGAAGAGCCTTACATTGAGCTATCAGTTTTGACAGATTAACTTGTAGGTTGGAAAATTGTTGAGCAAAAAAGGAGTTTGTATTAGTCAAAGTATAAGTTTTATTTTCCAAGATGTATAATGTTGTATTAATGTAATATTTCAACTTACTAGAACTTTTTAAGTTGTCTTTATGTATTAAAGTCTTGCTTTTCTAAGTTGTGTTTGTTAGTAAAATGCTCTATGTTGCAATGGTTCCTCTTTTGGTATAGTTTCTATTCTCATTTTTATAACCGCTCTTTATTCTTTGTAATGCATTTTCTCAATGCAAAAAAAACTATAATGAAGTAATGTTGTATGTAGAGGATGTTATCATCCTAAGTGTGTAATTGCACAACATAGTATACATGAAATAGATGTACAAGAATGTATTTGACCTCCTCCATTTGATTTCTTATCTACAAATGAAAGCTTATAGAAAAATTCCTTTATGTATTTAACATGATTTATAATGTCTACTAAAAGTAAAAAATCACCGATCATAGTGATAAATAATGGATATTGGCAAGCCAAAATGGACCCACACATGAGTAAAAAAAAGACACAAGACATTTATCATGGTGAGATTTTTATGCATGTGATATGATAGTCATCATGGAGAGCCCATCGACCATAATGAATATTTACTCATGTTGGTGATTTTTTGTAGGTATTATGTTCAAGAAATCCATGCTAAGGGATTCTTATGGTTGTGTTAGAATTTCAAGAGTGATGGTGTAGATTCTAGGCTTCCTATTTTTAGGCTTTGTATTTTCTTAAGAAATGTAGGATTTAATATGATGCTCAACACCTCCACACATGTGAGGCTACTAGAAGTTTTATTGAAGCACTACCTATTGAAGCACTTCTTACCTCTATAATATTAATTGGTGAAGGTAATTCAAAAAATTACTTTACCTTATTTGGATCCATCTTCAAACCATTTGGTGAGATTAAAAATTCTAAATATACCAATTATGTATTCATGAAACTAAAATTCATGGTATTGATATACTCACATTGCATGGGATCTATTGTGGCTTATGTAATAAGAGGTTGTATTTGGAATTTAGAATAACTTTGGCTTCATTCTAGATGCATTGTAATAATCCCACCTCAATAACTTTGAGGTTATAAACTCTAAATTTTATACAAATGTAAGGTGATAATATTGTTATGTATTTAAGAACATTTTGTTCCTAGAAAGTATCTTCATGTAGGTACATAGAGTAGTCATAGAAGTCATTGGTGTAGTATTTAATAAATTGGAGGTTGGGAAACATAATGTCAGTTATCAGTTAGTTCATTGTGCTTGACATTCAAAGCTCAAGGGAAAAGACGTCAAGGAGGATTTGTAGGTGGGGGATACAAAAAACTGATGAAATTGAGATGAGGGGTAACTAACCAATAGGTTATTTACATGTAGAGGGATTTATAATACTACGTGGGTAATAGATTTCATAACAACTAGTGTTTTCCAACCTATAATTTTACAAAACAGTAAGAATGTAATGAAAAAACTTTTGATATTTACACAATATGAATGTAGTTAAATTCACCTTCAAAATTTATAACAAGTCTTAGTTAAAGTAAAAATTGCATTTCAATTTCTTCATATGTTCAAAAAATAAATGCATAGTATAATTGCAAGTTGGAAAACACAATGGGTTTTGAGTAGATGGTTTATGAAACCTGCAAACAATACATTATCTATCTCGTTTACTTTGGTTTGCTTCTTTTCAAGTGTTTTTAGAGAAAATTCATTTTTCATTTCATACATTCTAGTACCTATTGCACTAGTTGCTATCAACAAGATCTCAAGAGGCTTCATGTTTGAAACTTTAGTGATGCACCCTTATATAATGAGAAAATATGGGTTGTTGACATTAAGTTGCATAGAAATAAAAAGGTTTTGTGCACGTGAGGGTTGTGAAAAGTGGCCACTAATTTGACACTTATTTCTCCCTCCCAAAAAAATCTTGGTAACATAATGTAAGGCACCTCTAGAATTGAGAATAACTCTTAGTTAGGAGTAAAAATTGTATTTCATATTTCAGATGATTGAGAAAAATGCTCAAAATAATTGTAGGTTGGAAAACACAGTGGGTTTTGAGTTATTTCATTTTATACATTCAAATGTAACTGGTCAAGAGTAGGGGGGATTTGTAGGTGGGTGATACATAAGACTAGCCAAATTGAGTTGAGGGGTGACATAACAAATTGGGTTGTTGCATGTTTAGGGTTTTAAAATTGTATGTGGGTTGCAAGGTTTCATAACACCTAGTGTATTCTAACCTGCAATTTTACAAATTAGTATGGATGTAATTAAAAAAAATTGTTATTTAGACTAGGAATGTAATGTAAGATGCCTTAAAAAATTATAACAGCTGTTAGTTACAATAAAATTGTGTTTCAATTTCTTCATATGATAGAAAATAAATGCACAAAATAATTGCATGTCAAGAAACACAATGTGGGTTGTCTATTATTTTAATTTTGCATGTTCAAAGATAAACGATGGAGAGCACGGGGAGGAGTTACATTTTGGGGATGCACATAAAACTAACCAAATTGAGCTAAGGGGTGACCAACCAATTGGGTAGTTATGTGTTTAGAGTTTTAAAACAGTATGTGCCCAATTGTAGGTTTCATAACATCCAATGTTTTCCAACCTACATTTTTACATAACATTATGAATGTATTAAAAAAAAATTGTTTCTCAAATTGCACATATTGCACATGCTCCTTCCTCAAATTATCAAGAGTGGTAAGAATATCTTTATTCAATACATTATCTATCTCATTCACTTTGGTTTTCTTCTTTTCAAGTATTTTCAGAGAAAACTCATTTTTCATTTCATACATTCTAGTACCTGTTGCTCTAGTTTTGCATTGTCATATGCACATTGCACATATTGCACATGCACCTTCCTCAAGTTATCAAGAGTAGGAAGAATATATTCAGTCAATACAATATCTTTCTCATTCACTTTGGTTTGCTTCTTTTCAAGTGTTTTTGGGTCTCTATGTCCTGCAATCCATTTTGGGTCTCTATGTCCCACAATGCGCCATCACATCTCCCCCTCCTACTAAGTCCATTTTGGGTCCTTCTATCCCTCCTACCCTACCACTCCCTATATCCCTCCTAACCCTCTCTCTGTCCCTCTCTCCATCATACACACACACACAAAATCTCTCCAACTGGTATTGAAATGAACAAGACAACTGAGAGGTGGTGAATTAGTTGTAGCAAATTAAACCTTCAAAACCATCAATAGTAATTAGATCCACAAGCATTCATTAAACCCTTACACTTTCAGAATGATTAAACATGAAATGCACATAAAAAAATTGAAATCACAACATCATAAACAAGATAATGCTAGATTTACGTGGAAAACCCAATGAGGGAAAAACCATGGTGAGGATTAGCTCACAATATAAGTAATAGAAAAACCAATACAAAAGTTATCACTGCTAGAATAGGAAACACTATCCAAAAGGGCTCATAGCCATAGAAATAATATAAGAAGATAGAAGAAGAATTCTACATAGAGAACACTTCTCAATGCAACAAGGAATCTATCACAATTGCTCACACACTTTCATAGTCTCACATGAGAGATTTCAGATGCCTTCAACTCACTACCTTCAAGAACCCTAGCATAAAATTTACACTGCTCTACTCAAATTCACATCACACACATCACTCACATCAATCCTACATCTATCTTGCTTCTTACTCTTTCATCTCACTTTCCTCAACTCACAACAACACCATACATATTTATATCAAGATCTACCTCAAAAACCTTGAACAATGTCGACCACTAGCCGTTATACATACAAATTCAAAATAGGTTGACGCCTAATCATTCCTATAGTGGATATGAACGAAAGATGACCTACATAAATCCTTAATTATGACCCAAATAGATCCCAACACACTTCTAAAAACCTCACATGTAGTATTAAACACAAGGTCGGCAAACACTCATGCAAAACACCTTAATCATTAAGTACATGCCGAACCTTAAATTAATCTAAAACTTTTGAACAACATAATTTGCTTGAAAAAAATCTAGAATAATCCATAAACTACTTGATATTTATCAAATGCTTCATCCAAGCTCGTATCATACAAACACTTCAACTTAGAATAACTAATAACCCTTATTTCCATACTAATAAATGAAACTCACTTTGTACTACACCAAATCATGTAAAAACTTGAATACAAAAAGATAAAATCATTATAAGAAACTTCCCAAATCCACACAAACCTAAATCCAAAAAATAGAGAAACACCTAAAGTAAATGCATTTCTCCTAGGCTACAAAAAACATCACTAAACAACTAGTTCACACATTAGTCAAAATATCTTGGATTGTACAACAATCTAGAAAACCAAAATTTGAATATATCAACCTTTGAAAACCCTGAATAACCTGTAAGATCTTCACATGCATAACATCAACACAGAAAGAATGCGAAGCACAATGCCAGAGAATACTATGAACACTTGCACAACATAGTTTACTTTGTTTATCAAATTTTCTCAAGAGAACTTGGAAACCAAGTTCTAGAGACATCATCTCAGCTCATTACTTCTTTCCAACTTTCCTTTAGAATCTGCAACAAAGAAGATAGCTCCATGTACTCACAACACTTCCTTAAGGTCTCAACTACACATGCACAACCTATTTTCCTCTTTTTCACAATTTTCTCAATATCCTCAACATCTTCATCCTATAGTTGACATCAATGACAACACTAGTCAGTAGACTTCTCATTGACATCAATGACAACACCTTCATAATTGCAAAAAATATCCCCCTTTGTCATTGATGGCAACAAAATATGTGAAAATCCACTAAAGACCACACAACATCTCTGAAAACTCTCTCCCTTTTTTCAGATTAGATAACCTACACAACATTCTTGAAACCTCTCCTCCTTATAGGAGTCTCTCTGTCTCTGACAATATCTTTCTCTACTGATACCTTTCATGATTTTCTCTCCCCCTGAGTAGATAATATTTTTAACATGATTCTCTCCCCTCCTTTGACATCAATGTCAAAGGAAAAAGTTTGCATTATTCTCCCCCTTTGACACTAAAACAAGATACCTACTTTGAATACTCCCCCTAGGAGTACACCCAACTAAATAAACAACTCAATGAAAACACATGACACTACCTACTCCCCCTGAGAGGTAGCCACCAACTTCAGTCTAGAAAAGAGATAGATTCATAGATCCACTGGATTGATGCATCTCCATATGCATCTAGTTCAGGAATGGAGGGGTAATAACCCCCAACTTCTCTCGAAGATACTCAAAAGTATCTTTAGGAAGAGCCTTAGTAAATATATTGAAGCAACATGATCCTTTGTAGGAACATACTCAAGCTTCACTTCATTCTCCATAACCTTATCTCTCAAAAAGAGATACCTAATAGATATATAATTTGTCCTTGAATGCATTATTGGATTCTTTGGAATGTTAATTACACTTGTATTATCACAAAAGATAGATATAGGTTCATCATATACAACTCTGATATCCTTCAATGTATGTCTCATCCATAATACTTGTGTACAACATGATGCTACTGCAATATAATCAATCTCTACAGTGGATGAAGTAATGTTGTATGTAGAGGATGTTATCATCCTAAGTGTGTGGTTGCACAACATAGTATACATGAACTAGGTGCCACAATGTATTTGACCTCCTCCATTTGATTGCTTATCTACAAATGAAATCCTATAGACTAATTCCTTTATGTATTTAACATGGTCCAAAATGTCTACTAAAAGTAAAAAAATCATGGATCATAGTCATAAATAATGGATGTTGGTAAGCCAAAATGGACCCAAACATGAGTAAAGAAAAGACACAAGAAATTTATCATGGTGAGATTTTTATGCATGTGATATGATGGCCATCATGGAGATCCCGTCAACCATAATGAATATTTACTCATGTTGGTGATTTTTTGTAGGTGCTATGTTCAATAAATCCATGCTAAGGGATTCTTATGGTTGTGTTATAATTTCAAGACTGGTGGTGTAGATTCCAAACTTCCTATTTTTAGGCTTTGTATTTTTTTAAGGAATGTAAGATTTAATATGATTCTCAATACCTCCACCCATGTGAGGCTACTAGAATTTTTATTGAAGCACTACCTATTGAAGCACACAAAGATCCTTTCTCTTCTTCTTGGACTTAATAATCTGATCCTTCAAATTTTCAATGAATTTTTTAGTATCCTTAATATTTTCTTTCAATTCCTGGACTTCTACTTTGGAATGATCAAGATCATCAAGTGCTACCAAAAGATGTTGTTGAAGACTACCAGAGTCCATTACATTCAAAGATCCACCTCAACTTGCTAAACTTCTTCTGAGGAACTTAGCTCTGATACCAATTTTTGGAATTAAGCAACACTGAGAGGGGGGTGAATCAATGTTGTGCAATTTTTACTTTATTAATCTAATCTCACAAGTGCCTACAACATTAAATCAAAAGAAAGTTGCATGAACATAAAACAATAAGCCACAAAACCATAACACAAGAATTTTTACGTGGAAACCCTATTAAGGGAAAAACCACAGTGGAGGTCAATCCACAATTTAAGTACTCAAATATAAGTGTTTTACAAATGGGGAATGCACTTGCATTCATGCACACTGCCTAGAGATCGCTGCTCAAAATCAGGAAGGCTCACTGCCTTATAAAAGATTTGGATTACAAAAAAAGAGTTGAACTGGGAAAGTAGCATCTACAAATGCCTGATTACAGTTCCTGTTAGGCTCATTGATCGAATTTTGGACTTGCTATCTGATTCTGCACTTCACTATGTTCTATTTCAATTCGCTTTACAAAATCCTTTATTGCATAAGTGGAACTATGCATAATCACTCAAATGGCCTTCTAACATTAACAACACAAATTAACTTGCATCAAATACCCCTCAAAATGAAATAATCGATCACTTATATATATCCGCTACTAAGAATTTAATTGCTTCAAGTCGGCTTCAATAAAATAGAAAATATTTACCAACTGTTGGCTCAAATCATGGATAATGTTTAATGCACATCCACCAAAGTTGGCCAAAACATAGTGAGGACCTAAAATAAAATCTCTAATATGAAAATACTCCAAATTTTTTTCCTAGAACATCCACAACAACCCACATTCACTTAGTCAACCTTCTAGCACTGTTGAGCAGAAAATCGAATGATCAGATCACCTAACTCGTACACCACTTGATGTGATGACACAAAACTTGAGAATAAGACATTCCAAATACCCAATGACCTTCCCTAAGATCCACAACCCAAACTGATAAACTGGTAATGCAAATAGATTGACAAATTCAACTTCAACCAGATACCCTATTCTTTACTCTGTCTCTGGTATGGTTAGATACTAAAGTGCGGACCAGATCAATGACTTAGGTTTCCATCAATGACAACACTAGAAGCCATATGCCAATAGTATATATATACATACAATCTAATAAGAATATATCAATACATATATACAATCTGATAAGAACATATCATTGTCTACTAGGAGGTGGTCACTTTAATCTCAACCTGACCATATTACCTTGTTAACCATGTGCCCCATATTCCTTCATCAATCCACACATATGGCTTTACCTAATTGCAGTTTTTCAGGCATCTTTAAGCCCTAAACTCATCATCTCCCACAAATTTTTTGGTAGATTACTATTTGTAGACAATGATATATTCTTATCAGATTATATGTATATATATACATATAATCTGATTAGACTATATCATTGTCTGCAAATTGTGTTTGCAATCAAAATTTTATGAATTTTTTATTGACAAACATTGAAACATAGTGTAATTTGTGATACCACAGAAAATAAAAGATTGAGACCCTCATCAAACATATAAGAGATACAAATTTGAGGTTCTAATAAAAAACAACATTAGGACATTTTATAATCATATCATAGTTATATTTTTAATTAAACTACAATAATTGATTGGGTGGTGCAATAGAAAAACGTGGTTGGAACATACTTGAAGGATATGAAAATATTACTCAAAGCTTGTATTCAACTTCTCACCTTAAACATATGAGGTTCCAAACATAATATCAACAAAATTATCACATCTTATAATCATATCATAGTTATAACTTGAAGTAGATAAAAAGATTTGATATGCAAAGAAGATCACCAAAATATACTGCTACATCGATCAATAAACAAAATTCAATACAAACATAATCAGTTCTCCATATTGCTAGGAAAAGGAGGTGGCATGAGATATCCGCCAATAGCTGAGTTTGGTCCACTTGTAGGAATATTGCTATTTGAGCAAGCAATGCCTAGATTATAACTGTAGTCAATCCCATTTGTTGTGACCCACTCCCAACTTGCATATTGTTGATGGTTGTAAAGACTGGTGACAAAATGCTCATCATATCAAATAGGATAGGGTGTTGGGGGGGTATAGGATTCCCCGCTGTAGACTTATGTTTTATCCTCTCTGCTTGTTTTTATTTCTTTTCTGCTGCCTTTTGTAGATGTTCAACCTTCAACTAATCCTGTCAAATGGCTTTCTCCCACATTGTAATCATTTTTTTCTCATCTTCTATCACTTTCTGTGCTAGCTTCTCAACCCTCATTGGTTCTTTTTGAATTGCTTTCGCTTCATGTTCTTCCTTTCTCTGCAACATCTACTCCTTCTTACATTGCTGCAACTCCTCTTTCCTTTTCTTCTCTACCTCTTATTGGTTGAACAATTCAATGAAGGCACCAGATGTTAGTACTTGGGTCTACCTACTAAGGTGAAACACTCCCAAATGACCTCCCCATGATGTTCCTTGTACCCTCTACACTAGAAGTTTCAAGAATTTGTTGTGTGGTCTTGTTGTTGCTGTCCATTATGTGGGGTGCATGGCATAAACTTAGCTTCTTCCTCACTAATTGCATTTTCATCTTCACTTTGGCCATCACTATGCTCTTCCCAATTCCTTGCAGTAGTGAAGTAATGTTTTACTTCAGCTATATCAACATGTGGTGGGGATGGTATAAAAAGGATAACTTCTTCCTCAGTCAGATTTTATTGCACTACAAGGTTTGTGGCTGCTTCATACATCCATTCCAGTTGGCTAACTTGGGTTGGAAAACTTAGGCCTACTAATGTAGTCACTCTATCTTCATTCCAGGGTGCAATAACTAGTTGGACTTCTAGTTGAAAATCTGCAAAAACTGATTGGATTTCTGGTTGAATGTGTGATGTAGTTTCAACACCCTCATTGCATTCTACTGTAACATCACTTGCCACATCCCTTGCATCGTATTCCCACACAAAACCATCTATTACATCCTCATTGTAACCAAGTAGATGCAAGCATGTCTTTGCTACCATAACATTGTCTTCGTTTTCCATTGTCACCGCTTCATCTTCTGTTGTAGGAGTTACAACAACATCTTCAAAAAAATAGCCCTCACTTGGCCCCATGTCACTATCAAGGGATGACCAATTAAGTGGCCAAATTCTTGTTCTATAGAACCCACTAACAATGTTGCTTGGTTTCAACACTTTTTTGAAAGCTTGGCTTGCAAGAGTTGCCAACTCTTCGTGTTCGATATCAATATGTGAGTTTGCAACTTACCAAATGGTTTTTTTCTCTCTGAAATATACCTTGAATGGAGCAAAAATGTTGACATCCAATGGCTGCAGCTTGTGACTGGTATGAGCAGGTAGCATTAGTAGGTCTATTCCTAATTTTCTAGCTTCTTCTATGGTCTTGAAAGCCACGTGGTTGCCATGATCATAAAAAATGAGAAGGGTCCTCTTTATCGGTGAAACCCCAATGGGGATATCAGCTAAAAAATGTTCTAACCATTTGACAAATAGTTCCTTTGTCATCCAAGCATGTTCTTGGACTGCCATTAATGCCCCTATCTCACAATTTATGACATAGTTCTGCATGTGCCTCTTTGATCTAAACAGGTAGAACCTAGGAATACTTAAGCCAACCACACTTACACAAGCCAACACTGTGATCCACTCTCTACTTTTTGATACCAAATGTGGTACACATTTTTCACCCAATTTGGCAATAACTATCATGCCATAGTTCCTACCAGCATGGATACCAGTCTCATCGAAGTTCCATATTCGGCTTGCTCCATAGTGGTTAAGGTTGATCATATTCTTGAGGTTGTCATAGAATGCTTGCACGATAGAAGGATGAACCATAATTGCTCTGTCACTGTAAACTCCTTCAGCTATTTTGATTGTCAAATCTGGGTGCCTTCTTCGAAATCTTGCCCACCATGACCTCCCGGGGACCCCATTTGTGAAAGGATTGGGCCGACTTGCAATTATTTGGGAAATTGTGGCTTGTAGCGGATTTACTTGCAGTTCGTGGCCCAAATCTGCCATGTCCTTGCACCATTGGACAACTTCATTCTCCTCCTCTTTAGATAAAATGGTACATGGACCTCTCCTCTTGGTGGTGGTAACTCCTAACAGCCACACCCTCAAATTGCTAGGTGGCATACCCCACTTGATTGCTGCTACCATGATTGACATGTTGTGTTCTTTGACACTTTTAATTGCTCCTTCCATATCAACATATGTCCACTACCTAATGGGTATAGGTGAGGGAAGTTGCACATCAAGTTAAACATCTAGCTGAACAAGAGGTTCAACTTATGTTGTGTTGGTGGCTTCATTTACAAAGTCAGGAACATCTTGTTGGATGGGAATTGCATGAACTTCCTCAACAGACTCTATTTCAATGAAGTGCACCCCATGAGTGACTCTAATGGTATGTTTTCCTCTTCCTACAATCCTTTTTGTCCTTCTAGTAGGTGCCATGATTTTCCACTTGATTTGCATGGACAGTAAGAATTGCATAACTTGTTAGTGCAACAAATAATATATCATTGTCTGCATATATATATAATATGATAATAAAATATCATTCTTTACAAAAATATATATACAATCTAATTAGAACATATCATTTTCTATGAAGTTTCATGTGATTAAGTTTCATGATTATAATGTAGGGATTCAAATAGAATTTGACAAAATCTGTATACCCATTTAATTTCATGTGCATATTATAATTACTAAAAATAGAAAACATCTACCCATTAACTCGTATCCTAAAACCCATAACATTTCATGATTATACTGACGTTTAATAGTATACCCATTGAATTTCATGATTATACTTGGTCAAAATTTTGTCAATGTTCTATTTAAATCACCTTACATGTGATTAGTTCATAGAATGATGTCAAAAAAATCACAGCAGTCAAACCCTCGATGCCATAGACAAAATCATTCATGAGGGATCAAATTTCTACTAGCCACATGCAAATAGAAATGATTACAGTCAAACCCTTAATGCCATATAGAGAAATGATTTTTAAACACACCAAAATGCACTCAAACACCATCAATGCCAACAAGAACCCATTGTTGAACAAACAATATTGCAGGTGAAGAGAGGTGGATCTATACAATCAAAAAATGGACCCTTTCCATTTTCATGGTCTTCTAGGTCTTGTTTCATAGTGTTGGAGCTATGTTCCTTTGATTTTATGATGTATCTTGGCTTGAACATGCTTATTTTGGTGCTAAAATTTAAAGAAAGATGTCTTGTGAAGGTGTTGTGAAGTGTTGTGAGACATTTCTACATTCTTCTAGACTCTATTTAATGAAATTCACTTAGAAACCACCTTTTCACTCATCAACAAGTCCTATTTTGAAGTGTTGTAAATTCTTGTAACAAGATTTCACACTTTTCTAGGCATATTTCCACTATTTACACCTTTCTCATGCTTTATTTTGTCTCTTTATGCCCTCATATGCTTATATTAAGTGTATGTTTGGGTCCTATCCCAAAAAACAACATTAAATATGTCATTTTCCTTGACACTTGGTTTTGGGTCCCAAGTGGGACTCATTCTCCAAGGGTGGCGAATGAGTCCCCCTTGGCCCTAAATTCAAAATATTTCAAAATTTCTTTTGGGATTTTACTCAAATTCACTTCATGTCGGCTTGTGATGAGGTATGAATGGATAATAAGGCACAATATTTGTATAAATATGTGATTTTTCACCTCATTTTAACCCCCATTCATCCATTCATTCAAGCATTCATAATTCAAGAAATTTTCAAGCACTCAAGCATCTTACATCATCAACACAAGCACTTTCAAGCACTTTGGAGCAACCATTGACATCACTTCAGATTTTCATATTCAAGGGTTTGGTAAGTTTGTAATACTTTCATGTTATTCGTTTATCATTTCCCTTGAATGCCATTCATTTCTATTGGGTTTAATTACTAAAATGGGGTTTGACCAAAAAAAACCCCTATTCACTAACATTCCATCATTTTCCCCCTTTGTGCATGTGTATTTGTAGCCTTGTTTTGCAGATTTAACAGGTTTAAAGGTGTTGAAAATTGGAATTCAAGTCAACTAGGCTCTTCAAATCAATTCATCATCTATTCAAGCATTTTGAGCACTTTCAACCTGTTTTCTACATAATTGACCCCGACAACCATACACTCAATCATTACCAGATCTGGAGTAGCAGTGTTGACCCTTGAATTTTTAGAAATCTTGGGGAGGACTGATTTTCCACCCTTGGTGAATGAGTCACACTTGAAATTTGGAAATCTGTATTTTTGTCAGAAATCAACTCTCGGCTGTCAGAAATTAGTTCTTGACACTTTTTCAACAGTCAGAGGACTGATTTGCAACCCTTGGTGAATGAGTCCCACTGTGAAAATTAAAATTTTTGATCAACATTCCAGACATTCTAGAAAGCTCACTCAACATCTAGGTGCACTCATATTTGACCCTATACCTTATGCTCTACACATTTCTTTCAATTTCCTCATATTTCATAGTTTTTTGCATATCACACTATGTTTTCAAACAAAGCATAAATCTTAGTTTTACATTCATTTTAGATCTTTTTAATCAGTCAATTGCATTTAGTTTAGTTCATTTACATCATATTAAATTACATATATCCTAATTTGAGTGTAACATAAGCATTTTAGAACCCCTTAATCTCCCTCTTTCTAGGTGCAAAATCTTAGGAAGAGAGCAAGTGTTTTTTGGGTTCCTAAAATCTATGTTTCATTTTGGTGAGCCTGACTTTTGAAATTTTTTATACTTCTGATTGCATCCATACATTGCATCCTAGTTTTCATTTACATTGCAATTCAATTAGGATATTGATTTGTTATTGCATTCCAGGACCTCTCATTTTGCATTAGTGAAAAACTCATTTAGTTTTCATTCTTGCATTCAATTTCATTGAAAAAATTGAAACTCTGCATTCTGTGCCTATTTTTGCATTCTGAAAAGCATTTAAATCATTCTTAAAATTTTGAAAAACACAAAAAAAATTGCATCCTGGGACTCATTCGCCACCTAGGGCGAATAAGTCCCTTTGCATATTTTAGACATTTATTTTGCATTATTTTTGGCATTCTTCTACATTCAGGTGTTTCTTGCTTCTGCATTCAGGTGTTTCTTTCTTTTGCATTTCTTTATCAATAAAAAATTCTCTATTTTTCTTCATTTATTGCATCTTTGTTTATTTGCATCATGGCATTTTCTTTTTTTGTTTTGATTTGTGTTTTCCTTTGGGGGATGATGCAAAGCGTTGAAATGCCCTATGTCTCTTCCATGTTGACCCAAATGGTCCTTATCTTTTTTGCTTTTGTTTTGTGTTTTCCTTTTGGGGATGACGCAAAGCGTAGAGACACCCTATGTCTCTTCCATGTTGACCCAAATGGTCCTTTTTATTTTTATTTTGACTTTTCTTGTGTTTTCCTTTTGGGGAGGATGCAAGGCATTGAGACCGACATGTCTCCTTCATGTTGACCCAAAATATTTTTCCCTTTTCCTTTTTTTTGTCTTTTTTGCTTGTGTTTCCTTTTGGGGATGATGCAAAGTGTTTAGACTGCAAATGTCTCTTCCATGTTGAATCAACATGGACTTTTTTTTTCCTTTATTTTCGCTCTCTTTGTATCATTCTTCCAGTTCTATGTGTATTTTGAGAATGATGATAGTTCCGAGCTCTTTCATAAAAACATTGCAACAATGAGCATATTGACCCCAAATCCATAGATCCCTTATGTGTTTGGTGTGCTTTATTTTCTGGGGGGAAACTCCCTTCTTTCCTTTCTTTTTTCACTTTACCTTGACATGAGACAACTTAACTTTGAAACATATGACTTGGCATAGAGCTTTCCAAGTTGGCTCTCATGTCTTGTTTTCTTTTTGCATTTCCTTTTCTTCTCTACTTTCAAGTAATTGCTCACAGAATGATGTGTAGCAATTCCTTTAAAGTGGGGGGAATACATTACCATTATTTCATTTGCATTCTTAGTGAAGCCTTGTCATTTAAGTGATGCGTTTCTCACTTTTTGGATGACATTGGGTGTGATTTCCTTCATAAGTGTGATCTTTCTCAACATATTACATTCCTCTTGGTGGTTTAATGCGACACACTGCATCCCCTAAGTTGTGAATATACTATTATTTTATTGGTCCTATTTTGGAGACATTAGACACAATGTTCCCTAAGTGACTGACCTTGCATAAACCAAACAAGACTCCTTTGAACATATTACACATGACATTCTCATTCGGCCACCTTGCATAACACGTCTTGCATGCCAATGGAGTTGTCTTATTTGTTTAGCTGCCTTGCATAACAAAACTTGCATGCTTGTGGTGCCATCCTATTTTACTTAAAAAAACACTTGCATTTTCATTTGGCTTTGTGGTGCCTTGTTAAAGTTATCAAATAGGTATAGCTTTAGCATGGTTGAGCAGGAAGCCCAACTAGTGGCTTGACTTTTCCCCAAAGCCACCTTTTTGCATGTTTTGTGAGTGCATACTAACTAGCGTATGTATCTTACTTTTTGCGCTTTCTCACCCCGTGGACAACTAGTTCCATGGCCCCAGAGTGTGTACAAATTCTTTTTTTCCAAATAATGAGCCTAGATCTCTTTTCACAACTAGTTGGAATGATGATCGAAGCTTCACTCAATTTTTTCTCAACACTTGTGTGTTCCTTTGTCCTTATGTTTAGTCTGCCATGGGATCTTCATCTTAGGGGCTTGATTATCCTCTTTGTTTGTTGTATTTCATCCTGCTAATGGAAGTGCATATGAACCCTCTTCTCTTTGATGTTCATGACTACTTTAGTGTGAGGAAGCAAGTTTCTCTCACTAAAGTGGGGGCTAAGTGTACCATCAAAAAATGGACCCTTCCCATTTTCATGGTCTTCTAGGTCTTGTTTCATAGTGTTGGAAATATGTTTCTTTGATTTTATGATGTATATTGGCTTGAACATGCTTATTTTGGTGCTAAAATTCAAAGAATGACGTCTTGTGAAGGTGTTGTAAGACATTTCTACATTCTTCTAGACTCTATTTAATGTAATTCACCTAAAAACCACCTTTTCTCTCATCAACAAGTTCTATTTTGAAGTGTTGTAAAGTATTGTAACAAGATTTCACACTTTTCTAGGCATATTTTCACTATTTACACCTTTCTCATGCTTTATTTTGTTTCTTTATGCCCTCATATGCTTATATTAAGTGTATTTTTGGGTCCTATCCCGACAAACAACATTAAATATGAAAATTTCCCCAACACTTGGTTTTGGGTCCTAGGTGGGACTCATTCGCCAAGGGTGGTGAATGAGTCCCCCTTTCAAAATTTCTTTTGGGATTTTACTCAAACTCACTTCATGTCGGCCTGTGATGAGGTATGAATGGACAATAAGGCACAATATTTGTATAAATATGTGATTTTTCACCTCATTTTAACCCCCATTCATCCATTCATTCAAGCATTCATAATTCAAGAAATTTTCAAGCACTCAAGCATATTGCATCATCAACTCAAGCACTTTCAAGCACTTTGGAGCAACCATTGACATCACTTCAAGTTTGCATATTCAAGGGTTTGGTAAGTTTGTAATACTTTCATGTTATTCATTTATCATTTCCCTTGTATACCATTCATTTCTATTGGGTTTAATTACTAAAGTGGGGTTTGACCAAGGAAAACCCCTATTCACTAACATCCCAACATTTTCCCCCTTTGTGCATGTGTATTTGTAGCTTTATTTTGCAGATTTAACAGGGTTAAAGGTCTTGGAAGGTGGAATTCAAGTCAACTAGGCTCTTCAAATCAATTCATCATCTATTCAAGCATTTTGAGCACTTTCAACCTATTTTCTACATAATTGACCCCGACAACCATACACTCAGTCATTACTAGATCTGGAGTAGCAGTGTTGACCCTTGACTTTTGAGAAATATTGAGTAGGAATAATTCACTACCCTTGGTGAATGAGTCCCACTTGAAATCTAGAAATCTACATTTTATCAAAAATCAACTCCCAACTGTCAGAAATTAGTTCTTGACACTTTTTCAATAGTCGGAGGATTGATTCGCCAACCTTGGCGAATGAGTCCCACTATGAAAAATCAAAATTTTTGATCAACATTCCAAAAATTCCAGAAAGCTCACTCAACATCCAGGTGCACTCAGATTTGACCATGTACCTTATGTTCTACATATTTCTTTCAATTTCTTCATATTTCATAGTTGTTTGCATATCACGCTATGTTTTCAAACAAAGCATATATCTTAGTTTTGCATTCATTTTAGATATTTTTAATCAGTCAATTGCATTTAGTTTAGTTCATTTACATCATATTACATTGCATACATCCTAATTTGAGTGTAACATAAGCATTTTAGAACCCCTTAATCTCTCTCTTTTTAGGTGCAAAATCTTAGGAAGAGAGCTAGCATTTTTGGGTTCCTAAAATCTATGTTTTAGGATCAAATTTCTACCAATCCCATGTAAATAGAAATGATTACAGTCAAACCCTTCGTGCAACATGACTATATATATATTAAACTGATAATGCCAATGTGTTTATTAAAGATAACTGAGTTATAGGGATATATGGCAAGAAACTTGGGCATTATTAAATGACAAACATTGAAAGAGGCTCATGATAAGGTCCATGTGATGAAACCCTACACAGCTTGATATGATGAAAAACTACACATGACTGTATATATATATATACAAAATATGATAAGAATATATCATTGTATTTGTAGAAAATGACATATTCTTATTATATTGTATGTATATATATATATATACATAGAATATGATAAGAATATATCATTGTTTGCAAATAGAAAGATTACAAATTATAGATAATGATATATTCTTATCAGATTGTATATTTACGGTCATGCCGTGTATACCTATATACAACTTGAAAAGAATATTTCATTATTTGCAAAGCTTCTTGAGATGAAACCCTACACGACATGATTGTATATATATCTCTGCAAATTGTAATCCAAAAAACACTCAATAAATTGGGACAAAAACTATATACCCATTAAATTTCATGATTATTAAAGAGTGATTCAGAATATAACTATGATATGATTACAAAATGGGTAATGCTAATGTTATTATATCTGATGTATCCTTTAAGGATAATCCTACTATTATTATCTTCCATTTATGATGAATGCAAGTGAAAAAAATGTAACTGTGATATGATTAAATAATGGATAATGCTAAGTTGAACAACTAATTGAAAACAAAATAATCTGTATGCTTGAAAATAATGTAAACACTGAGTACATAAATATAAAAGAGTATATTGAATAATGAAACGAACAACATAAATATAAAACACTATGCCTAAAAATAATGTAAACACTAAGTACATAAATTTAAAAGAGTATATTGAATAATGAAACATACAACATAGATGTAAAATAGTATGCCTGAAAAATAATGCAAACAGTGAGTACTTAAATATAAAAGAGTATATTGAATATTGAAACAAACAACTTAAATATAAAACAATATGCCTGAAAATAATGTAAACACTGAGCACATAAATATAAAAGAGAATATTGAATAATGAAACAGACAACACAGAAGTAAATCCAGTATACTGATAAATAAAAACATGAATTTACTTATTCTGGGTGTATCGACCTGAATAAGCTCCCTTTTAAGAGGAATGTGTAGAAGTTACCTTAGTAAGCTCTAAATTTTACAGAGGATATTTAGTGAAAGAAGAGGAGAATTCGTAATGAAAATGACCTTGGAAATTGCCTCTTATAAAATCATTCGAATGTGTAAATTGAATGCATTGAATTGTGGTGGTTCAGTTTCAAATTTGAATTTTCATGGGAAATAATCTATCATTTCCTTTTGCAGTGGCCATTTATGCCCGAGTTCTACCATGGCTTTTAGGAAACCAATTTTATATTTGGTTTAATTGAAAAAATAGGTGGATTTATTAAATTCAGTCATATATATGAATTATAATATATTTTTTGGTATATTAGGGAGCCTTACTCCATTAACTGTGTGTGTAGGTACCAAAAGTAGTTGGAGTTAATGCATGAAGATGTGAAGGGAAGTGTGGGTGAATGTGCAATTGATAGCACATAAGGCTGATCAATGTTTTGTATTATGTCAAAATGTGCACCATTAATTGTTCATAATGTTATAAATTATGTGACATTGTGCACCATTAACTGTTTATGTATACATGTAAATACAATGTAGCTAAAGCTTTGAGCCACTTGCATGGAGTGGTTATTGTAAACATCAATATACTTTAATTAATTCAAAAATGACTATTTTGTGCAACTTGTCTTGTGTTGAAAACATATATGCACCAATATATGTTTAAACTTTTTTTTTTTGGTTAGCTACACATTTAGTAGTGAAAATATACTGTGTAATTTGCAATTTTTTATTGGCATAATTAAAACATTGTAATGAATAAAATGTAAATGGTTATTAGGGGGTCAAGTGAACAAGGAGTAAACAACAATTGGATCATGGGCGGTAATTGGCACATTTCCCCTAGCTAACAAAAATGCTTACAACCACTTAATAAAAGCTCAGGCTAGTCAATAGTCTTTACTCGTAAAGTGGGAAAAGATGAAAATTGACCCCATCATTTTTTATGTTTAATATCCTATTTTATAGGTTTTTAAAATTTAAAAGATCTTTATACAAACAATTTTACAAATGTATAAAGGATGTCTTATAAAGTGGGAAAGATGAAAATTGACCCCATCATTTTTAATGTTTAAGATCTATTTTAGAGTTTTTTAAAATGTTAAAATATTTTTATACAAACAATTTTACAAATATGTATAAATGACATCTATAAATATCAGTAATTTGCAATGGAGCGAACTTAGCAAAGAGTTATAAGAAATGATTTTTTCCCAAGGAAATCTAAATCATGGGGTGATCTTTAATTATTCATGTTGAACTATATGAATAAGGGAATTTTTCATATATTTTCTAACAATAAATTGATATGTTTCAGTATAAAGGTAAAAAATATATTAAAATAGAAACAAATTACAAAGTGGGTCTACCACTTTTAAAAAATTCTTGATAAATCGATTCCAAAAAATATTAAAAATTTAGATGGATTAAAGATAGACAATAAATACAAGATCAAGAACCCTCCAATTTCCATATTCAAAGTATAAGTCCTTGTGATCATTAAGATAATTCAATCTTCTGAGTATTATAAGTAATATTTGTCTTTATGTTAAAAAAGGTGAACCAAAAGAAAAGCTAATTAACAAACAAAATAACAATAACTAGCCCTTGCACCTTGGTGTGCAATGGGTACGCCAAAGAGTTGTGGAAGGTTTTTTAGGGAAATTTTTGACCTATTTTTTGCAATTTGTGGTGTACATGAGGTCAAGTGGTAGAGAGAGATATAGGGGTGGATAGTGAGATAGAGAGTGAGAGGTAGAGATAGAGAGATATAGAGGAAGAGGGAGATATAGATGGTGAGATATAGTGATAGTGAGAGATATAAGACATAGAGAGAGGTGGAAAGTGGGAAAGAGGTAGAGAGACAAACAAACTTATGGTTAGGTGTTAATTATTTTTTTACATTTAAGATGCATTCAATTTTTTAAGTTTTTTTTCATTTTTTGGTTTTGGTCATTTGTTTCTCATTTTTTTGTTCTGTTTTCATGGATTAATTTTTTTTGTTTCTCACTAATTTTAGATATTTGGAATGGTCATGCTCACAAGTGATATTGTTGTTTTTTTCTCTAGAAGTTGAAAAAGAACTACATGCCTTAAGTGGCTTATTTGAGTAGAAAATCTTGTCACTGTATTTTTAACTGATAGAGGAACTCATGCAATGGTGTGCAAGCAGGAGAAATTGAAGTTTATTTTGAATTACTCCCATAAGACAAGCTGAGATTTATTGAAGATCTAAAGTAAGAAGGCACACAAATCCTAACAAAAACCTAGCTGATGGAATTAAGAGTTAACTAAAATCAAGATCATTGTACATATATATATAATTTTTAAATCTCATAAATATGCTTTACCCTAAAAGGTCTATTTGGACTACAAGTAGCATAACAAGCCATGGAAATCGATAATTTTTTTTTTTTTAAGATGCTGACTCAACTTAGTTGAATTAAATTATAATGATGCATCCATTGCCTTGGTTATCTACTAACTCGGTCTATGGATTGGGAAGGCTACAATTAGTACTGAACAATAATAAATTAAAAACATAAATTACCCCCAAAAACAATCACTAACAATTTGGAAAAACATGAAATGTGAAAAAAACTAAGAATCAATGCATGATAAAACCTAGAACAATCATCTAAACTATAGTACCACATATAATTCTTGTCCGTATCCCCTGCCATATAAAATTTGGGATGCCACACATTCAATTTGAGAAAGTAAGGTTGAAATACTCAAGTAATTTATACAATCTATCAAACTCTTGTAGAGAAAAATAAGTCTGATAAACTATGCAATAGAAGCGGTGTATAATTGATCTGAAACAATGTTTAAAAGAAACCATCTAGATTTATCCACTATTCTTCCATATCTTATTCTTTGGTGACCTTAAAACTTATTCATAATTAGTACTAAATCTTCAATATTTACTCTCTTTCATCCCAACTAAGAATCATTGGTTCCAAAGTTCAGAGAATCAACATCATACCATACCGAGATCTATTTATAGCATTAAAAGATTGTAATATTAATGCATTAGGAAGATGAAATTTATTTTGATTTTTCTTCCCCAAATTATAAATTTTCATATGAAAAAAACTCAAGGTCAAACCAATGTAAATACACAAGTTAAATGATCTTTCCAACACAGACTATAAAACAACAACACAATCATGGCCTACAAGATGACTTTGACCTCTTTTAACTTTTATTGTGTCAAATTCTTAAAGACATTGATTTTCACAATCCACGATGTTGTGTAATAGTGTTTCTAGATTTGACTGTATCTAATTGCTATCATGTTGTTTATATGACAATAGAATCCATGTACATAGATTTTTTTTTATGTAATGTTTGTAAATGACCTGTGAGAGCTAATAAATTGAGTGAAAATTACTCCAACAAAAAGAACACAGGTAAAGTTTTTAAATATGTAGAATGGTAGGACCAATATATCAATTATACAAAATATAATTTACTATTTGTTTTGCTCAGTTAAGTGTAGATTCTATGTTGCCCAATTTTGTAGAAAAAATGTGTTATAGAAATAAAAGAGGTTGAACAAAGGTAGGTTGCTACACTAGCTACAACAATGAAGCAAGAAAATAACATAAAAAAAATTCCAATTAGACCATCCAAAAGGAGAAAAAAATAAAAATTGACCCACAAAAATGTTAGACACAAACCAAATTAAGATCCTACTTTAGAAACATAATGGGATCAATTTTAAATCCAAGTTCCAAGAAGGGGCATTATTTGGCTCTTTCAACACCACTGCTAGGTGGAGAGGGAATGGTTAAGGCACTAGATATGTCTAGGACCCCATCATATAAGACAACTCTCAAATTATCAACAATTAATGTCAAATCCTAGCAATATATGGCCATATCCGCATGCCTCTTCTACAAAGACTTAGAAACACTCTTAAGTTTTAGAATATTTTTAGTGTGTTACAGGAGTTGGGGAGCATAATTCACATCTAGAGAGCCATTAGTATTTTGGGACCCCAACACAATCACCTCCTCACTAGGAGTGTCTCTACTTAAAATACAATTAAATGATGGAGTGACTAAAGTTTGTTTGCTCAAATCTGACTCAAAGTCTTCCCCAATGGAAGCCCACATGTGCAAGGCACATTACCCAAAACTAACTTAATAAAATTCAAAGATGTTTCATTAAGTATGTAGAAAGCATTTCTCAGACAACAACCAGAAATAACACTACTAAAAGGGGTATCCAGGCTTGAGTCTTTTGGATTCCATCTCATTTAATAGCTTGCAAACACATAGTAAAGGAAAAGAAAACCCAAGAAACCAAGAATGCATTGTCGGATAGTGCTAAATGAGATTAAAAAAAGCAGACATGAGTGCAATCGTGCTAGCTATAAGTTCCTATATGTCTAACTTTGACCAGCCAATGGCATTTTCCACTCTCCCCTTAATTCATTACAAATCATGCCAATTTTTTTTAATTAATGCATGGGAGGTTGGAAGTTTGGTTCTTCATTAATACTTGGATGGATACAGTGGGTGGGTAAAAGGGTTGAAATCAATGGTGTTGATCTCTACTGCAAATAGGAAATGCTCAATGCCATCATCTGCAAGGAAGGTTGCAAAACAATTGTATTCATTAAATCAATACTTAAAATAAATGCACTTGAAGTGGAGAGCAATCAAGCAAGATTCTTCCAAGATGCTAATAAAATTGCAATAAGGTGTAGTGAAATGATGTTCATACCTTAGATGATCGATATTGAATCACCTTCAACCTCCCAGTTGATGAACAATAGAGATGCCACCAAATCAAGACCTTCCAGTAAAGCTAGGACTTTGCTTCACTGTTTGTTTTAACACCTAGAAAGAAAGATTCATCTTTGAAAAAATGAATAGAGTAGGACCAACCCAACACCCTAGCTCCTGCCAAATGGATCAACCATGTTTTGAAAAAAAGAATGGTAGAGAAGTGATTGAGAGAGGGAAAATTATTAAGAAAAATGGAGCCTAGTAAAATATTATTGATTTAGTGGGTATTTCATTCAATTGATTCTCCTTTAGAACCAAAGGGAAAACAAATAATTTCATAGAGAGATTCAATGCAGACTTGAACAGGAACATATTCAATTAGCATTGCAACTATTGAAAGGAGTGAAAATATATGAAAATATGAGAGCAACCATTGTGTAGTTAAGTTGAAGGCTTGTAGCCATGGTACCAATAAGTGCTATTGTGGGTATTAACAATCATCTAGAATCTAAAATATGATTTAGATATTGTACAATAGAAAAATGGATCATTGACATTTTCATGGTCATTTAGGTCTTTCTCTTGTGATGCTCGACCTATTTTCCTTTGACTTAATGTTGTAATATAACTTATACATTCACATTAGGTTCTTAATATTCAAATTATGATGTCTTGTGAAGTTGTTGTGAAGTGTTGTAACACATTTCTACACTTTTCTAGACTCTTCTCATTATAATTCATCTAAAAATCACCTTTTTATCACTTATCAAGTCCTATTCTAAAGTGTTGTAAAGTATTGTATTAAGCTTTCATGCTTTTCTAGGCTTGTTATCACTAATTACACCTTTATTATGCTTTATTTGCCCCCTTTATGCACTTACAGGTCATAATTAAGTGTGTTTTTGAATTCAAACCTAAAAAACAACATTAAATGCAACTTAATTCCTGACACCCACTTACAAGCCTAGAGTGGGACCCATTCACCATGGGTGGAAAATGAGTCCCTCTTGGCCCCAAATTCAAAATAATTCAAAATTTCTTTCAAATTTTTATTCATTAAGGCCTTATGTCAGCCTGTGATGTTGTATTCTTGGGTTATTAGGGCATAACTGTGTATAAATAAGTGTTTTTCCATCCATTTTTAACCCCCATTCATTCACTAGTTCATTCAATCTTTCAATTACATTCAATCCTTCAAAGCATCATTCAATCAAGCAATTATCAAGCATCTTGGAGTAGCCATTAACATATATTCAAAATTCTTCAAAAAGGTTTTGGCGAGTTTAGGACACTTGCATGTTGTTTATTCATCATTCCTTTCTTGTTTTCATTTCATTTCTTTATCAAAGGGTTGATTACCAAAGTGGGATTTGACCAAGGCAAATCCCTATACTCTAACCCTTAACAATTTTCCCCCTCTTGGAATGTGTGTTTGTAGGTCTTGTAGGAAGATTTGTTAAGGAAATAGGTGTTGGAAAGTGGTAAACAAGTGATCAAAGTGTTTCAAGTCAACTAAGCCCTAATTCAAGCTTAGAGACAACATACAACCCATTTTCTACAGATTTGACTCCGTCAACCCAACAAGAAGATAAGTGCATATCTGGACCTATAGAATTGACCTTTGAATTTGTGGAATTTTGGAGGAGGACTGATTCACTATCAATGGAAAATGAGTCCTACTTGTAGGCTGGAAAAGTTGATTTTTTCAGAATCCAATTCCTGATAGTCAGAAACTAGTTTGAGGTCATTTCACTAGTAGGAGGACTAATTCACCATCAGTGGCGAATGAGTCCCACTGGTCATAAACAATGATTTTTTCTAGTTTCTAGAACCTTCCAAGATCAACATTCAACTTCCAAGTGTACTTTTTTCAACCTCATCCAGTTCTATTTGCATTCATTTATGTTTTTAGTTCATATTTTCATACCTCACTATGTTTTCAAACATTGCATATTTCATTAGTTTTGCATTCATAATCAATTAATTTCATCATCTAATTGCATTTAAATAATTTCATTTAATCTTAATTCCATCTTGCATACCTTAGTTTGAGTGAACCACCATAATTTTAGGGTTCTATCTCTCTCCTTTTAGGTGAAAAACCCTAAGAGTGCAAGAGAAGTCTATAGAGCATCATTAAAATTGTTGGTTCATTTTGGTGAACCTGCATATTGAACACATTATCTTTCTGCTTTGCATTTCACTTACATCCTAGGACTCATAGCATTAGTATTAACATTTTTTTTGCATCCTAGGAATCCTTAACTTGCATTAGTGAATTTTTATATAGATTTCATTTTTGCATCCCAAAACATTCCACAAACCGAAATTTTGCATTTGCACCTTCATTTTGCATCTGAAACACATACAAATCACTTTAATTTTTTTGAAAAACATAAAATCTCATCCCTGGACTCATTCGCCACCCTGGGAAAATCAATCCACCTACACATTTTAAATTGCATTTTTAGGCATTTTCTAGGAATTTACTGCATTTCAATTTTTTTGTTGTTGCTTTTTTGTTCCAGTTTACAAAATTTCTATTTTTTGCATCTTACTCTTAGATTGCATTGCATTTTCATCCACCCACCTCTTGTGGTATTTGTATGAGTGTTTGGTGCCCTATTGATAATAATTTAGTGAGAAGAACTTCCCAACTCATGGCCTCCCACGATAACACACTCGTTGTGGACCTTGGGTTGTCTCGAGCTCCTACTCTTGGTATGGACAATGGTGCATTAGGAATGTATACTACCACTAGTACACCTTTATCTTCACATACAATGCATGTTAACACATAAATTGATCAAATTCTGCAAGATAAAGTCATTATTATTCACGAGGATTTTACACATTTGCAACAAGATTTATGCCTTGAAAACATTTCCACCATTGCCATACCTGCCATATACAACCTTCATCGCTTGATTGAAATTGACAATGGCTTAAAAGTTATGAAAATAATTGCTAAGATATACAAGAAGTTAGCCAAGGAGGATCTCACATTCCTTCTCCTTCAACCATAGCATCCATACCCACCTATACCACTCCAAATTACAACAACCATGCAATAGGTTAGTTATGCGACTCATTTCACTATTCCAACTAGCATTTCTAGTTCTTTTGTGGCATCAAATGTTCCATCCTCCACCACCTTCACCCCTCTTAGTGTTCCCTTTACTTCCCCTAATATTACATACACTCCATTTCTGTTCTCTCTTCCACCTTATACCACTTACATTGACCCCCTCATTACACAACTCTTTAACACTGTTTCCTCCATGCAACAAAAAATATCCACCATGAGCCAAAGTCAAAATGCTCCACCCACATACTATGTTCGTAGTAGCCCCTTATATTTGGAAATCTTAAGAACATCGATTTCACAAGGAATTGAGATGCCTAGGTTTGAGAAGTACAATAAAGGAGACCCTGCGAATCATGCCAATGCCTATACAACCTTGTGTAGTGATTTTTTCCTTGATGATAAACCATTAGCTAAAATGTTTCCTAGGACCTTAAAGGACACTTCCTTGGAGTGGTTTTCAAACTAACCCAATAATTCCATTCGATCATTTAATCAAACTTGTTGATGCCTTTATAAGTCAGTTCCAAGTGCATATGACTCCCAAAAAGATAATGGTTGATTTAATGAGATGTAAACAAAATGCAGATGAAAAAGTCACTGATTTCATTTCACGTTATCAATCGTTGTATGCTCAAGTAGATGTCGAGATTCTTGATTCAAATCTCCAAAAGATGTTTATCAAAAACTTGCACACACACCTTGAGGATAAGTTGACCATGATTTATGATACCAAACTTGAACTATTTTAAGGATCTATGATGATTGGTTAAAGAATGTGAAACTTATAATGATTGACTAAACTTAAACATCATAAAAAAATACTTAACAACATAGCATAACATCGAAGATGAATTTAAGAATGAGAGAGAAGAGATAGAAGACCAAAAACAACTGATAACAGAGTTCATTCGAGTGGACTACATCTCCAGGTCCCTCTCCAATAGAGTGATTGATCTAATTATTTTGCTCCAAAATCAGAAATTACAATTTCTCCAAGACTATCTCCTTCAAGCATAGTGACATGACGTTCCTCTGGTGTGCAGAAATGTCTTCGACGTCTCTTGAACATTCTCTCCTTCACATCACTTGAACTTGCTTTTTCAAAGGCCTACTACCCCCTTTTATACATAAAATAAGCCTAAATAGGCTTAACCATCAAATAAATGACTAACCCCCCTCTAATAATTTGTACAATGACTAATTTGTCCTTTGGTGCCTTCTGGTTCAAAATTATTAGGTGGGTTTTAACAAAAATGGCCTATTTGTTAAGGCCCCAGGCCAAGTCATACAACAATACAAACCGACCCCACTATATAATCACAATCCACCTGGTGGCATAATTGTAGACAACCATTTTGGTTGGTGGTGGGTCATGGGTTCGACCCCCGCCAACCTCCAATTCTTAACTCATTCTCTAAAATGCAAAATGACAAAACCAAGCGGCTGTAGTATAGAATGCGAGGAGAGTCATGTGGCTCAACGACATGCTTGTCAGGTTGTGATATATAGGGTGGGGGTTTGAATCCCCCACCAACATTTTACCAATGAAATCAACCATAGCCGAAGGAGTCGCTAATGGGGTGCCATGTGGCACCTCACAATTGGGCCACATGTCACCTTGTGATTTGCTAACATTGTTGATGAGACTGTACAACCTACCACATGTGCACTGACTTGGCTACCACGATGACAGTACAGACTACCACATCACCAGTACAAACGGTATGGCCAGATGCCACGTGTTGATCTTTGATTAGGCCAACTCATCATCTATACAGTACGAAAGGTTGTTGACATCATGTTGATGTCATTAGTCACACCACCTTGGCCCACTTGGTCAACCCAACTTTGACTGGTGATATCTTAGGCATACGTTCTCGGATTTTAATGAAACAAACATTGTTGGGTTTGTGTCATCGAGCTCTTCACTTTGAAACTATATTCGTTGATTTTTGAGATGATCATTTTTTTGCTTTTCTGACACCCTTAGGTACCTGTTTGACCTAAATTTTGACCAACCATAACTTGGGCATACAAACGCCTTTTAAGCCCGTTCAAGTTGCATTGGAATGAGGATTCTAAGCTATTTCTGATGGTGCTAAATTCTAGAGCATTGGAGACACTTCAAAATTCACTAAAAATGTATCCCCCAGATTAGTCCTCCCCACTACAGAGCTTTTGGACCTCCAAAAGCTTGATTACTCAGAAAGTAAGTGAGTGTAAAGCTCCCTCACTCTACCAATATCCATCCATCTTGCCTTGCTTGGATGCATCCCCTTCAATCCCACTATTCGAATTGTGTGGCTCAATCCCACAGGCCAAAACCTCTGAGTGAGAGATTTCGGTGTTACCACTGAGATGTCTGGCCAATCTGCTTAAGTGATCCTAAACTATCTGTTAGATCGGTGTGACTCAGCCCGATCTGAATTCTCCTTGTAAAGTTCCTTCATGACTTTTTCAGTGTGACCTCTGGAATGTCCTGGCGATGAGGTTCATCGGCGTGACCTAAACTATCAGTGTAAGTTTCTCCAATGAGAGAAGTCTGGCCAATATCAGTGTGACATTTAGTCTATCTTGCCGATGGAAGTAATCGGTGTGACTTGAGCTATCATTGTGAGTTTTCGTTTGTTGCCGATAGTGGTTCTCTTACCAAAGGAGCTGCTCCTGATGCATATTGCTATGACTCTAGCTGATGGTATTTGGTTAGGGTGACATGAAGGCTCTATAAGAGTATTAGCGATAGAGCATGTCTTGTTGATGAGGTGTTTTCATTGGTATGACATGGGACCTTGGTGAAACCTTCTCCGATGCTTGTTCTCTTGCCGATAAGGCTGATCCTGTGACATTTGGTGCTCCCATTGAATGTCGATATGACTCTAGTCGATGGTATTTGGTCAGGGTGACATGAAGGCTCTATAAGACTCTTAGTGATAGAGCATGTTTAGCCAATGGGGTTTGTGTTTGATGAGAACTCTCACCGATACTGTTGGTCTCACCAAAAGGTATGCATTCGGTATGATCTCTTGTCGATGGTTGTGGTCTCACCGATGGGTCTGTGATTAGTGAGAACTCTTGCCAATAGTGTTCCTTTTGTCGATGGATTTGTTTTTGATAAGAGCTCTTGCCGATAGCGATGGTCTTGCCAATAGAGCTGCACGTGATGGATATCGGTGTGAACTCTTAGTGATAGAATGTATCTAGCTGACAGGTTAGTGCTTGATATGACTATTGTTGATGGTTCAAAAGGTGTATAGCTTAATGACATAGGGGAGACCCATGGATTCAATGTGTCATTATGAACTCTTGCCGATGGACAAAGTCATGCTGATAGACTTGAAGGCAGACCGTGGTTGGAAACACACTGACTTGGTTGACTGCTGATGTGTATGACGTTGATTGGATGATAATGAGTGAGTTGGAGAAGTTAGACCAGTTGACAGTTCGTCTGACTATTAGAATACGAACTGATCTACAAAAGATGAACTGTTTCCTGTCTGTTGAAGATGAATGAATATACATTGGACATTTTTGTAGTACGTGTGTAAGAAGAAGATTGAGGCAGGATTATGCTACCGAAATCTCTCTAGATTAAGTGTCTTGGTAAATCTCTCATGCTAATCTTCATTGTATATTGTGTGAAGATATTTTAACAGTGTGAAGGTTGTATGAACTAAGAGGTTAATCAAGGAAATGTAACAAAGAGAGAGGGAAACATAACATGGATGTTGTTAGTTTGTCTCCAGAATGGAACAAGATGTAATCTCTATGAAAAGGCTATGAGCCTGAGATTGTATTGTAACTTTGTTTTTTTGCTAAATAATACAATGGCTCAGATCTTTTGGAGTGTGGGGTTTTTCACCCAAAAGGGTTTTCCCCACGTAAATCTGTGTGTTCTAATCTTCTGTACTATCTTTCATGTTTAATGGTTCTGTTTGTTGAATCTATTTATGCAAGTTGTTGAAACTAAATTTACATGTGCTTCTCTTAGAAGGATTAATGTGGGAATTGAACTGTGTCTGACTCCACTTTGTGACATAGTTGTATGTGTTTTTGAGACAATTTATTTGAAATTAAAGTTATCAAATGCACTACTATTCTTGGAGGTTTCTCTGAGATGACAAACTTTTCCCAACACCCACTCTAAGGTATTCAACTACTCCTCTTTGTGAAGTCCTGACATTCCTATCAAGAATGAAATCCTCTGGAAACTCTGACATGTACTTTGGTGAAAGATCATCAACTGATGAAACTTGAATGCTTGTGTCTTCATCCAGTATCATTGGAGGCTTGTACAACTTCAGATTCTTAACATTGACAACCAAATAGATGTGCATGTATAGAGGAAGGTTAAGGTGGAATGCATTGATACTGATCTTCTCTAGAATATCAACAGGACCATATCTGATCGGCTTGAGTTTCATCCCTTCACCTTGCATCCTTTCCTTGTTGATATGTAACCAAACTCAGTCTCCAACTTGAAAATGGTGATCACTGCGATGCTTATCATGGCAAGCCTTGTATTTTGCTTGGCTCTGCTCCAACTGTGCTTCCACTACCTAATGGATTGCTTGGACTTTCTGGATGAACTTCAAAGCCCTCTCTTCATCATGGTGTCCATCTTCAACATCATCTTTCCCAAAAGAAAAATCCATCAGTGTCTTAGGCACATAACCAAAGCATGTCTCAAAAGGAGACCTCTTTGTAGAAGAGTGTGTTGCATTGTTGTAGGCATGTTGCACATAATGAAGACTCTCATCCCAAAGCTTAGGATGTTTGTTGTGATAACCTCTAAGTAGATGCACAACTGTCTTGTTTACTACCTTTGTCTGTCCGTCGATCTGTGGATGGAAGGTTGTAATCTTCTTCAGTTTGGTGTCCATGAGTCCCCACAAAGCTGACCAAAATTCCCCTAGGAATCAAGAATCTCAATTCGATACAATAGAAGTAGGTAACCCAAAAAGAACCCATACATATTGAAAGTACATCTGAGCTATTAGTTCAACAGTGACCTGTTTCTTACAAGGCATTAAAATACACATTTTGCTGAACTGATCAACTACTACATACATATAATCATGTCCCTTCCTAGACATAGGTAACCCCCTGACAAAATCCATTGACATACTTTTCCATGGATGATAAGGTACAGGTAGAGGTGTGTACAACCCCAATTTCCTATTACTAGGTTTACTAGTTGCACACATAACACAACCTCTAATATAGTTGGATATAATTTCTTGCATATGAGGCTAGTAACAATATTTTTGTAGTTGAGTTAATGTTTTGCTTACCCCAAAGTGTCCTAAAATCAATGAGCTGTGTGCTTCTCTAATAACCTATGCTTTTTCATCCCTTGGAACACATAATTTTCCCAAGTGATACAACAATTTATCCTACACATAGTAATCTTTCTCTTCTACAATTTTTCCTAAAGTTAAAGCTGCATAGATTTCCTTAAAGTCTTCATCATTAGCATATTGTTCCTAAAAAATTTCATGTACCATGGAACTACCTTTAAGGATAATGAAAGCATTCATAATAGGAGGCCTATAAAGCATGTTTTCTACTTTTTTATGGGTACCTTTCTTATAATTAATTACCAAGTGAAACTATTGCAAAAAACCCATCCACCGAAAGTGCCTACTTTTTTACAGTTTAGATTGTAAATGTGAATACTGTAGTGGTTGCTGATAAGTGTGGATTACAATTTCTTTCCCCATTATGTAATGTTTCCATTTTTTAACACTTTGAAATAAAGCATAAAGTTCCTTATCATAAGTGGGATAGTTACTTACTACTCCTGAAAAAGTTTCAGAGTGGTAGCAAACTAGTTTACCTCCTTGCATGAGAATGAATCCCATGGAAAATCCACTCACATTTGTCTTGATCTCAAACGATTGATGTAGATCTGGTAAGACCAGAACTGGTGCGGTGCTCAACTTTTCCTTCATAGTGTCGAAATCCTTTTGCTATGGATCTCTCCACTAAATTTTTTCCCTCATACTAGTTAATGCGTGCAATGGAGATGCAATATAAGAGAATTTTGCAATGAACTTTCTCCAGTACTGAACTGCACCTAAGAAACTTCTGAATTTTGTGATTGTACTTGGCTTAGGCCAATTTACAATAACTTTGACCTTCGCAGGGTTTACTTTTTTATTGACCATCTCCTACGACATAACCTAAGTACACTAAGGATGTCTTAGTGAATTTGCATTTAGACGTCTTTACATAGAGTTTTTCTTTTCTCAATACATCAAAAACTTTCTTTTCATGACTTACACGATCTTCCCAAGTTTGACTGAATACAAGGATATCATCTAGATAAACTATGGAAAAATTATCAATAAAAGGATGAAAGACATCATTCACAACTCTCATAAAAGCAGTTGGCACATTACAAAGCCCAAAGGGCTTAACCAATCACTCAAACAGTCCTTGCTTTGTCTTAAATGTAGTTTTCCAAATGTCATCTTCTACAATTCTTATTTGATGATAACCACTCTTGAAATCTAACTTAGTGAAATAAACTACATGCTTTAATTGTTCAAGTAAATCATCAATTCTGGGAAGAGGATACCTCTTCTTTGTCGTTATCTTGTTCAAGGAACAATAGTCAATGCACATTCTCCATGTCCCATCTTTCTTTGGTACCAATACAATTGGAGAACCACAAGGAAATGTACTAGGATGGATGATTCCTTTCTCAACCAAATCCTGAACTTGCTTTTTGATTTCCTCATTTTTCATAATTGATAAACGGTACATGTCGATGTTAGGTAATGGCACATCCTGCTATAACTGGATTTCATGTTGTATCTCTCTCTTTGGTGGCAACCCCTTCAGTTCCTGAAACAAGTCATCATAAGCATAAATAATTTTGACCATTTCAACCTTATGTTTTGGGTCACACCCCTTAAATGCCTCAGATTTATCATCTTCTTTGGCTTTTACAAGCATTAATACAAAGTTCTTATGTGAGTTGATCAATCTTTTCATTTAACTAGAATTAACTAGTGTAAGATTAGTCTTCACCTTATGTGCTCGTGCAATGTATTCCACCCCATCTTTAAAAAGATGATACTTGTTCTCCCCCCTATAAAAGATTGATTTTCTATCATAAAGATAAGGACTCCCTAACACAAGCACACAAATATCCAAAGGAACCACATCTACCTGTACCTCATCAACAAAGTCTGCAGTGATAGAAAATCTCAATTTACATTATTTCATTCCCTGTTGTTGAGCATGATTACCAACCCATCCAAGTGGATATGGCTTAGGATGAGGTGTTGTAGCCAAATTAAGTTTCTTTACCACCTCTTCAGATATTAGTTGACTTAAGAACCCATATCAAACAGTTTATCAACCTTAGTGTGCTTTGTTACAACACAAATGTGGAACAATTCATTTCTTTGCTTATCAACCTTAGGAAAAGATTCTTTACTTGTACTTGCACTTTCATTAGAAAAAATTGTATTAGAAGAAAGAGATATACCTTTCCCTTTACCTTAGATCCCGACAACAACAATATTTGTCTCATCTTTGGAGTCAAATCCAAGATCCCGTTGAATCACTGCAACAATCTTTTGCTTGCCTTTATTGCCTTCATATCTTTTTGGCCTTGGTTCTGGATGTAGCTTTCAACACTTCGAATCTTCATGCCCCTCTTTCTTGCAATGGGAGCATGTGGGCTTCTCACCTTCTTTCTTAATTGTAGCTATCTTCTTCTATTTTCCTTTATCTTTGTCTTTGTCTTTACCCTTAGAATTACCCTCGAAATTAGATGGCTTCTTGGAAAGGTTATCGCTAAAAGTGTTCTTATCCCTTGACTCTAAATGAGTAGTTTGGATGGACACCTCATCTAGATTATTAGGACTCAACATTAGAATAGTGTGCCTTAGGTAAGAATGCAAACCACCTATGTACTTAAGTAATGTATCTTGAGTATACAAGGGAACATTTAAAGCAATAACCCATTTCCTGAACTCATGAGTGTAATCATGGATAGATTGCCCCTTACCTTGCCTAAAGGTCTACCAATTCATTGTTAATTGCCACATGTAACCTAAAGGGTAAAACTGTTTCTTAAGAGCAGCAACAAATTCCATCTAGGTCATACTGACATTACAATGGCGAGCAATTTCTTCCCTAATCTTACTCTCCCACTAGGTGAGAGTCATACCTCCCAACGAGAGAGTGACTAACTAGATCCTAGAAGAATCTTCTACTAGGCCTTCAATCCTATAGTACACTTCTACTTGTTGGACCCAATCATCTAACATTTTGGCATTTAACTCCCCATAGTACTTAGGCAACTCAAATTTTACATCTAGCTTAATAACAGGCTTAGACTTGCTCTTAAATGGATTTACAGTAGTAGAAGGAGAAGGAGGAGAAACGGGAGAAGAAGAAGAGGGAGAATATGGAGGATGAGTATTTGGAGTTTTTTCCTCTTTGTCTTTTTGATCTTCCTAGTTCCTATGCTTCGAAGAACCTCCCTTTTTGCGCTTCTTCTTATTTGCATAAAGTTCTTCCACCATTACCTTCATGTCTAGAAAAGCTTTCTAGAAACTCTTCTCATCAAACTCCAAACTTTTTCCACCACCTGTTTCTTACATCTATGATGGTGGATCAACTCTTCATCTTCTAATCTCAGGATTATATTCTTCAACCTTGCCTTCACCTTACCAAGTCCTAGATCTCCTTAACATTCAATTATGCAATACTAGTCACACAAAGCTCTCATACCAAGCTTGATATGTTTTAAGGATCTATGACGATTTCTTAAAGAATGTGAAACTTATAACGATTGACTAAACTTAAACATCACAACAAAATGCTTAACAACATAGCATAATATTGATGATGAATTAAAGAAAGAGAGGGAAAAGATAGAAGACTAGACACAATTGCTCCAAGAATATCTCCTTCAAGCACAGTGGCATGACATTCCTCTAGTGTGCAGAAATGTCTTCAACATCTCCTGAACATTCTCTCCTTCACATCACCTGAACTTTCCTTTTCAAAGGCCTACTACCCCCTTTTATACATAAAATAAGCCTAAATAGGCTTAACCATCAAATAAATGACTAACCATCCTCTAACAATTTGTACAATGACTAATTTTTCCTTTGGTGCCTTCTGGTTCAAAATTATTAGGTAGGTTTTAACAAAAATGGCCTATTTGTTAAGGCCTCATGCCAAGTCATACAACAAAACAAACCGACCCTACTATATAATCACAAGCCACACGGTGGTGTAATGATAAACAAATATTTTGGTTAGCGGTGGGTCATGGGTTTGACCCCCACCAACTTCCAATTCTTAACTCATTCTCCAAAATGCAAGATGACAAAACTAAGTGACAATAGTATAGAATGCGAGGAGAGCCGCACGACTCAATGACATGCTTGTCAGGTTGTGATATATAGGGTTGGGGTTCGAATTCCCCACCAAAATTTTACCACTGAACTCAATCATAGCCGGAGGAATGTGTTGATGGGGTGCCATGAGGCACCTCATGATTGGGCCACATGTCACCCTATGATTCACTGACACTGCTGATGCGATTGTACGACTTGCCACCTGTGCACTGACTTGGCTGCCACGACAACAGTACACACTACCACATCACTGGTAAGGAAGGTATGGCCTAATTCCACATGTTGATATTTGATTAGGCCAACTCATCATCTGTACGGTACAGAAGGTTGTGTCAACATGCTAATGTCATCAGCCGTACCACCTTGCTCCACTTGGTCAACACAACTTTGACTAGCGATATCTTGGGCATATGATCTCAGATTTTGACGAAATGAACGTCGTTGGGTTCATGTTGCCAAGCTCTTCACTTTGACACCATTTATATTGATTTCTAAGATGATTTTTTTGCTTTTCTGACACCCTCAGGTACCAATTTGACCTGAAGTTTGACCAGCCATAACTTGAGCGTATGGGCTCCTTTTGATCCCATTCAAGTTGCGTTGGAATCAGGATTCTAAGCTATTTCTGATGGTGCTAAATTCTAGAGCATTGGAGACACTTCAAATTTCACTGAAAAAGTATTCCCTAGATCAATTACTAGTCATGATTCAAAGTCCACTTCTAGCCGAGCTGAAAATTCTAAACAAAGCAACCAAAACAACGCGCAAAACTTTTGAAAGGAAAATAGAGAATTCTTACAGTTCAATCCACCTCTCTCATAATTAAATAAACCAGTGCCTAATCAAGTGGTTATTGTTAAAGCAACAATTCCCTTTACCTATGGGGACCCAAAGAGACAATTTACCCCCTTACCTGATACTCTCCATAACACAATGAATCAATTACTACAACAACAAATGATTACTTTGCCTACTGTTAAACCACTTGATACTACCAAACCTTTACCCCCCACCTTTAAACCAAATGCTTATTGTCATTTTCATTTCCAAAATAGACATGACACAAAACAATGTAAGCGTCTCAAACACTTAGTTTAAGACCTCATTGATTTTGGCCGTTTGTCCATTGTGGGTGTCAATGATCAAGGCAATAAGTCCATTGCACCCCCCAATCAAAATTTACAAATTTTTACCAATCCCATGCCTAAACACAATGTTTCATTTGTCAAAGCTAGTGAACGTTTGAACACTCATGTGATGAATATTTATACAAATACTGAACAACATGATCTTACTCCAAATGCTACCCATGTCAATCCTATGGATGAAATCGTGGGTATGATAGACGTTGTCCCTTGTACGGGTCCAAACAAAAAATCTATTGATATTACTTTTGCTTCTCATGATATACTTAAAAAGCTTCCTGATGGTCCTCTTTACATAGCTAGCCGCATCTATGATAACTCCACCAATGGGATATTAATAGATCCTGTTTATGGCGAGAATGTAATCATGAAAGAAGTTTTAGTATTATATGAGCTTTATCAAGATGATTATGATAAAACAACCGCATGGATTAAAACACATATTGGTATTGCGTGCCCTATGATTGGATCAATCATACTCCCATTACAAATAGGACCTAAGACATTGGATATAACATTTTCTATCATTCCACAATCAGATTAGTTTCATTTGCGGCTAGGTCATCCTTGGCTTCACTCAATGAAAGTTGTCCCTTCAGTTGTTCACAAATTTTTGAAGTTTCCACATGACAATGAGATATTTACCATACACCATAGTGAAGCCTTTTTGCTTTAACCTATGGAACCCATAACCCCTCGCAAAGATTTCTTTTTCATAGCCTATCAAAATTCCAAAGCCAAACAAATAGTCAAATTGTCTCTTCGTCTGATGTCCCCGTGCACTTCCACTACTACCTTCCTAGATGAGACAATGCTTCAGCTTGAATCTAACCCTGAAATGCAACCTCATGACCAACCAGTAATAAAAACTTCACCCTTATCATCTAAACGTCCAAGAGATAATGAAACCAACCCTGTCATGCCTCCTTACATTAAAAAAGTTTATAAACCCAAAGAGAAAGTGATTGGCCCATCTCCTTCGGTTCCTTCCATTCCTCCTCCTTAGGAAGTCAAGGAGCCTATGGTGGATCAACCCGCTCTTACACCTCAACAACTTCAAAATAGAATTAAATGAAAACGTGGTGCTAGGGAGTGTAGGCGTCATCATCTTCTCCTTGCTCGTTAGTCACAAATGGAAGAAAACAAGAAAAATCAACTTGCATCTTTAACATAAATAATAACTAATCACCCTCCTCCTCCTGACCCGCCACATGAAACAACATTACAACCATCACAAAAAAATAATCTGATACAACAGTCACAACTCCTAGTACATCCTTCATTAGAAATTACCCTCCATCCTCCCGTCATGATTAATCTTGATGATGATGAGATCTCTAAAATTGATGAAGAGGTACATAATAATCTAAACTCTTTATTTTCATCTACCATGAGCTTAAATGATAAATATTCTACACCCAATGAAGAACCTGACACTTTCCCTAGTTCAACACTTACAATTCTCCTTTGGATAGTCAACCTCCCTAACAATACTTTGAACATGATTGGGGGGTGGATGACTTGCATTTTCCTTAACTAGCCTTTTACATTTTTATTTTCCTTTTCCTTTTTATTTTCTTTTTCTTTGGTGTGCTTGTGTGTGTGTATTGTGTTCCCCTGTAATGTGTGTTTGATGTTCTCATTTCTTTGTACACTTCTTCTATTTGTACCTCTATTCTTCTATATGTCATACATTTTACCCTTTATTTTTTGCTTTTATTTTTTGTTTTCCTTTTGGGGATGTGCAAAGCATAGAGATGACCTATGTCTCTTCCATGTTGACCCTAAAGGTCCTTTAATTTTTCTTCTCTTTTACTTGTGCTTTCCTTTTGGGGATGATGCAAAGTGTAGAGACACCCTATGTCTCTTCCATGTTGACCCAAATGGTCCTTTTACCTTTTTATTTATTTTTCCTTGTGTTTTTCCTTTTGGGGATGAGGCAAGGCATCAAGACCGAAATGTCTCCTTCATGTTGAACCAAAAGATTTTCCTTTTCTTTTGACTTTTCATTTTCTTTTCACTTGTGTTTCTCCCACTACTGAATTTGACACCATTTTCCGATGGTCGTTCATCGGTTGTTCAACAAATCTTTGTCGGACAAGCGACGAAATGGAAAAAATATTTTTGTCACTATTTTTTCATCAAAAGGCTGATGGCAAATTAAACGTTGAAATAAAATCAAAGAATTTTCGATCGTTGGCATCGTGAAATGGCTCAGAATTTCATCAGAATATCGACGAACACTTCGTGTATCCACCAATGAATTACACCAGAAGTTTGTTGCCAGTTCGATGAAATAGGAAAGGATTAGCATCAAAACAACACCAGACATTCATTTCCATTTCAACGAAATGGGAAAGGAGTAGCGTCGAAACAAAACCAAAATTTTGTCGAACGTGCAAAAAAATAGGCAAGTAGTAGCGTCAAAAAAACACCAAGAGTTCGTCAAAATTGTGACAAAAAGAGCAAGGAGTAGCTTCGAACGAACACCAAAATTTTGCCGAAAGTGCAACGAAATGGGTAAGTAGTAGCATGGAAACAACACCAAAAGTTCATCGAAAGTGTGACGAAATGGGCAAGGAGTTACGACGAAACCTTCGTCGCAACTATAGCAACTTTGTCGAACCTTTTTGTTGATTTGTCGGTGGATTTCGTCAAAATTGCGACAAAGCATCAATTTAAAAAAAAATTCGTGGAAATGTACCATTGCGGAGACTGACGATTGATCATACATACAGACTACATATTGGTTTGATGCTTCAAATGATGCATTTCTTATATTGAAAAGTGCATTAGCTTATTGAGCTTCTCTTTTTTTCGATAATAGTTTAATATTCTCTACTTAACAAGGCCAACCACATGACGATGGAAGCTCATTTGGGCCCTCCCCCCCCTCACATCACTCTTAATTCCCCATACCCAATCATATAACATTAATCATTTATTCATCCATTAAAAATATATAACATACATTCATTCATCCATTAATAACATATAACATTCATTCATTAACATATAATATTCATTCTTTCTATTTTTACATATTATCAAAAATATGGTTGTCATGATATGATTACAATCACTTTTTTTTTTGTTTCTTTTTTAAAGCTACATAAAACTGAAGTGAAGTATCATTTTCTAAATCAATATCTATCCCCCCTTTAGTTGTTCTGCCCTCTGCTCATGATCTTAATGTATGCCTAGTCATCTACTCATGATGTGGACACTGCTGCAAGGGGGGATCTGCTACAATAAGAAAAAAAGTTAAACTGATATGTTTTATTATTATTGTTACAAGTATTTCATTAATTAAAAGAACATTAGAGTGGTTCTCTTTACCTAATGGGTCCACACCATATTCCTAAACTTTTGTTATAGACTCATGCTCAACATGTTGAACACCCTCTAAATCTTGCTCTGCAGTTGAAACATGAAAAGTTACATTAATTAATACACCAATTGAAATTAAATATGTTTAAGAGAACATGAGGGTGGTCCTCTTTACCTGATGGGGCCACATCATGTTCCTGATCTTCTCTAGCCTGATCATGCTCAACACGTTGATCACGCTCTACATGCTCTAAAGTTGAAACACGAAAGGTTACATTAATTAATACACCAATTGCAATTAAATATGTTTAAAAGAATTTTAGAGTGGTCATCTTTACCTGATGGGGCCACATCATATTCTTGATCTTCTTTAGCTTGATCATGCACACCATGACCTTCATCTGCACATTGTGCTCCACCCTCACTAGGATGCATTCCAATGTCATGTGCAGTATTATCATTGCTTGAATGTTTAAAACAAATAGGCATGTAATTACTTTATGGTGGAAATTAATATTGAATAGATTTCACAAGTATTCAATTTTAAATAAACTTTATTGAGTTTATTTACCTGTGTGTTAGATGCAATGGAAGATTGTGTTTTCCTAGTCAAGACTCTTAGGCATTTAGCCACGACTCCATAGCCTTGCTGGAATGCAATCTTTAGGTCCTCTTTTGTGGGAACTCTATTGAATTTAGAGCCCTACATTTTTGCATAAGATCATGAATTTTGCTTCTATGGTGTGATAAAAGAAAAATTGTTTTCAATTTATTATAATTTGGATGCAATATTTCATTTATTGATACTTACAATTCATGCAGCTAATTTCATATAACCACTAGAGCCAAGTTTTTGTTGCTTGTGCTTTTCTACTCTTGCCTTTGTTGCCTTCGATGTGTCAGGTAGCCTATGAAAAGTTTGAAAATGTTAGATTATGTAAAAAGAAAGAGTAATCAGTATATAATTACATTGTTGATAGTATCATACATAACATACTACTTTTTAAAAAAAATTAAAGGCATTTCCATAGCATACAGACATTGAGAGCAAATAAAATACAAAGTTCAATCCATGAATTATAGAAAATAGATTTTTGTTGGTTATATTCATATCGCTGATTACATTGCACAAAACATACTACAACTACATAAATATTAGATGGTGATAGTTGTCTATGCTACCACATTTTTCATACATGTCTACCAAAGCATTTTATCAAACAGTTCACTGCCTTGCTGCTATGGCTAAAAGCCTAAAATAGGTGCTTTCAAACAAGCTATGGATGCTTGGAAAAAATATATCAAAGCATAATAGTGAGCAATAGCATAGACAAGGCATTGAACTATTTCAAAAAATTCCTCAAAGAAATGTGGTCTCATGGTGATGGAATACCATGACAATCCATAACAATTTTCTTGTCATGGCATTCCTTATGGCATTCCATCACCATGAGACCACATTTTTTTGAAGCATTTTTCAAATAGTTCACTACCTTTCTATGCTACCACATTTTTCATACATGTCTACCAAAGCATTTTATCAAACAGTTCAACACCTTCATGCTATGGCTAAAAGTAAAACCTAAAATAGGTGCTCTTGAACAAGCTATGGATGCTTGGAAAAAATCTACCAAAGCATAATAGTAAGCAATAACATAGAAAAGGCAGTGAATTGTTTGAAAAAATGCCTAAAAAAAGAGTCTAATGGTGATGGAATGCCATGACAATCCATAGCAATTTGCTTGTCACGACATTCGTCATGGAATTCCATCACCATGAGACTACATTTCTTTGAGACATTTTTCAAGCATTCCTTTGCCTTGTTTATCTTTCTGCATTTTTACATGTCTACCAAAGCATTTGATCAAATAGTTCATTGTCTTGCTGCTATGGCTAAAATCCTAAAATAGGTGTTTTCAAAAAAGCTATGGATTCTTGGAAAAAATCTATCAAAGCATAATAGTAAGCAACAAGCCATGGTATCATGGTTTTTTTTGCGCGAAAATCAGCTCAATTTTATTACGTTTTATTGCAGATTTTAAACACGTTTTTTGGTTTCGTAGTTTGAAACGGAAAAAAATCATTCATCAAAGAGTCAATGATTTTTCAAAAAATCGGGGAAAAAATCGTCTAGCCTGCAGATTTTTTAAAAATCGTGATTAATCAAGATTTTTTGTAGATTTATGCTTCTATATCACATACCTTCCTTGGCCTAGTGGTGTCTTTCATTTTTTCTTTTCAGCCTTCTCCTTTCCACCAGACACCAGGTCTTTCCACTCCCTCTCTGGAATCATGGGGGGACGCTCGTATTTTTTGTTCTTCTCTAAATGTGACCTATATTGGTCTGTCACATACTTTAGATAGGTACCAGCTTTCTTAAGGACCTTAGTTTAGTTGAATGTTTTATCACCGAACATCACAACTAAACGGTTAATGAGCTCATCTTTTAAATCTTCATGTTGGGCATTCCATCGTGTACATATGGTGGGCCCAAAGAGCTCCAATGTAATATCACTTAGATGTTTATAAAAAACATCATTTCCTACAAAATGATCATGGGATCAATAGTCTTAAAAGAGTAATCAATAAGTAAATTTCAATTGGATTATATAGAATGATAATTAAAACATTTTAAAGTACTTGGGACCTTCTCTATCTTTATGGGAACAAAATCCTCGGTCACCACAAGTATTATCAGAAATGTTCCCGTACTAGTAATATGGGAAGATCCAGGAAATACTACTAAAACATCATTACTACTAGTGGCCTCTGCATCCCTAGGTACATGTCCTGATGCATGTTCTGGTATGTGTTCGTTGCCAGAGGGTGCATTAATGGATGCCTGCATGGTATGTGTTGCCGACATTTCATATGACAATATAGGCACAGATGATGGGATCAGATGATGTGTTGTATGCGTAGGAAGATCACGATGGACACTTGTACCAACACTTACTCCTCGGTGAGCACTTGTAGTACCCTGATCATGGCCAGGAGCATCATGAGGAGGCAAATAACCCTATAAAAACAACACATATTTTAGTTTATGATATAAAAGAATACAAAATATAAAACCATGAATGAACTTATGTTATAATTAAAGACCTCATGACAACTTACTTGCAAGTTTTGTAATCTGTCAGTCAATACTTTAACCCTCTCTCTTATCTCATCTGTTTGAGGCACTATGAACATCAACTTAGCCATTTCTTCATTGCATTTTTTTTAGAGCTTCTTTATCGTATCGAAAGGGGTTGTTGAATAAGCAATGTCATCATCACAAAATATTGATTGCCTTTCCCCGATCAGCCGACTGCAACAAGAATATTAAAAACATTATTGAAATTAACCAAAAAAACTTATGAAAAAAACATAATAATAAAACATTTTGCTTGTATCTAATTTGTACAATTACAATGAGGTAAACCTGTCGGGTAGAAGTACCTGAAGATACATCGCGATTTGTGCTCTGGGCTAGAGCCTTCTCCGTATGATCAATGTCCCCCCTGTGACAAAAATTAAATATAAAAAAACATTACCGAAACGAAACCAATAGACTTATGAAAAAAAACATAAGAATAAAATGGTATATTGGAGTCATTAATTGGAGGTTGGGTAAAATGGTACATAGTACGTACCACCCCCAAAGTAACTGTGTTTGTAACTAAGCAATTCAAATTGTAAACGATTGGAAACTCTTCCCTTGTAGTTATTGATTTTATCGCACATACGAATACACGATTTCCCTTGCGCGTCTCGAATATGCAATTGTGTTTCTTATTTGTTGACCCAGGTCATGTACTATTTATAGCCACTCCTTTATTTTGATCATTATCTTTTAGTTGTATATAATTTGCTGACAGTGCATACCTACACATAATTCATGTATATCGAACCAGTTGCATCTAATCTTTGTAACTGTAACATGGTCCAACATACTCCATCAATTCAGTAACTTTGTCGTAACAAACCTTTATGCCGTCCATGCAAAATAGGCCCAAACCATGTGATGACGATGGTGCTATGCAATATATCCTCTCATTGACACAAAAATTGGTGTTTATTGGAGGAAGTTCCTTGGGTACCCATTGTTTCCATAGATGTTTGTACCTCAAGGGTACCTCGACATCGCCTATGCTCCCATCATCATAAAAAATGACCCCCCTTTAGCAAGAAAAATTCCATGCGTTTACAAAATTTTCTTCTAATCTTTTGACCTCTAGTTAATCTCCCTCTTTCAAACATACTACATGTCTCGCTTTCCTCTTCTCTTCCTGAATTTCCCTCGCTCAAGGAAGACAGATTTGACAAATACCTATTTGGTGGTACCTGCACTTATAAGGATGTTGGATGAATTTCTTTCATGGTGATGTGATCCCAAGGTGACATTATGATTAATCTATTATTTCATCGCTAGAATTTCACAGGTTATAAGGTAATCAAGTCTTGATAGATTGCAAGCTATTATTACTACCGTCCAAATGTGTCCATCACAAATCAAATCTACTTAACGTTTAGCTCCCAAACTTTGTAACAAGTGTTAAATGTGACTATGGTCCACCAGTTACACAACCAAGGTCTCAAATGTATTCTCTAATTGTAATCAAAGGACTTTTTCTCTTCATTCAAGTAAATAAACTTGAAGGGAAACACCACCAAGTGGTTTATTAGACACCTACATGACTAAAAATAGCAAAAAATTTACATTTAATTTCCATATGTCTAAGTGGTTAACAGGGAGGGAGTGTGTACTAGGCTTGGTTAAGTCATCATAAGTTTATGCTTTGGAAATATTTTATTTTTAAGTCATTAAATATTCCTATGTCTAATTGCTAGGATATTTTTGGAATGTTTTAAGGTAGGATGATTGATGAAAGAGCCAAAAGACTAGCCTGTCTCCATGGTATCCAGGTACACATAGCAGTGGTCTTCTCTTATACGGTTGGACATTATTTAAAGAACTTGGCTAGGAATTATTCATTTAACCTAAGGTTTTCTCATAATGCCATCATTGGAAAAGTATGATCAAATTCTTCTATTATGAAGAATTGGTTTATGTGCCTCTAGTAATCACTATAAATGTTTGTAAGGATAAAATGACTAATTTCATCAAGTAGGAGAGAATCAACTTTGAGTTCTTCAAATATTATATTCCTCTATTCATAACTTTTAAGGGTTGTGTGTAGAGGAGGTTATCACTACCAAGAAGGGAGGACACCTTTCCTTGTATTCTTTTATAATTTTCATTATTCTTATTTATTTTACACCTACATTTACAAATACAAACAAATGCATTTACTGTTTTCATTTATTTCTCATGTAGTTTAATAGTTTATCGATTTCATATTATATGTCTTGAAGACTTTAGAATTTCAATTACATTAATTTATGGATATGTTGTATCTATAACACTACAAAACCATATGCTCTTTGCATTTACACTTGCATTTAGAAATACACATTTATACACATAGATATAGATTTCTTTAATGATATGTTGCATTTATTGTTCTAGGAGAGCATCCAGTAATTGCATTTACATTTACATTTAAAAATACATATACATACATATACATATGTGTGTATGTGTGTGTGTATCATTATTATTCAGTGTTCAAAAACAACCCATTAGGTCTGCACATGGATAAAAATTAATAAAATCAGATCTTCCATACATGTTTTGCTGAAACCTAGGCTTGAACCTCTCATTTCAAATGCTTTTCTTCACAAAACTATTAAGGACAACATCTATACCTTCTTTATTTCTCATCCTACGCCCTATTCATGCATCCTACAATTACAACAGTATCCATGGGGCCTCTTACACAAGCTACAGTAATCACAAAAAGTGTAAGAGCCACTTTATATCATATTTGGACTACAAAACCCTAAAAAATAGGGTAACTCAGATTATGATTTGTTGGTGAGCTGTATGGAAAAATCATTATCACTAGCTCATTCTTGGAGTCTTTCAAAGAGAAGTGAATTAGGTGGAAGTTAAGTATAAACCTTATAGTGTCAAGGTGAATGAGGTGATCAATTTTGATTGTCCAACTGATGAAGAATACAAGGCGGTCCAATTGGTTGGTGACATGTGTGCTTTTTGGCTTGATGCTTATTTGCTCCTCCTTTTTCTATAAGAAGGAATTCAAGGCCAGAAGTACGGGTTAGCAAGTTAGATATTTTTGGTCGAGTCTAGATGAAGTTGCAAAGCAAATTTTAAAGTCTGATGGTTTTAGGGAAAATACAATTTAGGTTTTGAGTCATTTTGTAGTAGGTTTTGAATTCATGGGGATTTGATGTTTTATGGCAGTACTGGCATTTGAATTGATATGATTAATTCAAACTCATGTCTCTGCATTGTACAAGCATATTTGAATTTTGAATAAAATGATCAAGGGTTGTTTCGTTCATCTCACTGTTGTGGTGTGTATGATTCTTGTTTTAGGTTTAATTCAAGGAATTAATTAAAATGCTTGAATGGGATTGTAGGTGGATATGTTATGTATAAGCTATTTTATTTTTTGTCTTATCTTATACCATTTTACTAGAATGGGGGTGCCAATGTACAAGAAAATCTTTGGAAACTAGGAATGAAAATTGAAGGTTAAAGAGGATTGGGGTGCAACTTATAGTACTGCTGATTTTCTTGAGTGCCCTCAACCTCATCCTCGGTGCTAGTATTGACCTTGTTTTCACTCCTCCAAACTCTTCCTCGGTGCTGATATTGACCTTGTTTTCACTCCTCCAAACTCTTTGTCAGCACTGGTATTGACCTTGTTTTAACTCCAAACTCTTCCTTGGCGTTGGTATTGACCTTGTTTTCACTCCCAAACTCTTCCTCGGCGCTGGCATTGACCTTGTTTTCACTACTCTAAACTCTTCCTCGACACTGGTATTGACCTTTCACTTCTCCTATTTGACAAGCTACAACCTGGTTTCATTAGGTTTTAGAGCATCTTAATTAAAATGAAAATTATGGTGCGATTTAGCTAGGTTTCAATATTCTACAATATAGTTAAGTACATATTAGCTATATTTTACATAATAAATAATATAATTATTCAACTTATTATAATTAGATATTATATTCTTTAACAAAATTATTAAATACGTATAAAATTGTTATAATTAATAATTAATAATAAGTATATTTTTATATAATACAAAATATAATTAATATAATAGTAATATATATTAATATGATAGAGAGAAACTAAATTTTGATTGGTTGTTTCATGTCAACAATCCAAGGATGGCATGTGTCCTTGGGGAGTTATGCTCAAGGTAGCATGCCATTTGATTAAAGATATGATAGTTCTCCTTTAAGACCTCTTCAATGTACCCATTGCACACTTAAGGAGACAAAGATAAATATAGGGAAGAAAATATAGAGAGAGAGGGAGATAATGACAAACATAGAAATAGAAAGGGAGACAAAGAGATAGAGATGGGTAGAGATATAAAGAGATAACGATGAATAGATAGAGATATAGGGAGGATGATTGATATATCTCTCCCTGTCGCTCTCTATATCTCTCACTATCTATGTCACTCCCACCTCTTCCCCCCTCTATCTATTGAGCTATATCTCCCTATCCCCCCTTTCTCTCTCATTGACTTCATGTCTCCCTCCATCTCTCCTACTCTATATCTCTATCTCTATTTCTCTTTTTATCTCCCTCTTACTCCTCTCTAATACCCAAGAGTAATTAGGAGATGGAGGGTGGGAAAGAGAGAGAGAGAGAGAGAGAGAGAGAGGTAGAGAGAGAGAGAGGGAGAGAGAGGGAATTAGGAGGGGGAAGGGGGAAGGGAGAGGGGAAGAGGGGAAGAAGGGGAGAGGGAGAGAGAGAATTAGGAGGGGGAAGGTGGAGGGGAAGAGTGTTGAGGGTAGAGGATAGAAGAGGATAGAAGGTTTAAGGGTTTATGGTTGAGAAGGTAGGAGGGAGAGACTTGAGAGAGAGAGAGGGAGGGAGTGGGAGAGGGGTACAAGAAGGGAGGGTAGAGGGTTTATTAAGGGTTAAGGGGAGAGAGATAGAGGGATTGAGTGAGTGAGAGAGAAACCTAAGGGAGGGAGAGGGCATAGGATATTAAAGATACTTGAGAGAGAGAGAGAGAGGTAGGGAGTGGGAGACAGATAGAGGGAGGGAGGGTTAAGGGTACAAGGTAGATGGTTTAAGGGTTTAGGGTTAAGGGTGGAAGGGAGAGAGATAGAGGGAGTGAGTGAGTGAGAGAAAGACCTAAGAGATGGAGAGAGGGAAAGTGAGAGAGAGAGATATATATATAGGAAAAAGAATTAGGAGGTAATGTGAGGGAAGAGTGCTTGAGGGTAGAGACAGAGGGCTTGAGGAGGTAGGAGGGAGAGACTTGAGAGAGAGAGAGAGAGGGAGGGAGGGAGAGAGATAAAGGAAGGAGGCTAAGGGTAGAGGGTAGAGGGTTTAAGGGTTTAGGTTTAGGGTGGGTGAGGGAAGAGAGATAGAGGAAGCAGAGTGAATGAGAGAGAGACAGGTGACCAAACACTTATCGAGCAACCATAAATCTTGATCTC
>VDFB02270651.1:783903560-783943846 GCA_007258455.2 Sequoia sempervirens
AAAACAACATATGGATCTAATAGTTGAACACAAAATCTATTTTGTTATAAAAATAACACGTAATGATTTAAAATACAACTTATATATTGAACAAAAATGGACCAATAGTTGAACACTAAAACTTTTTGAAAATCCTTCACATTTAATGGGAAAATACATGTTATTTATTGTGCTCACCTTTTATATTTGTGATAGGACAAACTATTAATATAAATTATCCAATGCTTGTATTAATGGAACTTCAAATTTTGTTCCTAATATTTCACTCATGCCTTCCCTTATGTCACTGGTCTTTCATAGTGTTGGAAAATTTCTTAGGGTTGGGGTTTTAACTTTGTCTTCATCTTAAACCCTTGTGTTTACCTAATGCCTTGGTCGGGATCTATTTTTCCATTACCTTTTTTGAAGGGTTTTAAAAACATCTAATGCCCCATCATTCCATCTAGGCCTGGTCTCTTTGGTCTTAATATTTTATTTCCTCCGCGGGTTTTATTTTCCTAAGTCTTGGTTGGCCCTGTGCTGAACGGTTTTAAAAAAAACTTATGTCGTTGTTTTCCATCTGCCTAGTAATGTCCCCTTGCCCTTTAATGAATGTTTTATTTTTCATAAGGATGAAATTTGCGCTGTCATTGATCAAAATGCCTTCAAGATCAGCGGCTGCCTACCATCCCATGATCGGGAATTATAGGATGGTGATATCACAGGCGGGCGACACGTGTCCCATATGGGGATCAAATTTGTGTGATTTATTCATGAACTGTCCTTTGATCTAAGTCGTTCCTTGCCATCCCGCGATGGTGCTTTGGTTGATTGCGAAATCACGGCAGGTGCCACATGGACTGTACAAGGGGGCCCGAGGAAATTTTTGTGCGATATATTTTAAATGTTTCATTGCTTCCAAAGCAAAACATTTAAAATGAAATATTTGACAAGGCCAGGGGGAAATTCATTAAAAATGAGAAAAAGCGGAGAAATTAGGGCAACTAGTGATTTTAATGGTATATTAAAAAAAAATCATATTTTGATAGTTGAATACATTCAAAATATTTCTAATATATTTCTAATTTAAAAAATATATTGTTTAATTTTTTAAATATTTTTTTTTTCAAAAATATATTTTTATTTTTTCAAAAATATATTATACATACAAAACTACATAATCAATAATATATAATAGATTTTGGTGAATATATCTAGGCATGTTAATATATGCTTGAAAACTAATTTTTAATTAAAAACTACTAACATCATTGGGTGTTAGTAAGTTTATAATTATGTAAATATTTAACATTGTGAATTATTTAACATTTGAAATAGAAAAATTTAAATATTATATTATAATAGTTTATAATTTTACTTATATAGTATTTTGGATAATAGAAACAATTTTTGATTGATTTAATATTTTCTAGTTCATTATTGAATTTTAAATCTTATAAATATAATTATATATCTTTAATCAATATTATAATTAAAAATAATAATCAATATTGAAAATCTTAGATTTTAGTATAACTTAAATATTAAAAAATTTAATGTATAAGCTTATAAAATATAATATGATTTTTTTTTAAATAAAGATTTAAAGATTATTATATATGTATATTTAAAGATCCATAGAATTATCTTTTTAACTATGAAATTAATATGATTAATTTCATTTATAATTTTATCTTATCTTATCTTTTTAAATATTTTTTGGTATCCTACATAATTTTTTTTCTATAAGTATCATGTTGTATACTCTTTATATGGAAGGTAGTGTTTTTTCATAGAGCTTAATAAGATTTAATAATTTTTAGTCGTTTAAAAGATTTTTATTTTTTTATAAAGATGGGTATATTTAGACTTTTGATGACTTATGTACAATTATGCATATTCTGTTATTTATTATATTTTTTGCAATATCACGTTATTCTTGATTAATTACATTATTTGTTTGTTGAAAAATATTTTATCTTTACTTTACATCTATGATAATTTCAAAATTATGAAATTTATAAATTATAAATAAAAACTTATTTTTATTAATCTCTTGAAGTACGTAGGTCCTAATCTTTTGTAGATTAATAACTATCTAAATAGCTATTTCTTTCCTTTATTTCTATAAATGTGTCTCATGTGTCTATTGAAATTTATGAGATGTGTATGTAATTCTTAGCACAACACTCTTAGAGATTAGGATTTATTTTCACATTTATCTATTTTATTATTGTTCCTATTAGTGGCTAATTAAATCTTCATTGAAAACCTACAAAGAGCTTGGGTCTTTCAATCTCAAAGCTTGTCTAATTTCTTGATGAGAATCATTCACATTGATTCCCAATATTGTGCTCCTTGCATGATACATTTATAAAATGCACTTAGTAATTTAGTATGTGGTTGAAATATTAGAGTAACAACAAATGATTCTTTTCATTTTTGGCACATGATTGGCCATTTTTACTATGTTAAATTTTTATTTTCACTTTTATTTTCATGGTTTTTATGTTGTCAAATTTTCATACATTTCTTAGTCTTTAAAAAAAAAATGAAGGTTCTAGTAGTGTCCCCAATCTTGCTAAAAATCATGTATAGAGAGAGTACAATATATAAACTATTAATTATAGAGTATAACAACAAAATGAATTTAAAAACTACTACATAGAAACAAGGTTTAGAATAATTCAAAATAGAGATACCATTCTCCTACAAATACTATGTATAGAAACCCTATGTAGCCACACTTTCACCCTCAAAATCAAGATAATAAATTCTCATACATTGTTTCTATAATGAATATAGAGAATAAATTATAAGATTTAAATTCAATAATGAATTTAGAAAATATTAAATCAATCAAAATTGTTTCTATTATCCAAAATACTATATAAGTAAATCTTAAGCCCAATCTTAAGCCTAATAATAACCCTAAGTGAACACTTATCCTAATTGAACCTTAACGCTAACCCTAATTGAACCCCAACCCTAACCCTATTTGTTCCTAACCCTAGTATCTCACAAATACAGGATCAAGACCTTGCCAACTCTGGTAAACCTTATTGGATAGTGATAAAAGCTACCTTATCTTTCATTAAGGTAGAAAAAAATTGTTATACAACATGCGCCTTGAAAATTGGAGATAGGCATTGCAAAAAGAAGGTAAACACTAATGAAAATGGTCAGTGGTATTGTGGAAGATGTGATAAAACTTTCCCTAAATGTGATTATAAATATATACTTCAATGCAAAGTGCAAGACCATACTTCATTCACTTAGATTACAACTTTTGAAGAAGTGGAAGAAGAAATTATGGGTGTAACAACAAAAAATTGAACATTTTGAAGCATGAAAAACAAGATGATGTTAAGTTTTCACACATTATACAAAAGGTACTTTTCAACAGATACATAGTTAAACTTCAAGTGAAAAAAGAGACTTATATACTTGAACAAAGAATTAAATGCACAATCATAAAAATAACAAAGTTTGATTATTCATTTGAGAGAAAAGCTTTATTAGGCTCAATTGAAAAGCTATAGGTTTCATAACATTCAAATTCTTGAATGTATATAATGTTAACAATGTATTCAAACATTTGAAAAAAAAATAGTGGATATATCTAAGTTAGTTAATGCCATTTGTCATGATATACTTCTTTGATGCTGTCAATACTAAATCTAATGATTGATGAACATTTTTACTTTTAAATTTATTGTTCTTGGTTGATTGTTGTTATAGACAAGTTGGTATGATTTCAAATTTCAATGTGTACCCTTATATATGGGAATTGAGATAAAACAATGACACAAACAACAATGAAATGAAATTGATTGCTTTCCAAATTCATATTCATGAAAATGTAAGCATTTTTTCAAGTCAATAGGCATCTTGATAAAGATAACTCTGCTGTTTTTAAATATATTATTAATTAATATAGGTATGCTAGTTAATTAAATTATTAACTATATTTTATTTGTATTATATATTGAATTGTTAAAAGATGTAAAAATCTTAATACTAAATATATAGGAAAATGGTTAAAAACTTACATATTTTTCAAAAAAAAATATAGTGTGTAATTTAAAATACAAATTATATAATTCTTATAATATTTATATTATTATTTATTGAATATTTTATAGAATTTAAACTAAAAAATTAGCCTCCCCCTCTCACTCTCCCTCTTGTTGATGGTTCTGATGAGCAAAACAAAAGTTAAACAAAATATCACTATTCTGCTCTCCTGAAAGAGAAAGAATAACACATGGATATCTTAACTCCCAAGGTCTTTGTAATCGGTTCTCGACTATGCTGATTTCACTTAATGGTTGATGTGAACTATAATGTTCAAGGGGCCTGCTGGTGTTGAGCTTGTGGATTGTTATAAGATCAAGCATAAATTAAAACCTACTTTAACTAGGGTTTTTAAAGAAATAGAAAAAGATAGATCAAAGCTTTGGAACCAAAGAGAATGATAATGCATCCAACTTAACCAGACTTGTTATATTTCAAGGAATTACTAAATAAAACTGGAGAACAAAATCAACTTGTGATTAACACCCAACTTCATTCATTAACAGTGCTAACTTCAACAACAAATTGTAAATTTTAAATAAAACATAAAATAAGATTTTATTCCTTGAAAGCTTCTCAAATCAAATGATTAACTGAAGATGAATACCATTCAGGAACACAACATGAAGTAGATTTGAATCTGGCTGCTTCTACTGTTAGTGAAATAGATAAGCAACATTTACAACTCTGGCACAATCACCAGTGTATAGAAAACCTATGTCCTCAGATTGTTTCCATCTATACTAAGAGAACCATAAGGATACATTATTACCTTCTGTCGAATCTAACTCCTATTCTACTGCTACTCTTAAGTTTCTCTACTACTATTGGTTTCTAAAAAATCTCCCTCTATCTCCATGTATTCTAAAACTTCTACCACCCCCCTAAAAGAGGCAAAAATGCCATATATACAAAACATGCCAAAAAGAAAGTCGGCCCCTATTTTTAGGGTTTACAAAAATATTGGTTGGTTACAGGAGGGTCGGCCCTCAAATATTTTTGTGATGAAGTTAATGCTTCATTCAATTGCATCCTTCGTGTCCATGTTGGTGAAAGATCGCTTTGGGTATGACCTCTAGATCTTTTGCAACTATGGAATTTACTTATGGCCTTCGTGTCCTCCTTCGAACTTCCACCAGAATCGCTTTGAATGATCTAAAGCATTATCATTAATTTCGATTTCCCCCCTTTGCCAGTAGCGATCCTAGCTATCACTATGACTCACAGTTTCTTCCTCCTTTGTGCCAAATTCTCACTTTAGATCTTTCTACAAGTTGACCATCTCTAGAAGCAACATCAGACTTTTCATTAAATCTCCACAGCAATGTTCACCAAGCTTCTCCATTGGAAAGTTCACAGAGTAGATCCACATCGGTCACATTCTGTTGACCTCACAGGGGTAGTTGATCAGTCAAACTGTCTAGGGTTTTCATTTGATTCTCTCTGATTGGTTGAACACATGCCACATGGCATTCTTGGGAGGTCAAAAGTTGTTCACCCCAGATCACATGTCGGTGAGACACTAATCGTGTCTCCCCGATGTGATCATACCTCCTAGCATCTATCGGCAAGACATATGACGGTCGGCAAGACTTCATGTCGAGCCCCGAGAGTCATATCGATATCCACAGTGGTCACTGAGACAATCGCTATTGGGAAAACATTATGTCGAACTCAAGATCCTTTGGTGAGCTCATTTCATCTCGGGGAGACCCTACTTGGTCGGCGAGACCTTTCACCGAGCTCAAAACTTTCTCCAAGCTCATACATCAATTCAACAAGACTCTTCCTCTTCGGTCAGACCTTATGCCGAAGGCAGAACCCTTCGCTGAAATATTATCGGGTAAGCAAGACCTTCTTGTGTTGGTAGGACATCACATTGAGCCCCTCTTCTTTCGGTGAGACACCATCAGGTTGGAAAGACATCACAGCAAGTTCCATAGGTCACACTGAAGGTTTTAAAACCATCGATGAGACCATCGCTTGTTAGTGGGACATCATGTTGATCTCCTCCATTATCCACGAGCTCATTCTATTTTGGTGAGACCCTCTGTAGTCAGCCATACCTTATGGCGAATATAAATCTTTTCCCGATGCCATTCCATTTCAGCAAGAGTCCACCCTGTCGTGAGACTTCACACCGACATTATCTCTCTCAGCAAGATCTTTCTGATGACATCCCCTTTTCACCGAGACTCTAATGGATTGGCGAGACCTTATGCCGATATCATCTCATGCTGGCAAGACTAGCTTCCTTCACCAAGACATTACATCGAAGTCACGCCCTTTCACCGAGAGCGCATTTCACTTCAAGGAAACTTTGCTTGGTCGGCAAGACCTTTCGCCAAGCTCAAAAATTTCTCTGAGACCCTTCATCGATCAGTAGGAATTCTCTCTAAGGCCTTCATCTTTCAGCGAGACTCCGCCCAGTCAGAAAGACCTCTGAAAGGTCTTATCGACCCTTAGAGGAATTTTATTCCAAACTAGATTGGGGGATGCTTTCCAACTGATCTCCTTGATAAATATCATCATGTGCATGATTTAATCCTACAAAACAAGATCTCCATTAGTCCTCAGAAGCATATGAAATATATCATTTTTCACCATTTCTCTTAATTTTAACAAAAAAAAACCCAACTCAGGCTGAAGAAAAACCAAAATTAGATAGAATAAAAGACAGACTCAGGAGGAAAACAAAAGAACTCCCAAGATGAAACCAGAAAACCAAAGGCAAAGAAAATAAAAGTAAAAAGAAAGAGGGTGACCTATTTTGTTCTAGAATAAAATGGGGGTGGTTATGTAAGGCATAACAAATGGTGACTCGGATAGGAAAATGGTTTAACCATTTTCAAGAAACTAAAGGATTCAGCTACCCAAAACTCCTAGTTTATGAACATCACAACTCCAATTGGGTCAATTTTAACAATGAAGGTTGAGCTAGAATCTCAAATGTAAGTCAACATTGGCTACCCTTAAATCTAAGTGTGTGCTTGATGGTGCATCACTCTTTTATAAAGTTTTCCTCATCTTTTGAACAACAATGTGCAAGATTTGAACTACATGAGTTGATTTCCTTTAGTTGTTGTGCAATGATATCTTGGGCATTGCTCCGCTACCAGTCAGGTATCCATAGCCCCGATGGAGATACCTCTAGTTTTCTCACAGCATTGCTCTACTGCCAGCCAGGCGTCCATAGCCCCGGTAGAGATACTGAAATCACCCATTCATATTGAGTCCTCCTTTCTTTTCTTTTCTTTTCTAGATAATTCCTTTTCTTTTTTCTTTTCTCTTTTTCTCTTGGGGTTTCAGATATTTCATTCAGTTTTTCTCGATATGTCAGATGTCAGACATCTATTCTGGGTTGAAAACTACCATGGACCTCATAACAACACTTGGGAGATTATATTTTTCACTCAAATCTTACAACACTATCATCCTAGGACAAATATACCATTACAAAGGAGATGATCTTAATGATTTGTGAAAGATTCAGAGGTAGTTAACGAAGATTATTTACTTTGCACCTTATTTTCAAGACTTTCCACAACCCTTATTGACAATGAGAATGAAACAACGAGCTTAGGACACAATCACCCAATTAGCAAACCTAAAAATATCTAAACCACTTCCCTCCTAATAACCAAAGTATACTTTAGATAATCAACCCACCATTTCAAGAAGGATAGAATAGATAAACCCCAAGGAACAAAACAAGACAAAACAAAAGAATAAAGGAAATGAAAGGACAAAAGAAAGAATAAGCAAACACATAGAAAAACTATTTACAAACAAAAAAAAAATTACTTAAAGACAAAAACAGAAAATTATTTACATATAGGAAAACAAACCATTTACATAAAGAACATAATTATTTACACAGAGAGATTATTCACAAGCAGGAACACATAAACTATTTACAGAAATGCACTCCCTAGCAAAATACAAAACTTCATGACCCAAAATAATGTTTAAGAAACTATCCATTGACAGGCAATGGAAAAGGTTCCCCTGTTAGACTACTCAGTTGGAAAGAATTTTCTCCTAGTATCTCAACAACTTGATAGGGACCTAACCCGAGCTTGTCAAATTTTTGGTGACTGCCCTTCTTTTCACTAGCTTTATCCCTTAGCAACACAAGGTCTGATATTCTAAAAGCCTTGATTTTGGCTCTTTTGTCAAACCAACATTTGACAATATCTTGATGTCTAAAGAATTGTTGCAAGGCGACATCTCTCTGCTCTTCTAATTTCAACAAGCCAACTAGTCTTGCTTCTATCCTATCATCACTAGAATATAATTTCTGCATGAACTCAAGGATAGGTACTTGCAAGTGAATAGGGAACACAGGCTCTTGGCCATACACTAGCTTGAATGGTGAGGTCTTTAAAGTAGCCTTAATCCTAGTCCTATCTACTCATAGAACAAATATTAGTTGGGTGTGCCAATCCCTAGGGTTGTTCTCTAACAGTTTCTTAATTACCCCTAAGAGATTCTTATTGGTTGATTCTGCAACTCCATTGCCTTGTGGGTAATATTTTGAATAATATTTTAAGACAATTTTGTGATCATAAGCCCATGAAATGAACTCAATAGAAGAAAAGGAAGAGCCATTGTCACATACCAATGCGAAGGGTACTCCAAACCTAGTTGTGATGCATTCAGTGAGGAACTTGATCACTACCTCCGTTGTACTAATTTTGCAAGGTATAGCTTCTATCCATCTTGTGCAGTAATCAGTAGCAGTCAAAATAAATTTGTGTCTTGCAGAAGAATTTGGGTTAATTACCCCATTAAAATCCAGTTCCCATTGGGCAAATGGCCTTACCTCGTAAACATGCTGCAATGGCATGGTCAATGACATTCTTTGGATGCAAATGTGACATATGGATTCGATCTGACCGATCTGACTCCATCAAAATTCTTCTTGTATAACAATCCTTCTTTGAGCATATAATGAGAGATTTTCATTCTCATCACTCTCCTCTGAGTTGTATTCATTCCCTCTGGGAATCGATTATTGAGAATGAAATAGATGATATCAACATACCAAGGGTCATTGGAAAAGGACCGAGTTGTGTATTGCTGGCAAATAATGTTCTCACCAGCATTCACCATGTATTTAGATAGGCCTGACCCTCTGAAAATTTTCATAGGGTGAATCTCCAGATCAAACTCTTGCAAAATGGCCATCTATGTCCCTCTTCTTTCTCCCAGCTTGCTCTGCATAAGTACATACTTCACAGTAGCATCAGGAACTACAACAATAATTTGACTTCAGAGAATGTAGTGCCTGAACTTTTTGATAGCTCTAACTATTACAAAAGATTATTTTTTAAGAGGCGGGTATTTGATTTCAAAATTATTAAATGAAGAGCTCATGAAGGTGATTGGCCTCTCCTCTCCCTCTTCTCTTCATTGAGTTAGGAAATCTGCACAGGAATGTTCAGAGAAAAAAGAGTAAATATAGAATGGCTTCAAATAGTTAGGGATGGTGAGGACTGGTGCTTCCAAAATGGATTGTTTGACTTGAAAAAATGAAGCCTTTACCTCATTACTCCACTCTATTTTGGTGTCTTTCTTCATCATTTTATTCAGTGGCTTAACAATTTTCGCAAAACCTATGATAAACTTTCTCACAAAGTTGATCTTTCCAAAGAAGGATCTCATCTCCTTCTTACTTCCTAGCATGGCTATCTCTAGAATGGACTCAACTCAGTCTAGATCAATTGATATTCCTCTTTTAGAGATTATGTTTCCTAGAAGTTTCCCTTCAGAAACCCCGAACACACACTTTAGGATTCAGGGAGACACCATACTGGATACATCTTTCAAGAATTCTAGCTAGGTCTATAATGTGGTTTAGTCTATCTTTAGAGAACACTGTCAGGTCATCTATGTATATGATGATACATTTTCCAATCAGATCTTTGAATGCTATGTCCATGGCACACTGGAAGGTTGCTCCAGTGTTTATCAAACCAAATGGCATCCTTCTATAAGAAAATGTTCCCCACTTAGTAGTGAAGGTTGTCTTCATTCTGTCTTCACAATTAACCATCACCTGATTGTATCCAGAATAACCATCCAGGAATGATATCATCTGAGATCCATTGACAATTTGCAAGACTTCATCTAGTGAAGGGAGTGGGTAGTTTTCTTTTTCTAAAGCTCTGTTCAGATTCTTGAATTCTACAGACAGCCTGATCCCTCCATTTTTCTTACGGACTGGAACTAAGTTGGCCACACACATTGAGTGTCGTACAGGGAAGATTATTCTTGTAGAAAGCAATTTTTGAACTTCCTTAAAGATCAATGGTTCAATCAAGGCATTGATAGGGCACTATTTATGTCAAAATGGTTTGGCTTCAGGCTTCAGAGGAATAGTGTGAGTCATTACGAAAGCATCAAATGTCTTTAGATCTTCATATCCCCAGGCTATCGCAGCAATATCTTTCTTCAGTGCCTTCAGTATATCTTTTCTGATTGCTTCAAGGCAAGCTTTCCCCATGTAAACACTTCTTTCAGGGCCAGAATCAGCTAGGTTAATAGTTTCATATTTTCCTCCTTTATCTTCAACTAATATCTTCTCTCGAGCCCTTGGGTCTAAATCAAAAATTCTTTCTAAAGCCACCATTACCTTGGGAATGCTATTAATTTTTAAATTGAGGACCCCCTCTATATCACAATCTTCAGGGTTCCAATCTCCTTGATCCCTGTTGGACTCATCAGTCATCTTCCCTTCAAAAACATCTGAACTTGCTAGAAAAGCAAGGATATGTCGATCATCATCAAAGACTTGAAAGTTCCTAACATTATCAGGAATAGCTGGGGCAAATATCAATTCTACTAAGAATATTTTAAGTTTGGAGTCTTGCATGGGTTCTAGGGTACTTGCAATAATAGCTAATGAATTAGCTATCTGATTCTCCTCTCTAGGGATTAAACTAATCCCAAAAGGATTGAAGTCTTCTATCAGGTTCCATACCTGATTTCTATAGGCTGCTAGCCTTCTATTGTGACATGTGTATTGGTTGCGCACTTGCTTGACAACTACTTCTGAATCCCCTTTAACCATCAAGGCAGTGAATTTCTTCTTATGTGCAAACATCAGCCCCTGAGTTAGAGCTTCATATTCTGCTACGTTGTTAGTGCATCCAAACTGCAACCTATAAGAAGCAAAGAAAATTTTCTCTTTTGGGCTGGTTAATTCAATCCCAACACCACAACCTATTTTAGATTTGGATCCATCAAATGTGAGGGTCCATAGCTGATCATGAGCTGGGGTTGATCCCTTTGAGGTTATTGTGGGCATTTGGATAAGATGAGCCATAGGTGGGGGCTCTTGATCCTTTGCATCAAATATTAGCAAGAGGTGTTCAATAGGTTCCTCATAAATATGCTGGTCTGGTATTGTGACTGGGGTAAGTTCAATTTGAGAAGGAACTTCCTTTGAAGGTATCTTATCCCTGATTAACATTATTGCTTCTTTGGCTTCAAATGAGAAGTGATCTGCAATGGTCTCAGGGTGACTTAGGCTAGTTTCCTCAACTTGGGAAACCTGATTTAAAATGTTGATGCAAGGTTGAAAAGTCAATTTAGAATGATTTTGGTAGTGTATCCTACACCAATTAGGGAGTAAAAGATTTTGAAAATTGATATATTCCCCAAGACTAGTTGATCCTGCTGCAACTTCTTGATCAATTCCTGTTGATTTTCATTAATCATGTGATCAAGGAACTTTTGTGTTGACAAATATTTGGTATCAAGAACCGAAAAGGTCAAAATTTCTTCCCTTTTATAAACCACTATCTCGATCTCAAAATAAGCTACCTTGTTAGGACAATCGTATTCAGTGATGATATGCTTGAGGTGAGGTTCACTTTCAATCCTAATCTGCATAGGCACTCCCCTCCATGGTAGCCACATATGTGAAAATTTGAGGGAGAGATATCCCCCTATACTTTTCATCAGATCTCTGCTCAACAACATACCATAAGTCTCGGGAATGTCTACTACTTGAACATCTATGTTGGTTAAAATCCTAGGGTTAGACCCTACTTGCACATGTATATTTCTCAATTCTCCAACTACATTAACTTCTGTTTTATCAAGTTGGATGACCTTCTTGTTTGTTTGGATAGGGTTCAATCCCAATTTCTTGCATATACAAAATGGCATAACATTGCCAAAAGCCCCTGAATCTAGCAGGCAATTATGTAGATTCTTCCCACAAATTCTTAAACTCAGAAGAAATGGTGGGGTACCTACCTTGCTTCTATACAAAGCTGCATTCATATATGTAGTAGGTGCCACCTTGTTTTTCCCTTTTGATTTATCATCTTGCTCCAAATTGTTTAGCAGTATCTCTCGTTGAGCAGGGCACCACTTTAGGATGTCAAAGTATGATAAAGAGGTTTTCTATCTCTGCAACTCATATGAATTTTCCTCTGGTTCATTCCCATCTTGCCTTGGGAATGAAGGTTCCTCCTCAAAGAGGTCATAGGTCATTGATGTATCTACTGAACAACCTTCTTTGTTTGAATTCCCTTAGAAGGTTTGGGCATCCGCCTGTGCCATCTTGACAACTTTCTCCATTTCAGGGTAATTTACCTCAAAACGGGTTGTAGTATCATGCAACCTGCACCAGTTGGTCATAAAATTAAGGTCAGCCACATTTGCAGTATGTGACCTTTCCTCATTAGCTTGATAATTGTGAGAAACTCCACTGTTATTTGGCCCTGTATTCCATTGTCGATTGTTATTTTGCCTCTGGTTATATCCTCTAGTTTAATTTTGATATCCTTGGTTAGGGGAGTTTTGGCCTTGATAACCCCTTTGGTTGTGATTGTAGCTATTCTGATAATTATTTTGGTTGTTACTGCTCTGATTAGGATAATTACCGTGGTTTTGAGAGGGGTTCAATCTAAACTGAGCCATGTCATTTGTGACTTTAGACAAAGTTTTCTTTAAGGTCTCTACCTCATTTGTGAGTTGAACTATCTTTTCACTTTCAACACTCTTAGCAACAGGTGGCTGATCGTCATGATTTGGTGTTTTGGTTTGATTATGATGACTATGCAAACTATGATGAGCTTGTGATTGTTGAAAGAATTCAGGAGCTCCATTGGCAAATAATGGAACAGGAGATTAAGTCTGCAATTCATACATGGGCCCATAATGGGAAGGAGACATTCCTGGGACAATATTAAATAAAGAGGTTGGACTAGGCATCTTATACCCCATTAAAGGAAAACCTCCTCCTAAACTCCCTTGTTGAGAGCTAATTTGTTGTAGCAACTTGATGGCTAGATGATAAACTTTAGACAGGGAATCAATATCTATAGGCTGATAAGTCCTTTGTAGGAATAAGCCAAGCAAAGGGTCTATAACTCTAAAGTATGCTTGAATGGCACTATTCTCGGCAATTAGGCAAGGGTCCTGTAGTCTCCTATACATGTATTGAAACCTGGTATTGACCAAGGGCAAGGATTCACATGTCTCCTTCCTAATGGTAGCAAATTGGTGGTATAAAAGGGTTGGATCCACATAAACTTTGAACTGATTGATGAAAGCATTCTCCAAGTGTGTCCAATTCAGAATGGAACCTTGTGGAAGATTAAGATATCGGTTGTACACTATATCCCCTAAGGAATAAGGGAACAACCTACAAACTACATCATGGTGAGCGATCTGAGCTTTGGTACAAGCTTCCTTAAAAGTTTGTATGTGCTTTTCAACACTCCTTGATTCATCATGAATGTACTTGGAACATAATTTCTTAGGATTCTTAGGAATATCATAAAAGCCTCCTAGAATAGTCCCTAATGGAGAGAGGTTATTCTGAAAAAATGCCATTGGTAACGGTAGTGGTGGTTGAGCCAGCTGTTGGATGGGTTGAACCGGCTGTAATGGCACTTGAGATGGATTCAGTGGTGGATTGATGGGTATCCATTGGGGTATAGGTGAAAATCATCATGGAGTGAGTGGGGCTGACAAGGGTGGTATGATGGTTGAGCCAGTCTTATGAATCTTGTGTCTTATGGGGTCTTGAGTTCTATCAAAGGTGGTGGATTTTTAGTTGATTGAAGAACTCTACAGGACCTTTCTGGTGAGAAAAACCCAGTGTTATCCAGTTTTCCCTTCTATCCCTCCTTCTAGCACTAGTTTCTATTGATGGTTCTGATGAGCATAGCAACAGTTAAACAAAATATCACTATTCTGCTCTCCTGAAAGAGAAAGAATAACACATGGATATCTTAACTCCCAAGGTCTTTGTAATCGGTTCTCGACTGTGCTAATTTCACTTAATGGTTGATGTGAACTATAATGTTCAAGGGGCTTGTTGGTGTTGAGCTTATGGATTGTTCTAAGATCAAGCATAAATTCAAACCTACTTTAACTGGGGTTTTTAAAGAAATAGAAAAAGATAGATCAAAGCTTTGGAACTGCAGAGAATGATAATGCATCCAACTTAACCAAACTTGTTATCTTTCAAGGAATTACTAACTAAAACTGGAGAACAAAATCAACTTGTGATTAACACCTAGCTTCATTCATTCACAGTGCTAACTTCAACATCGGATTGTAACTTACCATTTTAAACAAAACATAAAATAAGATTTTATTCCTTGAAAGCTTCTCAAGAACACAACATGAAGTAGATTTGAATCTGGTTACTTCTACTATTAGTGAAACAGATAAGCAACATTTACAACTTTGGCACAATCACGAGTGTACAAAAAACCTACGTCAGATTGTTTCCATCTATACTAAGAGAACCAAAAGGATACATTACTGCCTTCTGTCGAATCTAACTCCTATTCTACTGCTACTCTTAAGTTTCTCTATAGCTACTAGTTTCTAAAAAAACTCCCTCTATCTCCATATATTCTAAAACTTCTACCACCCCCTAAAAGAGGCAAAAATGCCATATATACAGAATGTGCCAAAAAAGAAAGTTGACCCCTATTTTTAGGGTTTACAAAAATATTGGTTGGTTACAGGAGGGTTGGCCCTCAGATCTTTTCAGGATGAAGTTAATGTTGCATTCAATTGCATCCTCCGTGTCCATGTTGGTGAAAGATCGCTTCAGGGATGACCTCTAGATATTTTGCAACTATGGCATTTACTTATGGCCTTCGTGCCCTCCTTCGAACTTCCACCAGAATCACTTTGAATGCTCTAAAGAATTATCATTAATGTCAATCCCCCCTTTTCCAGTAGCGATCCTAGCCGTCACTATGACTCATGATTTCTTCCTCCTTTCTTCTAGATTCTCACTTTACATCTTTCTGCAAGTTGACCATCTCTCAAAGCAGCATCAGAGTTTTCATGAGATCTCCACACTAGTGTTCACCGAGCTAATCCATTAGCAAGTTCACAGAGTAGATCCACACCGGTTGCATTCTGTTCATCTTCCTCACAAGGGTAGTTGATCAGTCAAACTGTCTAGGGTTTTCCTTTGATTCTCTCTGATTGGTTGAACACATGCCACATGGAATTCCCGGGTGGTCAAAAGTTGTTCACACCAGATCGCATGTCGGTGAGACACTAATCGTGTCTCCTTGATGCGATCATACCTCCTAGCAGCTATCGACAAAACATACGATAGTCAGCAAGACTTCATGTCGAGCCCCAAGAGTCATATCGATATCCACAGCGGTCGCTGAGACAACCGCTATCAGCCATACATTATGCCAAACTCAAGATCCTTCGATGAGCTCATTTCATCTCGGGGAGACCCTACTTGGTCAGCGAGACCATTCGCCAAGCTCAAAACTTTCTTCGAGCTCATACTTCATTTTGGGAAGAATCTTCCTCTTTGGCCAGTCCTTATGCTGAAGGCATAACCCTTCGCCGAAATATTATTGGGTTGGAAAGACCTTCCTGTGTTAGTAGGACATCACATCGAACCCCTCTTCTTTTGGTGAGACACCATTGGGTCAACTGGACATCATGGTGGGTTCCATTAGTCACGTCAAAGGTTTTAAAACCATCAGTGAGACCATCACTTGTTGGTGGTACATCATTTCGATCTCCTCCATTCTCCCTGAGCTCATTCTATTTCAGCGAGACCCTCCGTAGTCGGCCAGACCTTATGGCGAATATAAATATTTTCTCGACGACGTTCCATTTCAGCAAGAGTCCACCTTGTCAGTGAGACTTCACATCAACGTTATCTCTCTCAGTGAGATCTTTCTGATGACATCCCCTATTCGCCGAGACTCTAACAAATTGGCAAGACCTTATGTCGATATCATCTCATGTCGGTGAGACTATCTTCCTTCGTGGAGATATTACACTGAAGTCACGCCCTTTCGTCGAGAGCTCATTTTACTTCGGGGAGAACTTTCTTGGTCGGCGAGACCTTTCGCTGAGCTCAAAAATTTTGCCGAGACCCTTCATTGGTTGGCAGGACTTCTCTCCGAGGCCTTCATCTTTCAGCGAGACTTTTCCCAGTCGGCAAGACCTCCGAAAGGTCTTGCTGACCATTTTATTAGAGGAATTTTATGCCAAAATAGATTGGGGGATGCTTTCCAACTGAGCTCCTTGAGAAATATCATCATGTGCATGATTTAATCTTGCAAAACATTGTCTCCATTAGTCCTCAAAAGCATATGAAATATATCATTTTTCATCATTTCACTTAATTTTAACAAAAAGAAACCCAACTGAAGCTGAAGCAAAACCATAATTAGACAGAGAAAAAGATAGACTCAGGAGGAAAACAAAAGAATTTCCAAGATGAAACCAGACAACCAAAGGCAAAGAAAACAAAAGCAAAAAGAAAGAGGGGGACCCATTTTGTTCTAGAATAAAATGGGGGTGGTTATGCAAGGCATAACACCTCTCTCCCCCTCTCTACATATGACTCCCTCTTCCCCATCTTCTATCTCTCCCTCCTCTACATATCTCTCTCCCTTTCTCCCTCCCTTTGTCTCTCTCTCCCCATCTCTCCTTGATCTCTTGCTCCCTCCCTATACCCCTATCTATTTTCATATCTCAACCTATTTGTCCCTTTATCTTCCCATATATCTCTATATCTATGTATTTCTCTTCCCATTTATCTATCTCTCCCTCTCTCTTTCTCTCTCTATCTCCCCCTATTTCTATCTCCCTCTCCATCTCTATTTGTCTTTCTCTACTTATCTCTCTCTCTCTTTCCCCTCTCTCTATATCTCCTTATATCTCTATCTTTCCACCTCTCTCTCTCTTTATATATATATATCTCCCTATCTCTCTATATATTTATTTCTCCCTCTATCTCTCTCTATATCTCTATCTATTTTTATCCCTTTTCCGCTCTCATTCTATATTCATCTCTACCTCTATCTATAGGGAGAGATACAAAGGTGAAGCATTGGACCTTCCCAAAGATCCACCAATCTCAACACTATTTCCAACTATTTTGAGCATTTAAGTACATATTGTATGCTAGATTAGGAGGCATGTGTCAAAGCTCATATTTATTGATGTAAAATAGGTCAAAACTCACAAATTTGACGTAGAGTTAGTTATAGTTGTGTACAAAATTTCAAGTGCTACATAGAGCAAAGATATTCCAGTTTTTTATATCATGTCATCAAATTTGGCACTTCATCAAGATTTGTATCTTCATCAACATTAACAAAAGCAAAGGTATGTACTTGAATCCCTTGCATTTAAATTTTTCTATATATAATATTTTAATATTTTCCCTCAAATCCATAATATATATATTAGTGTGTATTTATTTATTGCAATAAAGAATTAACCTAAGTAACACATTAAGAATTCTAAGGATTTGTGCTTGGAAAAATGCATAACAATTTTTTTTGTTGGATGTCGTGTTGTATAGTTTAGAAAAGCTCAAAATATGAATAGTATTTTAAGGCCATATATTATGGTAGCTTACAATGCAAAAGAAGGAAGGAAATCTATTATCAATTTTAATCTACAATTTAATACCATATGAAAAATCACATGTAGTATTATCTAAAATTAATTCTTGACATATTAATTTTATAAAATACACTTACCATTCAATAAAATTCTCCCAAGAAAGAAACCCTAAGTGAACATTAATTGAACCCTAATTGTAGATTCATAACTCTAATCATAACCCTAATTGAACCCTAATTGTAGATTCATAACTCTAATCATAACCCTAAGCGAACACTAATCCTAATCAATCCCTAACTCTAGCCTTAAAGTTATCATATAATCTAATTATCTCTCTTATCTAAATTTGGGTTGAATTATTTTTCCTTTATTTTTAATTGCATATATTTTTTGTTTATTAGATCTTATTTTATGAATATATGCAAATATAATTTTACTTCTACATTCATTCTATGCCCATTTTTTCATGATATTTTAACATTCATTTTCTGAATATTAGATCAATCTCACACATATAAATATGAAACCTCAAAATTTTAAAATTGAATTCTACCCAAAACATAGACACACAATTGAACAAATTCTCAAAAGAAGAATGACAACATCATTAACATTTCATTCAAAATTCACTCAAATCCACATAAGGAGAGAAAATATATTAGAATTATATGTTTATTCATGCTTATAAGTCATATCTGCATACAATTTAAGATAATTTCCATATATTCATCCAAAACTCAAAACAGGCTATCTATTCTATTCCGTCTGTTTGGGGTTTTAACAACCAATGGACCACATATATCATTTCCTCATTAGAGGACATATATCTTTTTACCCATATATTCAAATCAAACCCTAGCTAGAGCTTTCATCAATTCTCTCCCTAAAAATGAGCCTAGAATTCCCTTTCATATGACAAGGGAGCAACAAGCTTTGGGCTCAAATTTAATTTCACCACAAATTTTCATTTGAACAAAATATCCATTGCATTTGAATTTCATTACAAAACTTCCCACATGTCGATTCTGCAAAACATATATAGTGCATGAACTAGGGAAAGGTAAAAGAAAAGGGAACACAAATTGTCATCACAATCCCCTTTGTATCCACACAAAAAACCAGGCAACCAAATTGCCACTAAGGCACCACAACAACTTCTTATTTACCTGCCACCCTTCCCTTACCAACACTCAGACCCCGATATACACGCCCACTTCTAGTTGTTGCCCAATACGGTAGACCCTCAACCTCCTCTTCTTTCTTGTCCTTGCCCAATATGGTTCTAGTTCGTCTGCTTGGGGTTTTAATAGCCAATGGCACCACAGATATCACTTCCTCATTGAAGGATAGATATCTTTCTACCCATATATTCAACTCAAAACCTAGCTAGAGTTTTCATTAGTTCTCTCCCTACAAATGAGCCTTGAATTCCCTTTTATATGAAAAGGGAGCAACTATCTTTAGGCTCAAATGTAATTTAACCACAAATTTTCATTTGAACAAACTATCCATTGCATTTGACTTTCATTACAAAACTTCCCACATGTTGAATCTACAAAACATATATAGTGCATGAACTAGGGAAAGGTAAAAGAAAAGGGAACACAAATTGTCATCACAATCCCATTTGTATCCACGCAAAAAACCATACAACCAAATTGCCACTAAGGCACCACAACTTCTTATTTACCCGCCACCCTACCCTTACCAACACTTAGACCTCGGTATACACGCCCACTTCTAGTTGTTGCCCAATACGGTAGACCCTCAACCTCCTCTTCTTTCTTGTCCTTTCCCAATATGGTTCTAGTCTGTCTGCTTAGGGTTTTAATAGCCAATGGCACCACAAATATCACTTCCTCATAAGAGGATAGATATCTTTCTACCCATATATTCAACTCAAAACTATCTTTCTACCCATATATTCAACTAAAAACCTAGCTAGAGCTTTCATTAGTTCTCTCCCTACAAACGAGCCTTCAATTACCTTTTATATGACAAGGGAGCAACAAGCTTCGGGATCAAATGTAATTTCACCACAAATTTTCATTTGAACAAAATCTCCATTTCATTTGACTTTCATTTCAAAACTTCCCACACGTTGAATCTGCAAAACATAGTGGCGCACGAACTGGGGAAAGCTAAAAGAAAAGGGAACACAAATTGTCATCAAAATCCCCTTGTCGCTATCCACGCAAAAAAACCAAGCAACCAAATTTCCATGAAGGCACCACAACAACTTCTTATTTACACACCACCCTACACTTACCAACACTCAGACCCCGGTATACACACCCGCTTCTAGTTGTTTCCCAATATGGTAGACCCTTAGCCTCCTCTTATTTCTTGTCCTTGCCCAATATGGTTCTAGTCCATCCACTTGGGGTTTTAATAGCTAATGGCACCACATATATCACTTCCTCATCAGAGGGTAGACCATGATTGAAGTGAGGTAAATACCAACAGTAGTCAGAGTCAGTCTTGGTTACATCATCAGAAGTGTTGCTCATAAGGTCAATGGACGAGTGTTGGAATCCAAAGGAGCCATGCTCATACCTTATTTTCCTACCGACACTAGTAATAGAGCACACTGATTGCTTGCCTTTGTCATCTACCAGTTGAGCAACAACGTCCTAGAATTGCAACCTTCTACTGCATCTAGTGGGCACAAGCTTGGGCTTGTCAACCAAAGCACCTTCCTGAATAGTAGGACTGAGCTTTTGTGAGCTCAAACAAACAGACCTCCTTACTGACTTACTCATTTTCTCTTCTCATACAAGCACTCAAACTTGATTAGACTCAGCCCACAAAGTGCTCTAACTGATACAAGAATGGCACTATTAGTAGTTAATTCCTCTTGTATTTATTGTGAGAGGTAATGACAACCTTCATCAATGCTTAGTAAAAATGCATGTGCAAACATGGCAATTTGGCGACGTATGTATTGTCACCGTTTAACTAGAGCTACATGAGAATCCAAAGTTCACCCTTCATGATTTCCAACAACATCTTCACACAGATTGAGATTGACATGACTACACAAGCAAGGAATAATTCATTAATGCTTCACCAATTATACGAGAAAATGACCACCATGTTTCATTTTCCAACTTTGAATACTGCCCACTGATCTCCTAAAGAGTTGGCAGATCAAACGTTTTATCTCGAGCTAACTCATTTTGACATCCAACGAAGCATCGTTCACCTTCCTCATGACCAATAACATTGGAAACCAACTACCATGTTGGCAGGTCCTATGCACTTTGAAAACTGAATGGCTGGAGCTACGCATCGCAATCTTGTTGACCTCGCGGCTTTTATCTTCCTCTTGCGAGCTAGCAGGGAACATCAGAGATTTACATTAGCTTTTGATCTTGGTTGTCAATCTAAAACCATGGGTTATGAGCTCAATAGTGGATATTTGGCCCCACATTCCATATAGGACACACATCTTCCTTTTGCTAACCTCACGCCAAATAATAGGGCAACACCTTAGGTCTGCAAGTTGGCGAGGTACGATCAAAATCTTCTCCCATATCTTTCAATCTAGAAAATCTACACATTGCACGGTTAGTATTTAATGAAAGGCTTTGGTTAAGCCATCAGCGACATGACCACTGGAGTTAATGGCTTAGGCTTATGTTATCGGATTAAAATTAAAACCCAACTTTGATTTTAATACTTTATTTCCTCTGCAGGGTTTTATTTCCTAAGTCTCGGTTGGCTCCGTTAAATTCTTATCCCAACCCTAACAAAGAACAAATGATTAAGCTAAGGATTGTATTTGTTGTTATAACTTTCATTCTAGAGAATTCCTAATTACCAATTCTTATTTGTGCATTTGTATGAATCCAATTGAATGCCTTTCCATATCATTATGGAAAATTTTATTATTGCAACCCTAACTCTAACACTAATTAAACCTTGACCCTAACCTGATTGAACTCGTATTATAACCCTAACTCTAACACTAATTGAATTGTAATTATAACCCTAGGTATTGTTGAAACCTAACCTTAATTGTATCAAAACCCTAGAGAACTCTAATTGAACCCGAACCCTAAAATAGACAATAACCCTTACCTTAATTGAACCCTAACTCCAATCCTAGCCCTAATTTAAGACTAACCTTAACCCTGACCTTAATTAAACCCTTATTGAATCATAACCCTAATTGATCCTTAACCCAAATTGAATACTAATTGAACCTTAACCTTGAGTGAATAGAAACCTTAATTAAACTCCAACCATAATCCTATTTGAATTTTGACCCTAATCATAACCATAATTCAACCCTAACCTTAATTGAACCCTAACCCTAAATATGAGTTCAATTAAGTTTAAGGTTCAAATCGGGTTGGAATTTAATTAAAATTAGGTATAAGATTCAATTAGGATTAGGGTTGGCGTTGGGGGTAAAGATTAAGGTTCTATGATAGAGCTTGGGATTAGTGTTAGGGTTCAATTGGGGCAAGGGTTAGTATTAGGGTTAGGGTTATGGTTCAATTAGGTTTTCATTAATGTTAGTTTTAGAATCATAGTTATGTTTAGGGTTGGATATAAAATTAGAGTTAGGTTTGAATTTAATTAGTGTTAGTTTTAGGGTTGGGGTTATGGTTAGACTTGTAATTAATGTTAGTATTGGGATTAGATTCTATCACTTTAATAAAAATAATCTTCTATAAATGCATTCAATTTTTTTTTGAAATTATATAATTTAAAATATTTTCAAATTTACCTATGTTGATATATGAGAGATATAGCAAATCTAAACTCTATACCATTTATAGTTAAATTTAAATTATATTTTATTAAATTGTTAAAAAAATTAAGTTGCTTATAAATAATTTTGTGTTCTTATAATTAGCTTGACATTGTGTATAAAAGGTTTAAGTTATGAATGTTATAATATACAAAATGAATTTATTTTCAATGTTTATTTGTTAGTTTAAAAGGTTCAATTAGAGTTAGAATTTAATTAAACTAGGTATAGGGTTGAATTAGGATTAGGGTTGGGGTAAATTTTAAGGTTCTATAATAAAGCTTGGGGTTAGTGTTATGGTTCAATTGGGGCAGGGCTTAGTATTAGGCTTAGGGTTATGGATCAATTACGATTTTATTAATGTTAGTTTTAGAATCATAGTTATGTTTAGGGTTGGATATGAAATTAGAGTTTGGTTTGAAGTTAATTAATGTTAGTTTTAGGGTTGAGGTTACGGTTAGACTTATAATTAGTGTTAGTATTGGGGTTAAATTCTATCACTTTAATAAAAATAATCTTCTATAAATTCATTCATTTTGTTTTTAAATTATATAATTTAAAATATTTTTAAATTTACCTATGTTGATATATGAGAGATATAAAAAATCTAAACTCTATTATATTTTGTTAAAAAAATTAAGTTGCTTATAAATAATTTTATGTATTTTTATAACTATCTTGAAATTGTGTATAAAAAGGTTTAAGTTATGAATAATATAATATAAGAAAATAAATGTGTTTTCAATGTTTATTTGTCAATTTAAAAGATGTGCCAATAATGTTGCAATCACTAATGATTAATTTTTTCTTGATGCTTAAAATAGATTGGTAAGTAAATTTATCTATAATAAGTAAATTTATCATTGATTTTTTCTTGATAAGTAAATCAATATTTCATAAATTTATCTATAATTCTTATTAATTTTTTCTTAATTATATTAAATTATATTTTATTAAATTGTTAAAAAATTTAAATTACTTATAAATAATTTTGTGTTTTTTATAATTAACTTGATATTGTGTATAAAAGGTTTAAGTTATGAATGTTATAATATAAAAAAATAAATTTATTTTCAATGTTTATTTGCTAGTTTGATGTGAGAATAATGTTGCATATTAATGATTAAATTTTTCTTGATTGGTTAAGTGATATTGTGAAATTATTCTATGTTATTTTAATGTTATGAATGCTATATAATATAAAGAAAAATATTTCTAATATATTTTTAATGCATCTTTATATTTTATAAACAAACATCTAAAATAAAAATATTATTGTAAAAAAAATACAACTTAATGAGTGAACATACATTTAAAGTTAAAAGTGAAATTATAAAACAAACTGTAAATTTATGTTATTTTTCTTCTATAAATATAATTTTTTTATTTGTCGTCTACCTAGTAATGCCCACTTCTCCTTTTAATGAATGTTTTATTTTGAAAGGGTTGATTTAGTGTTGTTGTTGATCTATTTCCTATAGATATCAATGGTGCCCGCCATCCTGTGAACAGGAATTGAAGGATCATGAAATCACGGGCAAGCGCCATGTGTCCTATCTAGGGGATCAAATTTGCGCTATCAATGAGCAACTGCTATTTGATCTGAGTCGTTCCATGCCATCCCGCGATGGTGCTTGGGTTGATTGCGAAATCATGGGCGAGCACCACGTGTTTCATCCGATGAAGCCTAAAGTAAAGGAAACACTAGCCAACTTTAAATGTATTAAGGGGTGGATTACTAAAGTGTTCTCAAGACACACATGTTCTAAATCGATGAATATGTTATAATCTCACTGGAAAAGCTACTTGAAGGTTAATATAAATTGAACATATTGCCAAGCAGCACCATAAATAATTCTAATAATAATAAACATTTATAATCACAAAATAAAATCATAACCAACTATTAAAGTGATATTGATATATTTAGCTTGTAATGGTCATGTTAGTCGTTTAGTTAGCTTTCAGTTAGTTTTAGTAACTTTTTTTTATTATTTTCGTTTGCGATCTTTTTTGTTTTAGAAACATCATTTGTAATTGCTTATTTAAGCATTTTTCCTTTCCTTTGTAAATCAATCAATTACCATTTCATGGTATCAGAGCAGAGGTTGTTTTTTGGTGAATTTTTTTTAATAAAATTCATGGGCTAATTACCTGAAAATTTGGAAGACATTTTCAGAAGTTTTTGATTGATTTTTTGCTGATTAAAAATTGTACCCTTTATTTTTCTCCAAATCACAACCTCTTCTACTGGTTCTTGCGCGACCTACAGTTTCTATGACACGCTATTTATGCATTTTTTGACGATTTTTTTCTAAAAAAAATGTGTGGCACTGAAAAAAATCGCATGGCTGAAGAAAAAAAGTCACAATGTCTATGTTTCTCTTTTTCCCCGTGCGATTTTAGATATTGCCACATCTAGGCATTTCTTTCGCAACCTAGTTTTGGTGTGTGAGTCTGATTTTTGCATTGGATTTTTGAAGCTGATTTTTTTATGATTTTTTTGAACCAAAAATTGTCTCCTGCGTGCCTAGGGTTTCTGACCTGTTTTTGCAAAAAAAAAAAAATTAAATTGTTTTTTGGATAAAATCATGGGTTTTGAGCATCTGCAATTTTTTGACGATTTTCATTAAAAATCATGGGTTTCAAAGCAACGCCTAGGGATTTGAGCCAACTGCCGCCTAGGGTTTGATTGATTTTTTGACAGAAAAATCAGATTTATTTTCAATAAAAAATTGATTGAAGTTTGTTGACTTTGACCTCATTTTTTGTGCCTTTGGAAAACAAGAGGGATGGCATCTTTGACCACATCATGTTGGAAAGCAGCTAAAGATTCAATGGTAAAAATTACAATACCTGGAAACAAAGGATGCTCACCATTTTCAAGTACTAGTGTTTAGATCTGATTGTTCTGAGTACATCTGCTCATCCGACAGCTACAAGCAATGACCAAGACAAGTTCAATGAGCGTAATCGTGAAAAGGTTATGTTGCTCAAGTCATCTGTCACCGATGAGATGCTTCCAAAAGTACCATCTAGCAAGACTACTACAAAAATTTGGGCACACTTGAAGGATCTACACGAGACATCAAACAAGGGCAAAGCATTCTTCCTTAAAAATATGTTGTTCTTCATTATAATGGATGACAAGATGTCTTCGCGAGATCATCTCATGAAGATCAAAGGCATTCGCGATCAACGATCAACTAGAGGCCATTGGTCGAAAGATGGAAGAAGAAGATATGGTGGTTATCATGCTGAAAAGCTTACTAGGATCCTATGAGCACTTAATTGAAACTCTCAACATTACCTCCACCAATGTTGATCTGAAGTTTGATGATTTGTGCAACAAGCTCTTGCAACAGGACAGGTGGAAGAAGTAGTTTGGGAGCAATGGTGAGAAAACTAGTGTGGAACAGGCTTTTACTGTCAAAGACAAAGGCAAAGGCAAGTCCTCTTAGTAGAAAGGACAAGACAAATCTGAGGACAACTGCAAGAAGAACATCACATGTCATTATTATGGTAAGCTTGGTCATATGAAGAAACACTGCATGAAGCGGTTGATTGATCAAAAATCCAACTAGGGAGGGTCTCAGCAAAAGGCCCATGTTGTAGAGCATTCTAAGCAGAAGGATTTTTCCTTCTATGCATTCATAGCCAAAAGACCAGTAGCTCATATCAAATCTTCTACGTGATATATTGACTCTGGAGCATCTCGGCATTTTACACACAAGAGAGATTGGTTCACAGAGTATAGGGCTTGCTCCAATTCTGTGATCTTTAGTGGTGGTGAAGAGTATACAGTTCAGAAAAGGAAACGTTCACATTACATTTGGTAGGAGAAATCTCATATTTCTCAATGTATACCATGTTCCGAGCATGGAGCTCAATTTGCTCTCTGTGAGTCAGATTATGCAACACTGCCCGAAGTTGGATATCATCTTCAGTTCACATAAGTGCCACATTGTTGACAAGGAGTCCAAGAAAACGGTTGTAGTTGGGCTCAAAGATCATGGCTTGTATAGGCCGGTTGATACTAGAGAGTCTCAAGAGCATGCAATGGTTGTGAAGAGTTTATCCATCAACACTCTTGGGCATCGGCGGTATGGGCATCTCAACCTAGCATACCTCTCTCAACTGGCTTGAGAGAATTTTGTAGAAAGCTTACCTAAGATTCAGTAGTAGACACATGGTGTATGCAGAGCTTGTCAAGCAGGGAAGCAACATCGAACTCCATTTTCAAGCGGACAAGCTTGGAGGGCATCCAAGGTCCTTCAGCTGATTCATCTAGATGTTTGTGGACCAATGAATGTTGCATCAATCATTGGTGCCAAGTATTTTCTCTTGTTTGTTGATGATTTCAGTAGGAAAATGTGTTTTCCTCAAAGCAAAATTAGATGTGTTTAATGAATTCCAAAAGTTTAAAGCATTAGTTGAAAAAGAGTCAAGATGTCCAATCATCATTCTTCAGTTAAATAATGGGGGTGAGTTATGTTCCAATGTGCTAAACACAATATCAAGCGTCAACTTACCATACCTATACTCCTCAACATAATGGAGTTGTTGAGCGGAGAAACTGTACTATTACAAAAATGGCCCATTGTATGCTAGAGAACAAAAATGTTTCAAACAAATTTTGGGCTGAAGCAATGTATACTACAGTATACCTTCTTAATAGGTCTCCTACACAGGCCGTCAAGAGGATGACCCTAGAGGAAGCATGGTCTGGAAGGAAACCAAGAGTCAACCATCTCAAGTTTTTTGGTTCTACTGCATATGTTTGGATTCCAAATGCAAAGAGGACCAAGTTGGATTCCAAAAGTCAAAAATTGATGCTTACAAGATACAATAACAATCATAAGGCCTATCAGCTGATTGATGTGGACATTTCATCTAACATTCAACGGGGATGTTGTTTTTGATGAAGGTGGGCCCTTTCAGCTCTCTTCTTCTATCAAGAGTCCTAAGGATCAGCCTCTGAAGACTAAAGATTTGGGTGTTAGGCTTCCATTAGCTCCACTTCAAGGTAGGGATTCTATTGATTCCAAACTTACGAAATCTCCAAGGCATGACCCTATACCAGAAAATTTCCCTCAAGACAACCTGGACCAACATCTAGTTGATTTCATTCCAAGCAACCCAAGTCATGATGATCATCCTTATTTGGCATAAGATGCATCTACTCTCCGGCCTAAGTGGTGGGAGAAGCTCATTGGTGATGTTCAAGAATCTAGAGGCAAGAGCAAGCAGAGTACAATGAATTTTGCTCTTACGGCCAACATTCAGAGTGTTTATGAGCCCCAAGACTATTCAAAGGCGAAAGGTAGACCTAAATGGGAAAAGGCTATGGAATTTGAACATCATAGTCTTTTGAAGAACAATACTTGGGTTCTATCAGATCTTCCACCAGGGAAGAAACCTATTGGCTGCAAATGGGTCCACAAAGTGAAATACAAAGCTGATGAAACACTTGATAAATACAAAGCCCGGTTGGTGGCTAAAGGGTTCTCATAGAGAGAGGGCATTGACTATGAGGAGACCTTTGCACCTACAACAAAGATGAGCGCCATCCGACTTGTCCTATCCATTGCAGCACGGTTTGGCTAGAAGGTCCATCAAAGGACATGAAGAGTGCCTTCCTCAATGGAGATTTGGAGGAAGAGGTCTACATGACGCAGCCTCCAGGTTTCGAGGTTGCAAGCAAAGAGCACCAAGTATGCCGACTGCTAAAGGCTCTTTATTGCCTAAAGCAGGCCCTTAGGGCATGGTACCTACAGATTGACAAGTATTTGGTTACACAGGGTTTTCAAAGGAGTCCCTTAGAGTCCAATTTATATGTCAAGAGCATTGGTAGTGACATCATTCTTCTTGTCATCTATGTGGATGACATCATCATTACTGGTAGTAGGGCACATTGCTTGAGAAAATCAAATTAAATGTGTTAGGCGTTTGATATGATAGATTTGGGTCTTTTGCATTATTGTCTTGGTGTAGAAGTTTGGTAGACAGGTGGCAGTATTTTCATTTCTCAGTCTAAATATGCTAGGAGTTTGATAGAAAAGTTCAGGATGACAAATTGCAAAACCTCATCTACACCCATGGCGAAAGGGCTGAAACTTTCAGCCAAATCAGACTCACCAGTGGTTAATGAGTCAGCTTTCAGGCAACTAGTTGGCAACGTCATCTATCTTACAGCCACTAGACCTGAATCTAAGTTATGTTGTGGGTTACATCTCTCATTTCATGATTGCCCCTAAGGCTAAACATTGGGTTGCAACGAAGCAAATACTGAGATATGTGAAGGGGCACTTGCCTTTGGCATTCTATATAGAAGAAGCAAAGATCTTAGGTTGGTTGGTTTTATAGATTCAGATTGGGCAGGTTTTGTTGATGACATGAATTCTACATTTGGATATGTTTTTAGTCTTGGTATGGGTGTAGTCACATGGACTAGTAAGAAGCGGCAAGCAATAGCTCTTTCCTTGACAGAAGCAAAGTATGAGGAACTGTTAAAGTAGCATGTGAGGTAGTATGGCTTTTGAAGATGCTTTCTGACATGAAAATATCTCAAGCAAAGCCTTCTCCCTTGTTTTGTGACAACCAAGGGGTGCTAAATCTTGCCAAAAATCTAGTCTTCCATGAGCACACAAAACATGTAGAGCTTCATTGTCACTTCATTCGATAGCTTGTTGAAGATGGATCAGTGATGTTGTAGTATGTTCCAATAGAGGATCAAACTGCAGACATTCTTACCAAGTCCCCGAGTCCGGACAAATTTGTAAAATTTAGGGGCAAACTTGGTGTAGCTAGTAGAATGACCATTAAGGGAGGGTATTAAAGTAATATTATTACATTTAGCTTGTAATAGTCATGTCAGTTGTTTAGTTAGCTTTTACTTATTTTAGTAACTTTCTTTTTATTTTTTTCATTCTCAATCATTTATGTTTTAGAAACATCGTTTGTAATTGCTTATTTATGGAATTTTCCTCTCCTTCGTAAATCAATCAATTACAATTTCACCAACAAGATAAATGCTTAAAATAATGAAAAGAGATATTCTTCAGTGTTCACATTACAAAATTCAATACAATGGTTAAATAGGCACTATCTGCCATAGTCTAGAACCTACGCTCAAATTTACCATCAAAACCTATTGGGTGATCTAATTTATACCATAGGACTTGGGCTCAAAACATGCTCTATGATCTAATTTGTGGTCAATAGCAAACTAGTCCAAGAATCTTGACCCGTTGTATTAACACTTTCACTTCAATGATGTAATTTTTTTTTAATGTTCTTTGAATCATGCTTCTCCAATATGAGAATTACCACATTTATTTGGAAAAATCCTACATAAGATATCATTAATTTTGTGGAAAAATACAAGAACCAGGAGGTTTGAGACCCTAGCCAGTTCCTCTTGCCAATAGTTATCAAACCATGTGGAATCAAAAATTAATTCATGTGTTAAAGCATTGGGACATTAAATGGGAGATCAAAAGGTAAGCATCTACAACTTAGAAGCAGGACCACCCACCTTGTTTATTGTATTAAACAAGCCTGCCTTCATCTCCTCTCTTCATCACACAATCTGCCTCAACTAATTTAGGATCTCAATAACATGCAGCTACACATGAAGGATTCTGTAGCATGCCCCATCAATTGTCCACAACTTTTCAAGTATAGTTAGAGTTTTTCGTTACCTCCAAGAGCATTTTGAATTTCTTCCTTTGTGATGTCTGCGCTCTCTTAAACAAAACCCATGCAAGTTTTTCCTTGTCAAGAATTCTAAAGATTCCAAGATACAACTCAAAAATGTTTCTAAATTTACAATTAAAAAGATAAAAGTGAAGATCATATTGACTATGCAAGGGCATCCATCCATGAAAATAATGAAGATTCATTGATGTAGAAGCACATTGAAAAGAACCAAGTTGATGAAAAAGAAGTCTGCAGCAAGCAGGATAATAAGGAGGAGCTATGGTATTCTGTTTGCAAGCTGGATGGGCATACTTAGAAGAATTCCCAAGTAGGGATAAAAATAGCATTCACATATTCAAAATTCAAATATAGTCTTGACACAAGTGTTCACATTTCCAATGTGAGGGGAAAATGCCAGGCAAGGAAGGAAGTCACGTATTCAGAAGAAGAAGAGTTGTGTCCATGTAACCAAAGGAGACCTCACCTAAAGTCTGAACCATGTGCTACTAGAATATAATCAAGGGAAAGGTTAATAGCAATATGCTTTAATGATGGCTAATAGCAATGTGCTTTAATGATCGGAAGTGTTTTCACTTTCATATTAAATTGTCCCAAGACAAGTCACCAGTGTGGTCTGAGAGACCATAATCATAATGAGTGGCCAAACCACAAGCCAGTCAATTAGGTGAAAAAGGTCTAGAACTTGAATTCTGATGCAAACTAGAAATTGGGATAGGTCTGAACCATGTGCTACTAGAATATAATTCAAGGGAAAGGCTAATAGCAGTGTTCTTTAATGATGGCTAAAAGCAATGTGCTTTAATGATGGGAACTGTTGTCACTTTTTAATTAAATTGTCCTGAGACAGGTCACCAAAGTTGTCTGAGAGACAATGATGATAATGAATGGCCAACCCACAAATCAGTTAATTAGGTGAGAAAGAAATAGAACTTATGCTGATGCAAACCAGAAATTGGGTTAAGAAGGCTTCTTATCCTGAAATGGCTACCAAGAAAGCCCTGGTTAGTTGGAGAATACAGGAGGCTAAAAAGATAAAGGCAAAATGCAACTATCATTGGTTTTTGTTTTTTCAAAAAAGATTGTTTCAAAGTAGAATATAATTTGGGCAAATTTGTTCTAAATTCTAATACAACTGCCGAAAGCTTCGTAACATAAATCTTTAATCACTAGAGAAAAGAAGCTCTTGTCAAATTTTATTGCTTCAAAATCGGCACCAAATATTTCATTAGCTTCCCAGATTAGAAGTTTAAGAATATCTCTTCAGGAGACTTAGGACTCATAGACCAACAAGACATGGGTCAAGAGGATGAAAGGCAATAATTAATGGAAAGCACAATAGAAGGTTGGCATTGGGAAAGCAATATCAGGGCCTAAGATATTTATCCTAAAATTCTACTGGATCTGTGTAGAAACTATTAATACCAATGAATAATCAGAAATAAATCCATCAAAATCCAATTTTTGGTAAACAGTTCAAAATTTAACCTGAAAACATTCTACATTATACTATGAACCATGTTGTACATGAATTGAAACAGAAATCATTACAAATTGTATTAAGGATAAAAAAAATTCACCTTACCTAGAATGACGTGATAACCTTGAACAGAAAGAGACTCTGCAGTGCTTTTTCCCAGACCTGATGTTGCCTACATCGACAAACATATAGTGTGTTCTGGATCAAGTTCAAGGAGCTCAATTAAAAATTATATGTCAATATTCATAAACATTTCAAAGGAATGAAATGAAAAAAGGCAATATATGAAAATCAGATATTATAAATTGTAGATCAAATGCAAATTGTAGATTGCATCCATTGCATGGCTGAGCATAATGATCAAATAAGTCGCTACTGTAAGGTCGAAAATTGCATACTTCGCAATCTTCACCTTACATTTCTACACTCATTTTGCTGTCCACTCCCAAAGTTATGTTCTAGTTATCATTTTGCAAATTTCCAAGCCAGAACTCGTCTCTAGTGACCTTTGAACAGATCCAAAAAGTCTTTTTTTTTACCAATCCACCAGTGTTGTCCACATTTTTTACCTTTGAAATTTATAACCTTTTGCACTCTCTAAGTTGATATACATCATTGAATTGTTTTCTGAAAGTTGCATCAGTATTCCAAGTCATATGTGAGGTTTCTTTGTCATCTTGGATTGATAGAGTTGAAAATATGGATGTCAATTAGTCATGGTTGCAAATGTTCTTGATCGCTTTGAGTTGTCAAATAACTTATTTAGCAAAAATTGGTAATTGTTCACCATCATCATGACTGAACTATAGTCAAGTTGTCGCCTAAAAGTGTCCCATGAGTGCCTAAATTGAGTTGTAACTCCCTACCAACCTAGTAATTCATGCGAAGGCAATTAAATGCTTGATTGAATCTCAATGGCAGAAATACAAAGGCCTTCAATGCAGTTTGACAGGCATATGGTGTTAAGGTTACATTCACGCACTTTATTCATGCAAATCACAGCCTTGCAAAGTCACAAGATAGCTCAGAAATTTCAACAAGTTTTAAGGGACTCTCTTGAGATTCAGACATGTTGGTATCAAAATATTTTCAAGTATGAATACGATTACAATTGCTTCACAAGTGTGAATTTACAGTCATTTGAAGTTTCAACACATGGTGGCAGGTTCTTGCACAATGCACATGCTCCACAGAAAGCTTGACAATGGGTTCACAATCATATTTCAACTTGTTACCATTAATTGAAATTCAAATAATGCATGAGTGAAGCTATATTGATTTATGATTTGTAAATCACAAAGTCACAATTTTGCATGGTCACAAATCAATTTCCAAGTTCAACTTTATTAAATTCAGCAGAATTTTAAAATATATGATCAGTCAAATTTTTCATAAATCCAAAGTCATAATATTAGATTAACTTGGCAGCAAAGTTTAAAAGGTTTCAAACTTTCAAATTCATCATCATAAGTCCAAAAGGGATGTTCACAATTTTATATTTGTCTATATAATAGAGTTTGGAGTTGCAGGCTTAATTTCTAGATTTTACAAGCAAAAATTGAGAGCTACACCAAATTCCCACCATCCCACAAAATAAAAAGATATGGTTTAAATGACTTATTTTTATATATTGTTATGTGGGAACCAACCAACAAATTTACAATGCATACTTGTTTATTAAAATTACAAATTACAATGGTGTTTCCACCTCCCAAGACTCTGTAATGTTTATACATTAAAGACAAATGCGGAGGGGCAGAGTTGAAGTGCAAACACACAAAAGATTGCATAATGGTTACATGCATCCACCTCCCACATTCTCAGAAAAACTAAAGTTTGTCTTTATTAAGTGGAAGGGCAGACTTACAATAAACATTTGCAAAAAATTGTGTATTGCAACTGCGTTTCCCATCTCCGAAATCCCACCAGTAAGGAAAGAAAAAGAAAAAAGTCTAAGCCCGTTTTGACAGGCAAAGTTGTGGAACCCCGACACATTCACACAAACTTTGCAAATTGCAAATTAAACTCCACATCCCACATGCTATGAAGGAAAAAAAGTAAAGTAATGTTTGTTTGTTTCAAATATGGGAAAAGCAGAAGTTTAAGGCAATTTTACAAACTACATGATGGGCTGACTCCTCTGCCATGTAAACACAAGACTCACAATCTTACTGCGCCAAGTTGTGGTCTTTTGGAGTGCCATGATCCCAACAATGCACTGGTTTTAGATCTGGTGTAAATCTTCAGCAAATATAATTGGCAGGTGTAAAGCCAAATTTTGTCATAACCCCGAGGAGGCAAAAGACTATATTTAATTATTATTTCAAGGAATAGAAAATAAAATACCTTTATTTTATATATTGAAAATAAAATCAAATGTTTTAATAATAATAATAATAGGAGCTAATCTATTAATAAGCCATTGTTCATACATTAGCAATTAAATCAGATTTAACAAGCCGTAACTAAACGCGAATTGAAGGAACAAAACCATGAGTCACGCCCTGGCTGAGAAACGCATCCATGAGAGGGAAAGTCACCATTGTTCGTCGCCTTAAATAGGGCAAGGCAAATGCTGTTGGGAGTAAAAAAGGAAAGAAAGCAGGACGTATGAAGGACTAGAAGACTCACGGCTCAGGTGAGTTCGCTCACTTAGTGTTAATGTCTAATTTCTTGAATCTGACATAATGCTGCTGCATAATACTAGGGCCCAACCCACAGTTTCTCTGTGTATTATTGTTTGCAAACTCTAGTTCTGATTCACTGAAAGACATATATCCGAAATCTGGAAATATCTCTTGGCACTGTAATTCGATCTGATATTTGAGGACGGGTTGTGTAGTCCATTGGCAGTCAATGGGCCACTGTGGTTTATCTTGCATTCCCATTGATGATCGAACTGTATCTGTATCTGGGTTATTTTTTTATACATAATTGCAACAACCATGAATCAATGCTGACACTGTAAGCTATACTGATCTGCATTATGGGCCAGGGCATATAATATACAAATATAAGTGTAGTTTAATTTGTTCTTCTGCACTCGAGTAAACTTTCCTTCTTACATTCAATGAAACTGTGTGCATTATCTTGAACAATGTTAAAGCATAAATCTGTATAAATGCAAATACTCTGCCTATTTGATGACTGTAAACACTGTCTGATCTGGGCTTGTCATTCTATCAAGAGAAGTGAACCATGGCTTAAGTAGATTGTCTAAAAACCCCACCTTCAGCCCCTTAGGCCCTAGACAAGGGATTGGGCCTTGCAGCCCCTTAGGCCCTTGACTCGGGATTGGGTTATAGAAGGTTGGGGGTCTCACCTAGGCTTCAGCCCCATAGGCCCTGGACAAGGGATTGGGTGATTAGGAGGTGGTAGACCTTAAGCTACTTAAAAGATTCCATGTTTCCTTTCCCTTGATAAGATGCATGACTCTTCTTGTATATCTGATTGCAACTGTGATTATGTCTGATTTCTGGATATTTGATATTAATGCTAACATGTAGGAATATGGACTTGAATGCAAATGGTGTTGCAGGAGTTGTTTCGAGACTTTACAGTTGCAAGGGACTCCAGGGGTGGGAATAGGGCCATCAAACCCTTATCAACCAGCAGCCTTAGAATCAGCCAGGTAAGGGAACATCACAAATTTCATGTCATTACCGGTTCTCCTTTTCCTACACTTAAATGGAGCCTTGGAATAGGGTATATACATCCACCAAAGCATAATAGGATATTTTTTCTATATGCTCTGGTTTAAATTACTCTCTTTACAGGTATGTGAAATATGCAAACATAGCAAGCATACAAGTAGTTTGAAAAACATCTCAAAGAAATGTCATCTCATGGGACACCATGATTGCAGTCAAAAACACAAAAGGGATTTGTTGAAAAGATTTTGTAAACTATCGAGCAAATGTAATTGGCAAGAGCAAATCCAAATTCCACATCATTACTGGTGTCCTCCTTTTCCTATGCTTAAATGGCACTTTGGAACAAGGTATAAACATCCATCAAAGAATAATAGGAGATTTTTTTCATATATTATGGTTTGAAATACTCTCTTTACAGATATGTGAAATGTGCAAAACATAAACAGGCATGCAAGCAGTTTGACAAACGCCTCAAAGAAGTGCCATCTCATGGGACAGCATGATTATAGGAAAAAGCACAAAAGGGATTCATTGAAAATCCTTTACAAACTTTTGAGCAAATGCAATTGGCAGGTATAAAGCCAAATTTCACACCATTATCTACATCCTCTCTGCCTATACTAAAATGGATGTTTTGGAATAATAAGTATGGGCATCCATCAAAGTGTAATGGAAGGGTATTTTGCCAGATATTAAATGCCCTAGTAGACATGATGTAAAAAGTGTGGAGCATAGATAGGCACACAAGTTGTTTGACAAATGCCTAAAAGAAATGTCATCTCATGGGACACCATGATTGTAGGATATATATGAAATGGATTTGTTAAAAAGGCTTTATAAACTTTCCCACTATGGAACCATTGCCAACATTCTTTTTCTGCACCAAAATGGTCACCTTGGGACAAGGTGTTGTAATTACAAATGCCTATAGATAAATATGCAAAATCTGGAGGCATATATTGGGTGTATGGACAGCATTGCAACCTCATGGACAGTGATGATTACAAGATATACATTAAATGGATATGTTGAAAGGGGCTTTTACAGCTGTTTAGAGGACACTACATATGAATGCAGGGCAAACAAATGATATTTTAAATGCCTCAAAGAACCATGCTCTCATGTAATGTGTCAATCACTATGCATGCACAGAATGGGCTTGTTCAAAACACCTTAGAAACTTCTAAGCAAATGCAATAGATGTTGTACTTGCCAACATCTAAACAAACAGTAAATCCCAAATCTCACATTCAATGCTAGCATGGGAAATTTGGAACATGGAGTAAACATTTATTAAAACAAAGATATCTGCACGATAGATCTGTTGAAAGGTTCTTTAAAACATTAACTAAGATTTAAAGTCAATTTTTTACAACCTTTGTCATCTCCCTATGCTCAAATGGGAGCGTTGGGATGAGAAGTGGTAAGATGAGACTGTACTCATTGGGAGACCAACATAACAGACAAAAAAATTGTTTAGGGATGGATTAGCAAGATGTATGGTTACTCACTTGGTGCTGCTTATGTTGTACTCCGTCACAAAATAAGAGGTGCAAAAGATGGAACTTGATCTAAGCAGGAGGCAAAGCTTACTTCTGAGCATTGAATGCATTAGCACAATCAACAACAATCTTCTAATTCAAAACGAGTTACATGGATGCTCAAAAGCGCCCCAATCAAGATATTTAGAATTTTTGAAGAGCAAAGTATTTTCTTCCTTGACCAAGCTAAAGACTATGCAATTGATAGCAAAGATACATACAATGGAGCCAAGGAGTTTTTAGCTCAAAAACTTGGAAACACATATTATCCTAAAATAAATACAATCGTCTATACAAAATGTTTTCCATATTTTGATTAGCAAACTGTAGGATTTATCCATGGTTTCAATCCAAAGGGACAAACAAATTGAGTTACACATTTGCTTAATTGTACAAATGATAAACTAAGGACATATACACACCACAATCTGGCTCCTACACACTATGCTTCTTTAATGAGTCATCCTCTTTTAACAAGGAATTGGTATCGTGCAATCAATAACCCTACTACTATTCTTCATTGGTTTAATCATGCAATAATAGATGCCAAACATATAGTCATTTTGGATGCAGATATGATAATGAAAGGCCCAAAGGTGATTATGCATTTTTCCAGGTCTAAACTTGAATGTCTTTGCGAAGTAACAAAAGACAAAGTTGAGACTCATGAGATTATCAGGATTGTAACCACAAGGAGCTTGAATTTGGAGAGTACAAATATGTATATGCACCCTCCCTAAGTCTGAGATGAATCAAGAAGGAAGCCGTGAATGCAGGTGAAATCTTTGTTGAAAACCAAGACAATGATATTGTATTTGATGTTGTTAGAGAACCTTACAAGCTATTAACCACCAAACACATGATCACTATTCAGGATTCAACTAATAACAGGGTTTCTGAATCTATGCTGAATGAAGTTATTGGTCCACATCTACATATGCCATTCTAGATTATAATGCCCAAATTCACCAAGATGATAGGGATTACGGTTACCAAGATGACGAAAGTCAGTCTCTGACTCAATCTCTAGACATCTGCCAAAGCATAAAAGAAGAGAAGGATTTTATCAAATGTCATATGCTGCAGCTGTTATAGCAAAAATATGCCAAATGTAGAAACATGAGAAATTTGGAAACATAAACAAAACATATGAACCATTCAACAAATGCTGATATTGTGTGAAGGCAATAGAGACATATTCATGAAATGTTTGACAAAAAAATTTCAAGGAATGTTCATCTACAGCCAGTCCATGCCAAACATTTCGCAAAATGCTTCAGAAATCAACACATATAGGTCACACAAGTGAATTGTTCGACAAAATGCTTCAACAACCGTCTAAGCATCAATTTTCGACTAAGCTTAATTATTTATTATAAAGTCAATTTTGTTAAAGTTTGTGATGTAAGGTCTGCCACCTATGGATAAATTAAGTTGATTTTATCTTGCATAAACGTGAGCAAGGTCGGCCAGCACTCTTCAAGGAATATAAGGTAAGTGTAAGCGCTGCCATGTAATCTATAATGTCCCCTAGTTGGGGTATGAATAAATAGGAGTTTCAATATCCAATGACTAGCAATCTTCGCCCAAGGCCAGAGAAAACTCAACTGTGTATTGGAAAATCTATAAATAAGGCTCGTATGAGAGCATTTGAATCATTAGTGTTTGGAGAATTGAAAATTATCGTATATTTATGTTTATAGTAGGAGAAATCAGAAGTAGAAGGCAAGATTATCCACTTGTCGTATATCTATTTGCCAGTAATAAAAATGATAGTCAAAGTACATTCAAGATGACTCGTCTTTACTCCACATTGAGGGTTTTCCAAGAGTGTATCGTGAATTTTTATTTTTATTTTTACAATAATATTTTCTCTAAATAATCTGCCCTTTCCTTTGCAAGCAAATAGAAAGTAGTTGATTTCTTGGTTATTCAGGTTTATTTTAGGAGAATCAAACGTAGAACGCAAGATTGTCCGCTTCTTGTCTATCTCTTTGCTTTAAATAAAAAAGAGTAGTAAAAGTACATTGCCATTGAGGGTTTTCTAGGAGCTGATTGTGAATTTATTTTTAATATTTTTTAAATTTTTGTACAATAATATTTTCTCTAGATAACCTGCACTTCCCTCTGCAAGCAAACAGAAAGTAGTTTATAGAGCAATAAGGAAGACTAATACTGAGGCATTGGCAGCAAGACTTTAGCCTACTCGACCTCCCACAACTTCACAAAGAGACATGCAAAATCAATGTTATGAAGAACTAACTACTCTGAAATGATCTATAGAATTACTAGGAAAAGAAAATCTCTGCAATGTAATACAGGGCATGAAAAACAATCAAAATGATACATGAACTATCCATCATCTCTAAAGGTAATGATCTGACAAGGACAACGAGTCTAAATTCGGCTGGTTTCTCTTGAGTTATTTGGAGAATAAGTTGAATTGGTTCTTTTTTATAATTTTAATATTATTTTCTTTTCATTTTTAATTTACAAGGGTATACATGCATAGTTTATAAGCATCGAGGAGTGAAATTAAAGAATATGTACCCCTGTTATGATACAGACTGGTTTGTAATCTGACTGAGGTAGAACATGCGGGTAAGAGCGGAGGGTCCCGAGAAGGCGCTTGTAAAAGAGTTTGAAATAGGAGTATATGAGGGCCGTCGTCCACAGCAGTCCCATTCGAACAATATTTCCTGGCCACAGGAAATTCTTTGTTTTTTGGTCCATCGCAGCTGTGAAAAATCCTCTTACAATAGATTATCTTCTCAAATCCCACGGGTGGACTTACTAGACTGGATGCAAAAGAATTTATGCATATTTAAAACCACGGCGTCTCATAGGAAACGGATAGCAACTTCTTAAACCACGGCATTTCATAGGACACACAGATAGCAACTTCTTAAACCACGGCGTCTCATGGGATACGGATAGCAACTTGTTTTGCTCTTTATTATCCCTGAATATTTATCTTGCCGCCGCCAAATTTAATGCAGATCTTCTGTGGGGTACGAGCCATTCATCATCTTGCATCTTTGTTGTGCTGAGATCAGGCATTTTATGTTACTATTTTTATTTTTAAGTTAGTACTGCAGGATACTATTGTCTAAAAGAAAATTAACTGTGAATTATTTTTTTCCAAAATAAATAATTATTAAGGTTTGTTAAAAAAAGGTTACATTTTTCTATGC
>VDFB02270651.1:783943946-783955018 GCA_007258455.2 Sequoia sempervirens
TGTCACCATTCCCCAAAGCACATAGAACTGGAAGAATGACACAAAGAGATCAAAAATAATGGAAAACGAAAGTCCATTTTTGGTCAACATGGAAGATACATTACGGTCTCAACACTTTGCATAGTCCCCAAAAGGAAAATACAAGTGAAAAGAAAGAAAATGAAAAGGTGGAGGAAATTGAAAAAGCTTTTGGGTCAACATGAAGGAGACATTTTAGTCTCAATGCCTTGCGTCATCCCCAAAAGGAAAACACAAAACAAAAATTGAAAAATACAAGGACCTATTGGGTCAACATGGAAGAGACATAGGGCCTCTCTACACTTTGTGTCATCCCCAAAAAGAAAACAAAAAACAAAAATGAAAAAGACAAGGACCTTTTGGGTCAACATGGAAGAGACATAGGGAGTCTCTATGCTTTTCATCATCCCCAAAAGGAGAACACAAAACAAAAGTAGAAAAGACAAGGACCTTTTGGGTCAACATGGAAGAAACATAGGGAGTCTCTACGCTTTGTGTCATCCCCAAAAGGAGAACACAAAACAAAAGAAAAAAAGACAATGCACGACAAATAGAAGAGTAGAGGTACAAATAGAAGAAGTGTACAAAGAGAGAGAACATCAAACACACATTATGGGGGAACACAATAAGCACATGAAAGAAAAATAAAAATAAAAGAAACATGCAAAAAGGATAACAAGGCAAATGCAAGTCAACCATCTAACAAGTCATCTACCTCCCAATCATGTTTAGTGTAATGATATGGCAGTTGAATGTCCAAATGAAGAATTGCAAGTGTCGAACTAGGAGTCATACTAGGTTCATAATTTTGTTGTGATTGTTGCACTGGACCATCTTGTGGTGGGTTAGGAGAAGGAGGGTGGTCATCTATTACTTCTGTCAAAGGTAGAAGTTGATTTTTTTTATTTTCTTCCATGCGAGATTGACAAATAAGGAGATGATGATGATGCCTACATTCCCTAGCTCTACAGTTTCATTTAATTCTATTTTGGAGTTGTTGAGGTGTAAGAGTGGAGTGAGTCATCATAGGTTCTTTTGATTCTAAAGAGAGAAGAACAAAGGAAACCGAAGAGGATGGATCAATCACTTTCTCTTTTGCTTTATACACTTGTTTTATTCAAGGAGGCATGATAGGATTAGTTTCATTTTCTCGTGGTCATTTAAATGATGGAGGGGAAGTGTGTAAGGGTGGTTGTTCATTATGTTGTATGGTTTGCTCAATATTGAACTTAGGTTGAAGCATGGTTTCATCTATGACAGGAGGTGTGGGAGTGGATGGGGACGTGTTACAAAGAGACAATTCGGCTATCTTTTTAGCTTTGAACTTTTGATAGGCTATGAAAAAGAAGTCCTTTCGAGGGGTGATGAGTTCCATGGGTTCAAGCCAAAAGGCTTCTAAGGAAAAGTTACCTTTAGAGGATAATGGATTAAAGCCACTATGGTGTATGGTGAAGATTTAATTGCCACGTGGAAACTTCAATAACTTGTGAACCACTTTCATTGAGCGAAGCCAATGGTGGCCTAGCCGTAAACGAAATTGATCTGATTGTGAAATAATTGAAAATGTTACATCCAAAGTTCTGGGTCCTATCTATAAGGGGAGTACGATCAATCTGATCATAGGGCATGCAAAACCAGTATGTGTCTTAATCCATGCAGTCAATTTATTATAATTATCTTGATATAGCTCATGCAATACTAGAAACTCCTTTGTAATCATATTCTCACCACAAGCTAGATCTATTAATATCCCACTAGTGGGATTATCATAGATTCTACCAGCTATGTAAAGAGGACCATCAGGAAGCTTTTGTAGGATATCTTTAGCAAAAAAAGTGATATCAAGATATTTATTTGTTTGGCCCTTACAAGGGATAATGTCTATTGCACCCACAAGTTTATCTATAGGACTAACTTGGGTAACACTTGGAGTTATATCATGATATTCATTGTTTGTATCAACATTTTTTACATCAGTATTTAAAGGTTTGCTCGCCTTGACAAATGAAGTAGTTTGTTTAGGCATGGGATTGGTGAAAATTTGTAAATTCTGGTTAGGGGGTGCAATGAACTTATTGCCTTGATCATTAACACCTGCAATGGACAAATGACCTGAATCAATGAGGTCTTGAACTAGATGTTTTAGACACTTGCAGTGTTCAGTGTCATGTCCATTTTGGCAATGAAAATGACAATAAGTATTAGGTTTGAAGGTGGTTGGTAATGGCTAGGTGGGATCAAGTGGTTTAATGGGTGGAAAAGTGAGCATGTGTTATTGAAGTAATTGGTTCATTGTGTTATGGAGGGTATCGAGTAAGGGAGTAAATTGTCTCTTCGGGTCCCCATAGGTATAAGGCATTGTTGCTTTAACAACTTCCACTTGATTTGGAATTGGTTGGGTTGGTGGTTGTTGTTGAGGAGGTGGATTGAACTGTAAGAAGCCTCTATTTGGTTTACTAAAGTTTTGTGTGTTATTTTGGTTTTGTGGTTCAGATTTGTCAGCTCGATTTGAAGTGGATTTTGAATCACGACTAGAAATCGAGTTGTGATATTCACACAAGGTTGTACATAAATGCAAAAATGAAGGGAATTTCATCATAGTTAATTTATCCTAAAGATTTGTGTGCAAGTTTTCGATAAACATCTTTTGTAGATGTGAATCAAGAATCTTGAATTCAATTTGAGCATACAAGGATTGGTATCGTGAGATAAAATCAATTATTTTATCGTGTGTGTTTTGTCTACATCTCATGAGGTTAGCCATTATCTTTTTAGGTGTCATGTGAACTTGAAAATGACTTATGAAAGCATCCAACAAATCATTGAAGGATTTGATGGAATGATTGGGCAAGATGGAAAACCACTCTAATGTAGTATCTTTCAAGGCTTGTGGAAAAATTTTGGCTAAAATTTTATCATCAAGGACAAAATCACTGCAAAAAGCTATATAAGCATTAACATGGTTGATAGGGTCTTTGTTTCCTCCATATTTGTCAAACCAAGGCATTTCTATCCCTTGTGGCATTGGGGTACATAATATTTCTAAGGATAACAGACTGTTACAGACATGATATGTGGGTGGAGTGGTTTGACCTTGGCTAATGGTGGAAAGTTTTTTTGCATGGAGGAAACGGTGTTAAGAAGTTATGAAAGAATAGGGTCAGGGTAAGTGGTTTGAGGTGGAAGGTAAAATGGTGATGAAGTGTAGGTGATGTTAGGGGAAGTGAAAGGAATACTAGGGGATGTGAAGGTGGTGGAGGGGACTTGTGATGCCACAAGTGAACTAGGAATGCTAGGTGGAATTGGGAAAGAAGTAGCCCCATAATTAACCTGGTGCATAGTTCTAGCGACTTGCGGATTGGTCTAAGTTGGCATGGATGCTATGGTTGAAGGGGGAGGAACTTGAGGTCCTCCTTGGCTTACAAGAATTTTTGTGGATTGGATATTAGAAGAGGCATGTTTATTGTAAATCTCAACAATTCTCTTCATAACTTGCAAGCCATCATCACTATCAATCAAATGATGAAGGTTTTCAATTGTGGGTATGGCAGTGGTGGAAATGTTTTCTAGGGACAAGTCTTGTTGTAAATGTGCAAAATTCTCATGAATATTAATGACCTTTTCTTGCGAGAGGGAGTTTTTTTGGGTGTCAAAATTCATTGGATGGAAAGGTAAAGGCATAGAAGTAGTATTTTCGATGCCTAATGCACCATTACCCATACTAGGAGTAGGATCTCTTGAGATCCCAACGTCCACAACGACAGTGCTATCACGGGAGACCATGAGTCTAGAACTTTGTCTCACTAAAGTATTATCAATGGGGCACCAAAAAATCATACAAGTACCACAAAGGATAGGGTGAAATAAAATCTAAAGTAATCTAGGATTTCTAAATGCAAATAACAAAAATTCTACTAACTATAATAGAGAAGTAACTACACAAAATAGAAATGCAGGAAAATGCTAGAAAAATGCCAAAAATGTTGTGTAAAAAGTGCATAGGGACTGATTCACCCAGGGTGGCGAATGAGTCCCAATATGATGCTTGTTTGTGTTTTTCAGAAATTTTGAAATGATTCTAATGTTTTACAGAATGTAATTAAGGATACAGAATGCATATTTTTAGTTTTTTCAACAATATGCAATGCAAAAGTGAAATCTAAACAAAGCTTTCACTAATGAAATATGAAATGTCCTAGAATGCAAAAACAAAGCAATATCGTAATTGAATGTTAATGAAAATGTACTCTAGAATGAAATATTTGAATGAAATCATAAATGCAAAGTGTTCAAAATGTAGGTTCACCAAAATGAACCGTAGATTTTTGGTTCCCTACACTTCTCTAGCTATTCTAGGGTTTTTCACCTAAAAGGAGAGAGGTAGGGCCAAAAATGCTAAGGGTTTCATTCAAATTATGTTATTTATGATGTTATCTAAGCTAAATGAAGTGATATAAATCCAATTAAGTGATTTAAAAGAATGATTATGAATGCAAAACTAAGATTTATATTATGCTGGAAAACACAATGTGATATACAAACAATGAACTAAAAGATGAATTAGTGCAAAACAAAAATAAATGGGATGAATCAAAGTGCACCTGGGAAAGATTTGAGGAATCTAGAATGTCTTGAATGCTGTCTGAGATTACTAAAAATCAATAGTGGGACTCATTCACCCAGGGTCGTGAATTAGTCCTGCTACTAGTGAAAATTTGTCGAGAGCAAGTTTCTGACTGTTGGGACCCAAAATCTAACAAAATTTAGATATTTCAGTCTTAAGGTGGGACTCATTCACCACTATTGGCGAATCATTCCTCTCCCTAATTTTTGAGAAATAAGGAGACAACTCTACAACACCGGATCTGGAAATGTTTGCTTGTCGAGTTGTCAAAGTCAATTTTGCAGGAAACAGATAGAAAACCTTCTCCAAGGTTGAAGAAGAGTTGATTTGACTTGAAGCTCCTAGCTGAATTATTGACCAATCTTCAAGACCTAAATTCTTGTTAAATTTGCATACAAAGGTCTGCAAACACACATGCAATATGGGAAAAATGGTTGAGGGTTAGCAAATAGGGGTTTTCCTTGGTCAAACCCCACTTTGATAATCAAACCCTTAATGAAATAATGAAATGCAATAGAATGATAAATTAACAACATGAAAATTCCATCAACTTACCAAACCCTTGATTATGAAACTCTGAAGTAGTGTCAATGGATGCTCCAAAATGCTTGAATAATGCTTGATAAGATGTAAGATGCTTGAATGCTTGAGATGATGTGTGAATGGATGAATGTTGGAGGATGTAAAATGATGTGAAAATCACTTATTTATACAACATTGTGCCTTAGTAACCTGTTCATACCTCATCACAGGACGATATCAAGTGATTTTGAATAAAAAACCGAAAGGAAATTTAAAATATTTTGAATTTTGGGCTAAGGGGGACTCATTCGCCACCCATGGCAAATGGGTCCCACCTAGGACCCGAAAATGGGTGTCAGGAATTATCTTGTATTTAATGTTGTTTATCGGGCTTACATTAAAAAATGCACTTAATTAAGGCATATAAGTGTATAAAGGGATCAAATAAAGCATAAGAAAGGGATAAATAGTGAAGTTATGGCTAGAAAAGCATGAAAGCTTGTTATAAGACTTTAAAACACTTCAAAATAGGACTTTTTTAGTGATGAAAAGGTGATTTTGAGGTGAATTGTAATAAATAGAGTCTAGAAGAGTGTAGAAATGTTTTACAACACTTCACAACACCTTCACAAGACCTCATTATTTGAATTTTAGTACCTAAATATGCATGTTCAAGCCATGTTATATCACAAAATCAATGAAAAATAGACCAAACATCATGAAACAAGACCTAAAAGGCCATGAAAATGATAATGGACCATTTTTCTATGGCACAGGCCCAAAAGGTGAGAAACATATGCTCAGGTGGTATGTACTCACAAACACATAGGTGGCTATGGGGAAAGTCATTCCGTGGAATGGGCTTCCTACTCAACCACATTAAAGTTATACCTCCTGATAACATTAATAAGGCACCACAAAGGAAAATGTTGGTTTGTGCTTCATGAGACAAGCAAAGTTTGTATTCTTAGAAATCATGAACAAACAGGATGGTACCCTAGGCATGCAAGTTGCAATATGCAAGGTGGCCATATGAATGCAAAAAATGTAAAATGTAAAAGATGTTCAAATGAGTCTTGTTAAGTTTATGCAAGGTCTATCACTTAGGGAACATTGTGTCTAGTGTCTCCAAGAGAGGACCAATCAAATAATAGAATATTCACAACTTAGGGGATGTAGTGCGTCGTATCAGGCCACTAAGAGGAATGTAATATATGCTAAGATAGATCACACTTGTGAAGGACATCATACCCAATGTCATCCACAAAGTGACAAATGCATCATATGAAGTAGCAAGGATGCACTAAGAACCAAAAGAAAAATACAAATGAATAATACCAATGTATACCCCCACTTTAAATGAATTGCAACACACCGTTCTAGAAGAAATTACTTTAAAGTAGTAAAATGAAAAATTCAAAAAGAAAACAAGACATGAGAGCCAACTAGGAAATCCCCTATGCCAAGTCATATGTTTCCAAGGTTGCTTCATATGAAAAAAAAGGAAAACAAAAGAAAGGGGGGTTTCCCCCTAGAAAGGAACACACCAAACACATAAGGGATATATGGATTTGGGGTCAGTATGTTCGTTGCTACAATGTTTTGATTAAAGAGTTGGGAACTTTCATCATTCTCTGAATACATAGAACTAGAAGAATGACACAAAGAGAGTGAAAACAAAAGAAAAATAAAGTTTGTTTGGGTTAACATGGAAGAGACATTGTGGTCTCAATGCTTTGCATCATCCCAAAATGGACACTAATACATTTTGATTGCAAAATATGACGAAACTGTCCAACGAAATATGTAAAATTAGATGTTCGTTGAGTGCTTGTAAAATTTTATGTGTAATTTCCATTTTTTTGAAAGTTTATCCCCGATGTTCATCGAAATTTCGATGAACCCAGGGTTCGTCAAAATTTCAGCTATCATTTTCGTTGAATTTTTGACAAACATGAAAAATTAAAAAAAATCAAATTGTGGCCGACATAAAGAAAAGTGAGTTCATGCCTAATTTATTAGGATAGTGTTTTGCTCTACGTGAGATAGTTTGTGGAGAACTAAGGATGATTTTTCTTGGGAAAAACAAGAAAAAATTCAGGAAGATATCGCCAGGTTGAGGGTAGTCATTGTCTTTTTGCAGAATTCAGTTGTGAAGTCAAATTTGTAGTTCCAGGTTTGAAAATCATATTTTAAAGCAACTTATCTCATCAGTTCCATTTTTAGAGGTTAAGGGTTTTGAGAATTTCATGGCCAAATTTTTGTTGTGTGGAATCACCATAAGATCACAACCAAGGAATAGATTCTTGTGAGCCTTAATTATGTGAACCACATCTATTGGTCATGTGGCATAGTTATTACTATAATAACAAATATAAGGCAGCATTCATGTGACCAAGTTTAATGTGTGGCTATGTTGTGATAGAAATGGAGGCACTCATATAATGTAGTTAATTCAAGTTGTATAATGTAGGTGTCAATCATCATTGGGTGCATTCAGATTGTCTCAAGTTTAATAGGTTAGGATGTAATTATAGCATGATCGAAGAGTGATTACCTCTTGCTGCAATAAAGAGCCTATAACTCTGATTGATATGTAGAGTGGTTGTGTTATATCAATTATGTAGTTCATTCAAGCACAACCCATGTTTAATGGGCTATTCTAGAGAGTGATCAAGATTTTCTAAACCTTATGAATGTTACTTGACATATATTTGCATAATATCAAATTCCTTTAGAAGCTTTTGAAGTATAAATGTATCCTATATAGGGTTTAGAATGATTTATTTTAATTAAAAAAATAAATAAATGATGTATTTCCCTATAATTAGATAATGTGGAGATCTTCTAAATCTGCCCCAACACACTATCCTCTTTGGCACTGTATTCATTACTCCAGCTACTAGGGTTTTGCATGTAACATCTTTAATATCTTCATGACCATGGCTTTTAAATAGATCTTAGTGTTTGCTTTAATCCTTTTCATGGTAACCCTTGAGTTCCATAATCCATCTTCAATCTCTTCTAAGAACTTTGTCTTAAGCTAGACTGCATAGTATGCATATAAAGCAAGTCCTTCATACTTGCCATTGTTCCAAACCACCACTCACTGCCTTGCTTAAAATGTTGCCTCCATAAGCACAATATCATGTTTTAAAATCATGGTTGCCAGTGATTGATCATTAAGGTCACCACTTTCATCATGAAGATACAATGAGATTTTTGTCTTCAAACACAAGGTATTATCGAAGATAACATTGTGATTTTTTTGTTATGTAAGATTTGATTTTCTTGCACATTTACTGCTTTGCTAACTTCCTTTAAGACTGGGTATTGCACCCTTAGCTGCAATCTCAAATAGCTCACTCACTATCACTTGAAGATTCCTTTCATGAGTATCCTTCTATAAAATCAAACTATGCCCTATAGACTACCTACTTACTACAGGGGACTCATTGTTTCATGGTATTGTAGTTCTTAAGATCCTTCAACCTTATTGACACTACTTCACAATCCACAAGGTATTATTCACTATTCTCCCATCTTTGATAAGTCTCAAAACACTGCTCAAACATGCAATCCACTACCTCTATTATACATTAATGGCTAAGAAGAAACATTGAACCTATGATTACCATTTTTACTTCATTTGGACAGTCATTCCCTGATTGCATTTGAAAAACCCTTAACATCAGCAAGGGGGTAAGGAAACTCACTGTTAAAATCTCCACTTTACTATGCAAGGTTTGAGATTTATTATCTTGTCACTGCTCAACCTCTTTTTGACTGTCACATCTCAAGTGACTATCATTCTTCTTACCGTAGATTGCATTTACAAATGTCACTAAGCTACATAGTGTGCTTGTTATTAGCTACAATATTTAGATTGCAAGATTTTGTTATTACCCAGAATGTCTCAATCTTTTTAGTATTGCAACCTCACTAATCCGCTATAGTTATTATTTATGTTTCTACGAAGGCCTAGGGTTTGTACCCTAATCATGCTCTTACCAACGCTTCTGTTGTTTTTTATTAGGGCTCTCTCAATGTTGAGGGCCCTAGGGACAAGCTCATCATAAGAAGTGATACATTGCATCTTTAACTAAAATGATAAATCCCTATTGACATTATCAATGATGATTCTAACTTGTTGCTCCTTAGGAATGGGTCACTTGCTCTTACTAGCTCGCTACCTCCATTGTTATAGGAAGTTTGTGATCAAGTTCACTATTCTGATTTTAGGAGTCTTAACGATTGGAAATCATAGTAAAATTATAATTTAATAAGTTTTTGAATTAGCATTTTAAAGTGTTTTTTGGGGTCATTAACTTCAGACTATCTTCTCTTTTGCAGGGCTGGTTGCATGCCAAATTTTTTTGGTGTAAAATATCAGAATTATTAAATTATGTTACTTGTCTATGGATAAAAATTTCTGGAGTGTGAATTTGATATTTTTTGAAGATCTAAATAGTCAAGCTTGGTAAATAAGAATCATGTAAGATAATGTTAGTCCAAAACAAAATGAAGAGACACTTGATAGATTGTGGTCTAGATTGAAAAGAAAGGGTGATGGGAAATGTTATTGTCCTTGCAATAATTACAAGGGCTTAAAGACAAGATGACTTTTAATCACAATAGCTGAAAAACATTGTAGGAAGCATGGTCACATTGAAGGGGGCATGATTATCGTCCATTGGTAAGTTGTTCATTATATGTGTTTATATTGATTGGATTTGTAAATGTTTATATCATTTTAACGTTATATATATATATATATATATATATATATATATATATATATATATATATATATATATATATATATATATATATATATAATCACTTGATCTGGTCATGGTTTATTTGTGTCTATCATTGTTATAAAGGTGGGGCGCTCTAGAGCAGATGATTTGGATTATCACGGCCCGAAGAATGTGGTTTTGCAAGCGGATGAACATGGATCTGTGAATATCGAAGATGAAGTTAATGATCATATGGAAGAAGATGATCATGCGCCAAAAAACACAGTTAAATATGATGGTACAAATACATTGATCCATGACACATTTAGTGGAAGAGCTGATCATGATGATCAAGATGACTTTGATGATGTTCTACTTGATTTACTTGTACTTGAAAAGGAATACAAGCCCCTTTACGAAGTCTCCCAAACAACTCTTCTCTCTGTTGTACTGTTGTTGTTGAACTTGAAGGTTCTGAATGGTTTATCAAACATAGCAACCTCACGGATGTTAAGGTATGTCATATATGTCATCTTTTTCATCTATTTTAATTTTTTTTAGTTCATCACTAGTAAATAAAGGATGAAATATGTACCATTAATATTCTTTATATGAACAAATTATTTTTTGTTGTAGATTGATTGGTGAATTTTTGTTACCACCATCAAATATTTTACCTCGCTCATACTGAGATTTATGTGCCATTATGAAAGATATTAGAATGGAGTATCAAGAAATAGATGCATGTCCCAATGATCATATTATATATCATAAAAAATAGGAATTTGCAACAGAATGCCCGGAATGTCATATCAGTAGATATCGAACAGATCAACTAACAAAAATGGTTCCTTGCAAGGTTCTTCATTATATTCCCATTATTCCACGTATGCAACAATTATTTAGGTGTAAAATCTTAGCGCAATTTAAGGATTACCATGCACATAATAGAAGTGGAGATGACATTCTTCGAATGCCTACGAATAGTTCTACATTTAGGGACATGGATGAAAAATAGCCACATTTTAAAAAAGAACCTCATAATCTCAGGCTTTCATTGGGAGCGGACGGTGTCAATCCATTTGGAGAGCTGAGATCTATTTACTCAGTGTGGCCTGTTTTTGTTATCAACAATAACATTCCTCCATGGATGTCAATAAAGAGGG
>VDFB02270651.1:783955118-784186043 GCA_007258455.2 Sequoia sempervirens
CATTGGAGGATAGATATCTTTCTACCCATATATTCAACTCAAAACCTAGCTAGAGTTTTCATTAGTTCTCTCCCTACAAATGAGCCTTGAATTCCCTTTTATATGAAAAGGGAGCAACTATCTTTAGGCTCAAATGTAATTTAACCACAAATTTTCATTTGAACAAACTATCCATTGCATTTGACTTTCATTACAAAACTTCCCACATGTTGAATCTACAAAACATATATAGTGCATGAACTAGGGAAAGGTAAAAGAAAAGGGAACACAAATTGTCATCACAATCCCATTTGTATCCACGCAAAAAACCATACAACCAAATTGCCACTAAGGCACCACAACTTCTTATTTACCCGCCACCCTACCCTTACCAACACTTAGACCTCGGTATACACGCCCACTTCTAGTTGTTGCCCAATACGGTAGACCCTCAACCTCCTCTTCTTTCTTGTCCTTTCCCAATATGGTTCTAGTCTGTCTGCTTAGGGTTTTAATAGCCAATGGCACCACAAATATCACTTCCTCATAAGAGGATAGATATCTTTCTACCCATATATTCAACTCAAAACTATCTTTCTACCCATATATTCAACTAAAAACCTAGCTAGAGCTTTCATTAGTTCTCTCCCTACAAACGAGCCTTCAATTACCTTTTATATGACAAGGGAGCAACAAGCTTCGGGATCAAATGTAATTTCACCACAAATTTTCATTTGAACAAAATCTCCATTTCATTTGACTTTCATTTCAAAACTTCCCACACGTTGAATCTGCAAAACATAGTGGCGCACGAACTGGGGAAAGCTAAAAGAAAAGGGAACACAAATTGTCATCAAAATCCCCTTGTCGCTATCCACGCAAAAAAACCAAGCAACCAAATTTCCATGAAGGCACCACAACAACTTCTTATTTACACACCACCCTACACTTACCAACACTCAGACCCCGGTATACACACCCGCTTCTAGTTGTTTCCCAATATGGTAGACCCTTAGCCTCCTCTTATTTCTTGTCCTTGCCCAATATGGTTCTAGTCCATCCACTTGGGGTTTTAATAGCTAATGGCACCACATATATCACTTCCTCATCAGAGGGTAGACCATGATTGAAGTGAGGTAAATACCAACAGTAGTCAGAGTCAGTCTTGGTTACATCATCAGAAGTGTTGCTCATAAGGTCAATGGACGAGTGTTGGAATCCAAAGGAGCCATGCTCATACCTTATTTTCCTACCGACACTAGTAATAGAGCACACTGATTGCTTGCCTTTGTCATCTACCAGTTGAGCAACAACGTCCTAGAATTGCAACCTTCTACTGCATCTAGTGGGCACAAGCTTGGGCTTGTCAACCAAAGCACCTTCCTGAATAGTAGGACTGAGCTTTTGTGAGCTCAAACAAACAGACCTCCTTACTGACTTACTCATTTTCTCTTCTCATACAAGCACTCAAACTTGATTAGACTCAGCCCACAAAGTGCTCTAACTGATACAAGAATGGCACTATTAGTAGTTAATTCCTCTTGTATTTATTGTGAGAGGTAATGACAACCTTCATCAATGCTTAGTAAAAATGCATGTGCAAACATGGCAATTTGGCGACGTATGTATTGTCACCGTTTAACTAGAGCTACATGAGAATCCAAAGTTCACCCTTCATGATTTCCAACAACATCTTCACACAGATTGAGATTGACATGACTACACAAGCAAGGAATAATTCATTAATGCTTCACCAATTATACGAGAAAATGACCACCATGTTTCATTTTCCAACTTTGAATACTGCCCACTGATCTCCTAAAGAGTTGGCAGATCAAACGTTTTATCTCGAGCTAACTCATTTTGACATCCAACGAAGCATCGTTCACCTTCCTCATGACCAATAACATTGGAAACCAACTACCATGTTGGCAGGTCCTATGCACTTTGAAAACTGAATGGCTGGAGCTACGCATCGCAATCTTGTTGACCTCGCGGCTTTTATCTTCCTCTTGCGAGCTAGCAGGGAACATCAGAGATTTACATTAGCTTTTGATCTTGGTTGTCAATCTAAAACCATGGGTTATGAGCTCAATAGTGGATATTTGGCCCACATTCCATATAGGACACATCTTCCTTTGCTAACCCTCCAGCCAAATAATGGGGCAACACCTTAGGTGCAAAGTTTAGTAGAATGATCAAAATCTTCTCCCATATCTTTCAATCTAGAAAATCTACATTTACGGTTAATTATTTATTGAAGACTTTGGATTTAAATATAGAAAACGACATGATAGCCCAGGTTAATGGCTTGGGCTTATGTTATGGGATTAAAATTAAAACCAACTTTGATTTTAATGCTTTAATCTCCTCTAGGGGTTTTGTTCCCTAGAGTCTAGGTTGTCAGGTTAAATTCTTATCCAACCTAACAAAGAACAATGGATAAACTAAGGATTGTGTTGTTGTTATAACTTTTCCATTCTGAAGAATTCCTAATTACCAATTCTTATTTGTGTTTGTATGAATCCAATTGAATGCCTTTCCATATCATTATGGAAAATTTGTGTGCACAACCCTAACTCTAACATGAATTAAACCCTAACCCTTACCTGATTGAACTCATATTATAGCCCTAACTCTAACACTAATTGAATTGTAATTGTAACCCTAGGTATAGTTGAAACCTAACCTTAATTGTATCAAAACCCTAGAGAACTCTAATTGAACTGAGAGACCCTAAAATGAATAATGTACCTTAGTGAGACCCTAGCTTTCCAATCTAGCCCTAATTTAGGACTAACCTTAACCCACGACCTTAGTAAAGCCCTTATTGAATCACAACCTAGTCAGTCCTTAACCCCAGAGTGAATGCTAGTGGACCTTAACCCTTGAGTGAGATAAGAGCAATTAAACTCCCAGCCATAATCCTATTTTAGTTTTTGGCCCTAATCAACTACATGGTCAACCTAACCTTAGTGAGACCTAACCTAAATGTGAGTTCAGTGGTTTAAAGTTCAAATCGGGTTGGAATTTAATTAAAATTAGACAAGATTCAGATGGGATTAGGAGTTCAGATTGAGGGAGTAAGATTAAGGTTCTATGATAGGCTTGGATTAGTGTTAGAGTTCAATTAGAACAGAGGTTAGTATTAGAGTTGGGGTTATAGTTCAATTAGATTTTCATTATTAGTTTAGAATCATAGTTATGTTTAGGTTGGATATAAAAATTAGAGTTAGGTTTGGAATTTCAGTGAATAGTGTTGGTTCTAGGGAATTGGGGATTATCAGTTAGACTTGTAATTAATGTTAGTATTAGAGTTAGATTCCTATCACTTTAATAAATAATCTTCTCAAATGCATTCCAAATTTTTTTTTGAAATTGTATGAAATTTTAAAATATTTTCAAATTTACTATGTTGATATATGAGAGATATAGCAAATCTAAACTCTATACCATTTATAGTTAAATTTAAATTATATTTTATTAAATTGTTAAAAAAATTAAGTTGCTTATAAATAATTTTGTGTTCTTATAATTAGCTTGACATTGTGTATAAAAGGTTTAAGTTATGAATGTTATAATATACAAAATGAATTTATTTTCAATGTTTATTTGTTAGTTTAAAAGGTTCAATTAGAGTTAGAATTTAATTAAACTAGGTATAGGGTTGAATTAGGATTAGGGTTGGGGTAAATTTTAAGGTTCTATAATAAAGCTTGGGGTTAGTGTTATGGTTCAATTGGGGCAGGGCTTAGTATTAGGCTTAGGGTTATGGATCAATTACGATTTTATTAATGTTAGTTTTAGAATCATAGTTATGTTTAGGGTTGGATATGAAATTAGAGTTTGGTTTGAAGTTAATTAATGTTAGTTTTAGGGTTGAGGTTACGGTTAGACTTATAATTAGTGTTAGTATTGGGGTTAAATTCTATCACTTTAATAAAAATAATCTTCTATAAATTCATTCATTTTGTTTTTAAATTATATAATTTAAAATATTTTTAAATTTACCTATGTTGATATATGAGAGATATAAAAAATCTAAACTCTATTATATTTTGTTAAAAAAATTAAGTTGCTTATAAATAATTTTATGTATTTTTATAACTATCTTGAAATTGTGTATAAAAAGGTTTAAGTTATGAATAATATAATATAAGAAAATAAATGTGTTTTCAATGTTTATTTGTCAATTTAAAAGATGTGCCAATAATGTTGCAATCACTAATGATTAATTTTTTCTTGATGCTTAAAATAGATTGGTAAGTAAATTTATCTATAATAAGTAAATTTATCATTGATTTTTTCTTGATAAGTAAATCAATATTTCATAAATTTATCTATAATTCTTATTAATTTTTTCTTAATTATATTAAATTATATTTTATTAAATTGTTAAAAAATTTAAATTACTTATAAATAATTTTGTGTTTTTTATAATTAACTTGATATTGTGTATAAAAGGTTTAAGTTATGAATGTTATAATATAAAAAAATAAATTTATTTTCAATGTTTATTTGCTAGTTTGATGTGAGAATAATGTTGCATATTAATGATTAAATTTTTCTTGATTGGTTAAGTGATATTGTGAAATTATTCTATGTTATTTTAATGTTATGAATGCTATATAATATAAAGAAAAATATTTCTAATATATTTTTAATGCATCTTTATATTTTATAAACAAACATCTAAAATAAAAATATTATTGTAAAAAAAATACAACTTAATGAGTGAACATACATTTAAAGTTAAAAGTGAAATTATAAAACAAACTGTAAATTTATGTTATTTTTCTTCTATAAATATAATTTTTTTATTTGTCGTCTACCTAGTAATGCCCACTTCTCCTTTTAATGAATGTTTTATTTTGAAAGGGTTGATTTAGTGTTGTTGTTGATCTATTTCCTATAGATATCAATGGTGCCCGCCATCCTGTGAACAGGAATTGAAGGATCATGAAATCACGGGCAAGCGCCATGTGTCCTATCTAGGGGATCAAATTTGCGCTATCAATGAGCAACTGCTATTTGATCTGAGTCGTTCCATGCCATCCCGCGATGGTGCTTGGGTTGATTGCGAAATCATGGGCGAGCACCACGTGTTTCATCCGATGAAGCCTAAAGCGTAAAGGAAACACTAGCCAACTTTAAATGTATTAAGGGGTGGATTACTAAAGTGTTCTCAACACACACATGTTCTAAATCGATGAATATGTTATAATCTCACTAGAATAGCTACTTGAAGGTTAACAACATGGCTGGCGACTATGCTAAGGGAATGAGATCATTGATGCTCAGGATCAATGGTTGCTCACCATCACACGATTAGAAGTTTCAGGATTGAGATATTGTAGGCAACCACCACGTGGACTTCCTTCATAGTGTATGGTAAGGTGGGCCCCTTATCACTGTGTTGGAAATTGTGTCAACTTGTTTTGAAGGTGGTTGTCAATGATTTTATTTTGTAGAGGTTTGAATTAGCATTGTCGTTGATCTATTTCATGCAAATCAACGGTGCCCGCCATCCCGCAATCAGGAATTATGGGATCGCGATATCATGGATGCTTGCCACGTGTCTCATCCAATGAGGTCTAAAGAGTGAAGGAAGCATTAGCCAGTTCTAAATGTGTTAAGGGGAAGATTACTAAAGTGCTTGTGAGATGCACATGCTTTATTTCAACATAGATGTTATAATTTTGAGGGGAAAGCTGCTCAACAGTTAACGTAAAGGATGATGACCATTTTTGAAGGAGCGGGATCTCTGATGAGAAGGATCAATGGTTTCCCATGATGGTAAATCGAGGGATTGCAGTATCGCGGGCAATCGCCACATGGTTTTCATTTGCGGCGTATGGAATGGTGGGCTCCTTATTGCCGTGTTGGCAATTATGTTAGTCTATTTTGAAGGTGGTCGTCGATGATCTGATCAAACTGGAGCATCAATGGTTCAAATTTAAATCTGTATCAAATGTGCTTGGAGCGGTTCGTGTAGCCCGCGAGTGAGCTTTAATGGCAGATGAGACATTTACTGGCGAGATTTGATCTACATAAAATCAATTTTCCCACCTCATTTGTATCACAAAGCATCTAATTATTTTGTGAAAATAGTTTCAGAGCTGAAGGTGAAATTGTGAGCCATTGTAGCCAAAATTTGGAGTTTATGCAAAAAGAGTCGTAAGTTTATTTTTTGTTCCTCCCAGTCATTCTACACCTACATTTTGGAAAGGGGTTTACAATGTTTGTCATTAAGCTTATTGAAATCTCTTGTTAAGGCTATAGTTTAATCATAAATTGTGAGGAATTGCATTTTTTTACTCTATAGTTTCATATCTCTGCTTAGTCCTAGCGAATTGAAGTGTAACATTGTAATGAAGCCCTAGTTTGTCCAAGATGGCACCAACCAAGCAGCACTCTGGCCACATTGAATATTTTAAAAAGAAACTTGTACAATGATTTCCTGGAGGAATTTTTGTTATCAACAAATGATAGAAGGAAAGGTGTAGTGTTGATGCGAGGGAAAATCCTAGGGGAGTGGTTAGTGTGTAATTATTCCAACATTGCTGATGCTAGGGTTCCTCTCACCGGCTTAGAAATATTTGGATTGTGGTATGGAAAGAGGAATATGCCTCACCCTTTTTCAAATAGATGGATGTATGACATGGGGAAGTTGGTTGTACCAAATGTATTCCCTGATGTGGACTTACTTAGGGCAGTGGCTGCAAGGTATGACCCTATTACATGGGTAATTAGGGATAATGATGGAGAGCTGCTACTATAAATTAACAGAGAAGATATTCAATAGATTTTTTATTTGAGTGAGCTGAGTGAAGACTTGGTTCTTATCAATCTTGAGGAAATGAAGTAGAAGTATGGAAAGCTGAAATCTCTTTTTAAGGCTAAGCTACTTCCACCTCATCTGGTTAGGGCAGGAGGTTCACAATTTCATATCAGCCCTAGTGACCAGGAACCTTTCAGATTGAATTGTTTTTCAAAGCCCTTCTGGCCACTTTCTATTCATTATGTCAGATTTTGGGTTTTAGTCCTAGTGCGATAATTCCTATTGCGTACATGTTCATGGGGGTGAAAATACAACACCCTAACTTCTCTGTGACATATGAATTTGCTTCTTTCTTGGATAAGAGGATACATGAAGGGTTGTCAAAGCTACAAAAAAATGATACTGGTCCTTAATTGTTTTGGTATTCTATGCTGATGCATATGTTTCTATTTAGGAATGCTGATTTCTTTTCTAAGAAGATGAAATTAAGGAAATAAGTTGATGGAGAAAGGTTGCCAGTACAGATATGGGCTACATATTTATCTTGTAATAAGGAAAGCACCAATTATGTGAAATTTGATAATTATTTTACTTCTAGATTAAGGGCTAGATTGATGGTGAATGTACCTAGGATCCCTGAGGAATTGCATGATTTCCTCAAGCCAAAGGGGAGGAAGCCAGAGTTGAGGGTTTACCATAACTGGGGTGAAATTATCCCATACCTAGTCAGCATTGTCTTGAGAGTATATGGATTTTAGGGAGCACCTCACATACTACCATACAATGTGCCACCAAGAGTAGGGTTTGTAGAAGTTATGTGGCAGAAAGGTTGTATTCATGAAGACAACCTCACTGGAAGGGGGAAAGTAACATTCTTCCCTAATTATACAGTGGTGTCTGACTTTGTATTTTCAAAGGGAGGCTGGACACATTTTGAAAAATTATTTGCTGATTACCATTTGAGATGTGGTCCAAGGTGACAACATGATCCTGAGGGTTTCTTTTCTCTTTTTAGACAAAGAATAAAATTTGGAAAATTTTCACATGAGTTCAACTTCCCTGAGGACCTGATTAGAAATAAATTTGATCTAAATAAGTAGGAGTTGAACAAGGAGAAATGGGTAGCTTATAGTAAGCTATTGAATGTTGTGCATGAAATAGATCCAAAGTATGATCCATTGTTGGAGTTTAGTCCATACCATAAGAAAATTGATTTTCTAATGAAGAACTTCAAGGAGATTATGGACACCTTGAGAACTAAAAAGATAAATTTAAGGCTAAGTCTAGGAATGCAAGAACAAAGTGTTGGGCCAATTGAAACAAGGTCAGTATACTAGCCTATAGAAAAGTGACCCATCTATAGAAGGAAAAATGATAGTAACAGTGATGAGGAGGAAGTAGATAGGAAGGGGAAGCAAATAATGAAGGTGCCTCTATGACTAGGTCCAAAATTCAAAGTACCTGGGGTAGTTAAGATCATTGATTTAAAGTTGTCACCAAAAGATAGTCCCCCATCACCACCATCTGAGCCAAGCCCTAAGAGGAAGAGAACTGATCACCCACATGAGGATCTGACAGATGAAATTATTGTTACTAATCAAGACATGCAGGTTGGTATGCTTTCCCCTCCTAGGTTAGCTAAATTGGTTTTGTCTGATTTAGATATGAAAGGTAAAAGTGTGCAAGATGCAAGAATGGAAGCATGCAGGGAGTTTTTAGATGACAATACATTTGTGAAAACTCCTATATTCTTGCAATTGGTATGGAGAATGAAATTTGAAGAGTATCAAGATAAATGTAGGGAGAGAAGGGAACTAAGGCCTGACAGGTCAAACTAGGAGAATGATGAAGAAGTAAAAGCTAAATTGATGGAAGAGTTCAAAAACATCACTCCTAAAGAAGGAAGACAATTGGTGAGTCAGACTAGTGTATTGATTTTGCCTAAGTGGGATATTGCAAATGCAATAGCTTTTAATTCTATTATAAAGTCCAAGAATCCTTTTCAAGATTCTAAGGAAGAGGTTAAGGCAGCATTGCAAAACTCTGCCTTTAGTGAAGAATATGAGACCTTGGCAATTTGGGCATTGGCTCCACAAGGGAGAAAACTAGATATTGCTGATATTAATCCAAATTTTAGAGGAGGATTAATAATAAAGAGAGATTTAGAGACTTTAACCACCAAGGCCACTAATTTAACTGTAAATGTGGCCAAATTGGCCCAAAGGACTACTGAAAGGGAGGAGGTTGAAAGGAAGAGCCTAATGGAGAAATATAACATTTTGATTGAAGAATATAGTAAAATTCAACAGAGAAATGTTGAATTGCAAACTGAAGTGGAAAGGTTTAGATATAGACAGATAGGGGAAACATGAAATGCTCCAGGAACCAGTACATTACCTCCCACAATAGGGTCAATGCCTCCTGCTTCTCCAAATGTTTCCACACTAGGGTCTCCCATTCAGAATCCTACTCTCACCCCTCCTCTAGAACAAATTGATGAAGAAAATGAGTGGTCTATTGATCCTACGAAGAGGTAGCTCATACAGAAAATTGATGAATTACATACATCATTAAGGATAATAGAGGAGGGATTTCTTTCAAATGAAAAGGAGATTGTGACTACTATTTTGGAGCACTTAAATGAAGGGGTAGATAGTAAATTGTAATTTGTACATTCTTTATATTCTTTGTTGTTTGAAGCAATAAAGAATATTGATAGAGATCAGGAGGTAGTGGTACAAATAATTAAAAATTGGATCCCTAGGGCCAATGATCTGGATATCATGAATAAAGACTCAAGGTTTGATAAAAATAATAGGCTCCAATCATTGAAGCCTACTCATGTGTTAGTAAAATCATTACAAGATTTTCAAACCCTACCAGATGATTTGAGTAGGAAGATTAAAGAGTTGGTAAAGAATTTCAATGATTGGGGTAACACATTGTTACCTAATATAATTGAAAAGTAGGGAAAAATTAGAACACTCCAACAATGGAAGGATCAAGCAAATAAGGTCATCAATAATCAAATTAAATTAATTTGTGATGACTCAGATTATGATTTTTTGGTGAGTTGTATGGATAAGATTATTGGTACCAACTCATTTTTGGAGTCTTTTGAAAGAGATGCGAATTAGGTAGCGGTAAAGTATATGACTTATAGTACAAAGGTAAATGAGATGATTAATTTTAACTGGCCTACTGATGAAGAATACTAGAAGTGGGTAGCTAAGTAATTGAATGATGATGAGTAAAAGAGAGTGGACTATGGATAGGTGGAAAATCTGATGCTGCGGTTACAATGGTCCCAGTTTTGTATTGATGACTTTCTCGGTATGGGTTTCTTGTGGTTTTTGAATCACATCAACTTTCCTCAATCGACATGATGAACATGAATATGCTCATGGATGATTGTAGTTGTAAAATTTTTTGGAATATCATCAAGTGCTCTAATTGGCTGGTGACATGTGTGCTTTTTGGCCTGAAGCTTGTTTGCTCCTTCATTTTTCTATAAGAAGGATTTCAAGGCCAAATGTATGGGTTAGCAAGTTAGATAATTTTGATCGAGTCTAGGCGAAGTTGTAGAGATGATTGTAAAGATCAATGGTTTTAGAGAGAAATGCAATTTAGGTTCTGAGTCACTTTGTGATAGGTTTTAAGTTCATGAGGATTTAATGTTGCATAACAATATTAACATTTGAATCAAAATGATAATTTCAAGCTCGTCTCTCTCCATTATATGTGCATATCTGAACTTTGAATAAAATAACTAAGGGTTGTTTCATTTAGCTCACTGTTGTAGTGCGTATGATTCTATTTTAGCTTTAATTCAAGGAATTAATTAAAATGCTTGAATGGGATTATAAGCAGATATGTTCTGCATATCCGATGGTTTTAGAGAAAAGCAATTTAGGTTTTGAGTCATTATGTAACAAATTTTGAGTCCATAGAGATTTAATGTTGTATAACAGTACTAGCATTTGAGTTGAAATGAAAATTTGAGCTCATGTCTCTCCATTGTACATATATATCTGAACTTTGAATGAAATAACTAAAGGTTGTTTTATCCATCTCATTGTTGTGGTGTGTATGATTCTATTTTAGCTTTAATTCAAGGAATTAATCAAAATGCTTGAATGGGATTATAGGTAGATATGTGTTGTATAAGGATTTGATAAGTAGTCCTGGGTTAGAATGCATACAAATGAAATTGTAATGCAATATTGTCAGGGATCTTATATGTGATGTATTAAATCTGCTATAAACCTCTAGATGCTTATGAATTTGAATCCTGCAATGGATATATGGCACTAATCTAAGTTGTAATTATTAGTGTAGTTTAGTATTTGTTTGTCTTTGCCTAGAGCTTGCCACAAATTGCAAATCATTGACTATCTTATACAATGGATTGTGTTTAGTTATCTCACACTCCAGATAGTTGATATTGTCTATGAACAATCAATTCTAGTTGATATTATCTTATCGTGTTGAGCTATTAAGTGAGATCATCTGCTATTGTTAATGTTGTTTCTAATAATGGTGTAGAGGTTGTAAAAACATTAAGGGATCACCCTCCCAGGTCTTGTAGAGCCCGAAGTGTAGGAGACTTTTAAAGTCCTTGTTAGTTGGTCTAGGTCCTTCGAGCTGCCTTCGATTGGAATTGGCAATTCCATAGGTAGATTAGATGACAAACCTGGTTACATTGTAAAAATAACCAACATACACGTCAACCACTGAACAACCACCTCTACAACTAAATTTTTAATCTTTTATGATCACATGAAACATAAAACACACTAATTTCAAGGTTGTTAACATCACTATTGAAATGTTTTAATTTTTTGACCTTTCAAACATTAAAAAGTACATCATTAAATTAATTATGTAATGGTATAAAAATTAAAAACATCATGAATTAATTATGTAACCACATAAGTCAAATATAATTCTATCAAGAAATTAATATCAAATAGATAATATAATCGCATAACTTATACATTTCAATGTCATTGATCTTCTTCTTCATCCAACTCTTTGTCTATATCATTCGATCAGATTCAACATTGTAAGGATTTTCATATAATCATCATCATCATCAATATCAATTTTGATAAGGTCATCATCCACATGGATATCATCTTCATGAACATTAACTCCTACATCATCATGATCTAGTTCCTCCTCTTCGACATCTTCATCAGCGACATCATCAACTAACTGTTGATCCTGATTATCATCTACATCATCTTCTTCCACCACATTATACTTTACTGGCCTTCCTCTTGGATCATGTCTAACAACAAATGACCAACCCGGTTTACTTGGAACCTTTGAGTAAAATACTTGCTCACATTGGCTTGGAAGAACATAGGGCTCATTTCCAGCTCGCTCGATCAACCTTGTATTAACCATGGTAAATCCATTATCATGTTCAATAACAGTTCTCTCAGGATCATTTCATTCAATCGTAGCTTATACCATAGGACGACAAACAAAATTAATCTGAAGAACTTAAAGTCACACTCAGGTATATATTTTCTAAGAATTCTGGATGTATGTCGCTTCTAGATGAAACATTAGTCACTTGAAAGACTACAATTATACCAGAATCACAAGTTTTCTTCGTGTCATCCAACATTTTGATTCAAAATTTATGACCATTGCACCCCATAGCCTTGTGGTGTTTCACCTGCAATATGTCAAACATGTAGAAATTATTGCAATATCGTCAATTGTTAAACATATTTAGTCTTGGCCAAATGTATGCACATAAAACAATCTCAAGATATATAAACATCAATATACTTGAAAATAATTAAATAATATGGGTGATTAATATATTTATACGTACATGTTTATCTCTTAAACCATATGCTAAATCAATTTCCCATTGTGTAACATTGGAATCTCCATTACGATGAGCTTTCTTTAACCAATGAAGCCACACCTTCCCATGTTAATGCGTGACCAAATTGTTGACACCGTTCAATCCATACTGTCATCCAATCAAGATTGTTGGTGATGTACAAATGTAGTGCATCCCACTCTCAACCAACTGTACCAAAAAAATTGAAATTCACAAATGACGCATAATTAGTTAAATACCATAGTATACAACCTTAATTTATAATTGATGTATATTGAAGATTAAAAATTAAATAAGTACAATATACATAAATACCATATGTAAAATGTATTCCAATTAATCTTTATGACCATCTTATAATTACCTCTCACTTTCCTCAATCTACCTTTCCCCAACAGGTACTCCCCTTTGAATTTGTTAATGGAGTTGGGATCGCAAATGCGATCTACATGGATCTTTTCTGCAAACTTAGGAAGATATTCACTAATGTACACCATGGTCTAGTATACCATATATCCCTCCACCATATAACCCTTAGGATGTGCTCTTTGTCTAACCAAAACCTTCAAAAATTTTAAGTGCCTCTCAACCATCCACATTGACCTTGTGTGTATAGGTCCACACAATTCAATCTCCTCAACTTGGTGTATGAGGTAGTGTTCTTGTGCATTGAAAAGTGTTGAAGGTAGACACTTTTTCATTTCACACATTAGATGAGGAATTTTTCTCTTCCAATAATTTATATCTTCTTTATGGATTTCTTTAGATGATAGTCATCTACAAGTGATTCAAGGTGCAAATATATTAATGAGATTTAACAAAAATATACAATATATTACATAACAAGTAAAAGAAATGGAAATTATAACATGTATACAGTGAATTGAAAAAATCTCGCTACTTACCTCATGTATTTTTTCAAGATCATATATAAATTGCTTCACATTGTTGTCAAAGTTGTCTGGGAGAGATAGAGGTAGAACGTACTGCAACAATTATAAAATGATCTATTCATTATTTTTTCCAAAGTAGTAAACACAATACACTGAAAAGTACATGCATTATACAAGTGTATATAATATACCAGAATAATTACCTTAATGAAGGTATGCCAATCATGCATTTTCATCCCTGGCCCAAATTCACCTTTCTTTGTTATTATATTGTTTATGTTCGCAGCAAATCCTGTGGGAAATCAAATTTTTTGTATGACTTATTTTATAGCATTGCTTTGCTGCTCTGTTAATAACCAAGGAAGGGCACTTATATTAATTTGGTCTCTATCACTATTTAATTGAATGACATTTTTCATTGCATGATTGGCTTCCTGAATGTCACTACAAATTTTGACAATTTTTTCTTTGTCATGCCTTCCATCCAATATTTTCCATAACGTTTATGTTATATTCTTTTTGATATGCATTGTATCAAAAAAATGCACAATTTGTAGCTACTCATAGTAGGGCAGCCTACTAAAATTTAATGCAGGATAACTTTTTCAGTCCCTATGGAAGCCAACCATTAATGCCTTGATGACCTTCATGAAGCATATAAGTTAAATAAATTAACAGCGACAATCATTGTCAATTACAACATGAGTAAACACAACACAATATAAAAATATAAATTCAAAACATATCATATATGATAAATAAACAATTTGATCTGATGTATAACCTTGACGATTAATTCTATTATATTCCAACTTCCATAGGCGAGGTGACATTCTTCGTGGTTTTGATGTAGTCTCATTTTTTCCATTGAAAAGATGTTTTTTAGTAGTTTGATACTTATGATTTCTATGGGAGGAAGTTCTATACTCATCAAACACACAGCTTTCCTAAACTTGTTGAATGATGAGTTTCCATCTTTGGACCTAGAATTGGACATTACAAATTTTCCTTTGTCACGAAGACACAGAGATGATATATAATTGGATTAAATATGTAATTTTAAATTTTAATTATATTTAATGAATAGATTATTTTCAAAACATGCATGATATCTACTTCAAATTAAATATTGTTAAAGTGCAGTTGAATGTTATAACATACCACAAAAATGTGTTATCCCTAGGGCATTATGAATTTTCCATACAAGCATTACATGGAATCAAAATTGTCTTTTGTCCTAATGCGATGCGGAGATGTCATACATAGTGGCCATTCCATAGCTAGTAACTCGGTGAGAGGCTCTATATATACATTAATACTATATATTTAACTTGGTACTTACCTAGTTGAATGAACAAACATTACATTAATTATTATAACCATTTTACTACAATATATATAAATTAATGTACATGACTATTGAATGAAAAAAATATAAGTCATTATGCAACAAATAAGACAAATGAGATGCTACTACGTTAAAGAAAATTGATGTAAACAAATACCTGGAACAATCATTGACAGCATTATGTGCTCCCTCTTTATTGACATCCATGGAGGAATGTTATTGTTGATAACAAAAACAGGCCACACTGAGTAAATAGATCTCAGCTCTCCAAATGGATTGACACCGTCCGCTCCCAATGAAAGCCTGAGATTATGAGGTTCTTTTTTAAAATGTGGCTATTTTTCATCCATGTCCCTAAATGTAGAACTATTCGTAGGCATTCGAAGAATGTCATCTCCACTTCTATTATGTGCATGGTAATCCTTAAATTGCGCTAAGATTTTACACCTAAATAATTGTTGCATACGTGGAATAATGGGAATATAATGAAGAACCTTGCAAGGAACCATTTTTGTTAGTTGATCTGTTCGATATCTACTGATATGACATTCCGGGCATTCTGTTGCAAATTCCTATTTTTTATGATATATAATATGATCATTGGGACATGCATCTATTTCTTGATACTCCATTCTAATATCTTTCATAATGGCACATAAATCTCAGTATGAGCGAGGTAAAATATTTGATGGTGGTAACAAAAATTCACCAATCAATCTACAACAAAAAATAATTTGTTCATATAAAGAATATTAATGGTACATATTTCATCATTTATTTACTAGTGATGAACTAACAATAATTAAAATAGATGAAAAAAGATGACATATATAACATACCTTAACATCCGTGAGATTGTTATGTTTGATAAACCATTCATAACCTTCAATTTCAACAACAACAATACAACAGCAAGAAGAGTTGTTTCAAAGCCTTCATAAAGGGGCACGCATGCCTTCTCAAGTAAAGTAAATCATGAACATCATCAAATTCATCTTGATCATCATGATCAGCTCTGCCACTAAATGTGTCATGGATCAATGTATTATTACCATCATCTTCAACTATGTTTTTCACGTATGATCATTTTTCTTCCATATGATGTTCTTAAATATTACGATATTCACAACTCCATGTTCATCCGCTTGCAAAACCATTCTAAGGCGTGATAATCCATATCATCTTCCTAGAACACCTGCGGCTTTACATGGCCAGCGGTAGGCACAAATAAGCCATGATCACGATCAAGTGATTATATATATATATATATATATATATATATATATATATATATATATATCTATATATATATATATATATATATATAGCGTTAAAATGATATAAACATTTACAAGGTAATCAATATAAACACATATATTGAACAACTTACTAATGGATGATAATCATGCCCCCCTTCAACGTGACCATGTTGCCTACAATGTTTCTCAACTATTTTGATTAAAAGTCATCTTGTCTTTAAGCCCTTGCAATTATTGCAATGACAATAACATTTCAGCATCACCCTTTCTTTTTCAATCTAGACCACAATCTATCAAGTGTCTCTTCATTTTGTTTTGGTTAACATTATCACTTGATTCTTATTTACCAAGCATTTCTATTTAGATCTTCAAAAATTATCAAACTCACACTCCAATAATTTTTATTCATAGACAGGTAACATAATTTAATAATTCTGATATTTTACACCAAAAAAATTTGGCATGCAACCACCCCTGCAAAAGAGAAGATAGTCTGAAGTTAATGACCCCAAAAAACACTTTACAATGCTAATTCCAAAACTTATTAAATTCTGATTTTACTATGATTTCCAATCGTTAAGACTCCTAAAATTAGAATATTGAACTTGATCACAAAATTCCTACAACAATGGAGGTAGCGAGCTAGTAAGAGCAAGTGACCCATTCCTAAGGAGCAACGAGTCAGAATCATCATTGCTAATGTCAATACGGATTTATCATTTTAGTTAAAGATGCAATGTATCACTTCTTATGACGAGCTTATCCCTAGGGCCATCAACATTGAGAGAGCCCTAATAGAAACAACGAAGCGTTGGTAGAGCATGATTAGAATTACAAACCCTAGGCCAGTAGAAACATAAAATAATAACTATATGGCCCAGTTAGTGAGGTTGCAATACTAGAAAGATTGAGACATTGTAGCCAATAAAAAAAATCTTGCAATCTAAAGATTGTAGCCAATAACAAGCACACTATGTAGCTTAGTGACATTTATAAATACAATCTACGGTAAGAAGAATGACAGTCACTTGAGATGTGACAGTCAAAAATAGGCTAAGCAGTGACAAGATAATAAATCTCAAACCTTGCATAGTAAAGTGGAGATTTTAACAGTGAGTTTCCTTACCCCCTTGCTGACCTTAAGGGTTTTTCAAATGCTTTTGGTAGTGTTAGACAAGGAAAATGCAATCAGGGAATGACTGTGCAAATGAAGTAACAGTGGTAATCATAGGTTCAATGTTTCTTCTTAGCCATTAATGTATAATAGAGGTAGTGGATTGCATGTTTGGCGATGTTTGGGAACTTATCAAAAGTGGAAGCCAAAGTAAGATAATACCTTGTGGATTGTGAAGTAGTGTGTCAATAAGGTTGAAGGATCTTAAGAACTACAATACCATGAAACAATAAGGTCCCACATAGTAAGTAAGGTAGTCTATAGGGCATAGTTTGATTTTATAGAAGGATACTCATGAAAAGGGAATCTTCAAGTGATAGTAGAGTGAGCTATTTGAAGTTAACGACTAAGGGTGCAATACCGATCTTAAAGGAAGTTAGCAAAGCTGATAAGTAATGCAAGAAAATCCAAATCGTACACAACAAAGAATTCACAATGTTATCTTGCATAATGCCTTGAGTTTGAAGACAAAAATATCATTGTATCTTGATGAAAGTGGTGACCTTAATGATCAATCACTTGCAACCATGATTTTAAAACATGATATTGTGCTTATGGAGGCAACATTTTAAGCAAGGCAGTGAGTGGTGGTTTGGAACAATGGCAGGTATGAAGGACTTACTTTATATGCATATTGTGCAGTCTAGCTTAAGACAACATTCTTAGAAGAGATTGAAGGTGGATTATGGAACTCAAGGGTTACCATGAAAAGGATTAAAGAAAAGACTAAGATCTATTTAAAACCCACGGTCATGAAGATATTAAAGATGTTACATGCAAAACCCTAGTAGTTGGAGTAATGAATACAGTGCCAAAGAGGATAGTGTGCTGGGGCAGATTTAGGAGATCTCCACATTATCTAATTACAGGGAAATACATCATTTATTTATTTTTTTAATTAAAAGAAATCATTCTAAACCCTATATAGGATACATTTATACTTCAAAAGCCTCTGAAGGAATTTGAGATTATGCAAATATATGTCAAGTAACATTCATAAGGTTTAGAAAATCTTGATCACTCTCTAGAATAGCCCATTAAACTTATGGGTTGTGCTTGAAGATGAACTACATAATTGATATAACACAACCACTCTACATATCAATCAGTTATAGGCTCTTTATTGCGTAAAGAGGTAATCACTCTTGATCATGCTATAATTACATCCTAACCTAATTAAACTTGGGGCAAATCCTGAATGCACCAATGATGATTGGCACCACCATTATACAACTTGAATTAACTACATTATATGGAGTGCCTCCATTTTCTATCTAACCCTTAGCCACATTAAACTTGGGTCACGCATGAAGATAAAGTCTTATATTTGTTATAAGCACAACTATGCCACATGACCAATAGAGTTATGGTTCACATAATTCTGATCACAAGAATCTGTTCCTTGGTTGTGATCTTATAGTGATTCCACACAACAAAATCTGGACATGAAATTCTCAAAACCCTAAACCTTTAAAAATGAAATCTAATGAGATGTTGCTTTAAAATATGATTTTCAAACCTGGAACTACAAATTTGACTTCACAACTGAATTCTGCAAAAAGACAATGACTACCCTCAACCTGGCGATATCTTCCTGAATTTTTTCTTGTTTTTCCCAAGAAAAATCATCCTTAGTTCTCCACAAACTATCTCACGTAGAGCAAAACACTATCCTAATAAATTAGGCATGAACTCACTTTTCTTTATGTCGGCCACAATTTGATTTTTTTTAATTTTTCATGTTTGTCAAAAATTCAACGAAAATGATAGCTGAAATTTTGACGAACCCTGGGTTCATCGAAATTTCGATGAACATCGGGGATAAACTTTCAAAAAAATGGAAATTACACATAAAATTTTACAAGCACTCAACGAACATCTAATTTTACATATTTCGTTGGACAGTTTCGTCATATTTTGCAATCAAATGTATTAGTGTCCATTTTGGGATGATGCAAAGCATTGAGACCACAATGTCTCTTCCATGTTAACCCAAACAAACTTTATTTTTCTTTTGTTTTCACTCTCTTTGTGTCATTCTTCTAGTTCTATGTATTCAGAGAATGATGAAAGTTCCCAACTCTTTAATCAAAACATTGTAGCAACGAACATACTGACCCCAAATCCATATATCCCTTATGTGTTTGGTGTGTTCCTTTCTAGGGGGAAACCCCCCTTTCTTTTGTTTTCCTTTTTTTTCATATGAAGCAACCTTGGAAACATATGACTTGGCATAGGGGATTTCCTAGTTGGCTCTCATGTCTTGTTTTCTTTTTGAATTTTTCATTTTACTACTTTAAAGTAATTTCTTCTAGAACGGTGTGTTGCAATTCATTTAAAGTGGGGGTATACATTGGTATTATTCATTTGTATTTTTCTTTTGGTTCTTAGTGCATCCTTGCTACTTCATATGATGCATTTGTCACTTTGTGGATGACATTGGGTATGATGTCCTTCACAAGTGTGATCTATCTTAGCATATATTACATTCCTCTTAGTGGCCTGATACGACGCACTACATCCCCTAAGTTGTGAATATTCTATTATTTGATTGGTCCTCTCTTGGAGACACTAGACACAATGTTCCCTAAGTGATAGACCTTGCATAAACTTAACAAGACTCATTTGAACATCTTTTACATTTTACATTTTTTGCATTCATATGGCCACCTTGCATATTGCAACTTGCATGCCTAGGGTACCATCCTGTTTGTTCATGATTTCTAAGAATACAAACTTTGCTTGTCTCATGAAGCACAAACCAACATTTTCCTTTGTGGTGCCTTATTAATGTTATCAGGAGGTATAACTTTAATGTGGTTGAGTAGGAAGCCCATTCCACGGAATGACTTTCCCCATAGCCACCTATGTGTTTGTGAGTACATACCACCTGAGCATATGTTTCTCACCTTTTGGGCCTGTGCCATAGAAAAATGGTCCATTATCATTTTCATGGCCTTTTAGGTCTTGTTTCATGATGTTTGGTCTATTTTTCATTGATTTTGTGATATAACATGGCTTGAACATGCATATTTAGGTACTAAAATTCAAATAATGAGGTCTTGTGAAGGTGTTGTGAAGTGTTGTAAAACATTTCTACACTCTTCTAGACTCTATTTATTACAATTCACCTCAAAATCACCTTTTCATCACTAAAAAAGTCCTATTTTGAAGTGTTTTAAAGTCTTATAACAAGCTTTCATGCTTTTCTAGCCATAACTTCACTATTTATCCCTTTCTTATGCTTTATTTGATCCCTTTATACACTTATATGCCTTAATTAAGTGCATTTTTTAATGTAAGCCCGATAAACAACATTAAATACAAGATAATTCCTGACACCCATTTTCGGGTCCTAGGTGGGACCCATTTGCCATGGGTGGCGAATGAGTCCCCCTTAGCCCAAAATTCAAAATATTTTAAATTTCCTTTCGGTTTTTTATTCAAAATCACTTGATATCGTCCTGTGATGAGGTATGAACAGGTTACTAAGGCACAATGTTGTATAAATAAGTGATTTTCACATCATTTTACATCCTCCAACATTCATCCATTCACACATCATCTCAAGCATTCAAGCATCTTACATCTTATCAAGCATTATTCAAGCATTTTGGAGCATCCATTGACACTACTTCAGAGTTTCATAATCAAGGGTTTGGTAAGTTGATGGAATTTTCATGTTGTTAATTTATCATTCTATTGCATTTCATTATTTCATTAAGGGTTTGATTATCAAAGTGGGGTTTGACCAAGGAAAACCCCTATTTGCTAACCCTCAACCATTTTTCCCATATTGCATGTGTGTTTGCAGACCTTTGTATGCAAATTTAACAAGAATTTAGGTCTTGAAGATTGGTCAATAATTCAGCTAGGAGCTTCAAGTCAAATCAACTCTTCTTCAACCTTGGAGAAGGTTTTCTATCTGTTTCCTGCAAAATTGACTTTGACAACTCGACAAGCAAACATTTCCAGATCCGGTGTTGTAGAGTTGTCTCCTTATTTCTCAAAAATTAGGGAGAGGAATGATTCGCCAATAGTGGTGAATGAGTCCCACCTTAAGACTGAAATATCTAAATTTTGTTAGATTTTGGGTCCCAACAGTCAGAAACTTGCTCTCGACAAATTTTCACTAGTAGCAGGACTAATTCACGACCCTGGGTGAATGAGTCCCACTATTGATTTTTAGTAATCTCAGACAGCATTCAAGACATTCTAGATTCCTCAAATCTTTCCCAGGTGCACTTTGATTCATCCCATTTATTTTTGTTTTGCACTAATTCATCTTTTAGTTCATTGTTTGTATATCACATTGTGTTTTCCAGCATAATATAAATCTTAGTTTTGCATTCATAATCATTCTTTTAAATCACTTAATTGGATTTATATCACTTCATTTAGCTTAGATAACATCATAAATAACATAATTTGAATGAAACCCTTAGCATTTTTGGCCCTACCTCTCTCCTTTTAGGTGAAAAACCCTAGAATAGCTAGAGAAGTGTAGGGAACCAAAAATCTACGGTTCATTTTGGTGAACCTACATTTTGAACACTTTGCATTTATGATTTCATTCAAATATTTCATTCTAGAGTACATTTTCATTAACATTCAATTACGATATTGCTTTGTTTTTGCATTCTAGGACATTTCATATTTCATTAGTGAAAGCTTTGTTTAGATTTCACTTTTGCATTGCATATTGTTGAAAAAACTAAAAATATGCATTCTGTATCCTTAATTACATTCTGTAAAACATTAGAATCATTTCAAAATTTCTGAAAAACACAAACAAGCATCATATTGGGACTCATTCGCCACCCTGGGTGAATCAGTCCCTATGCACTTTTTACACAACATTTTTGGCATTTTTCTAGCATTTTCCTGCATTTCTATTTTGTGTAGTTACTTCTCTATTATAGTTAGTAGAATTTTTGTTATTTGCATTTAGAAATCCTAGATTACTTTAGATTTTATTTCACCCTATCCTTTGTGGTACTTGTATGATTTTTTGGTGCCCCATTGATAATACTTTAGTGAGACAAAGTTCTAGACTCATGGTCTCCCGTGATAGCACTGTCGTTGTGGACGTTGGGATCTCAAGAGATCCTACTCCTAGTATGGGTAATGGTGCATTAGGCATCGAAAATACTACTTCTATGCCTTTACCTTTCCATCCAATGAATTTTGACACCCAAAAAAACTCCCTCTCGCAAGAAAAGGTCATTAATATTCATGAGAATTTTGCACATTTACAACAAGACTTGTCCCTAGAAAACATTTCCACCACTGCCATACCCACAATTGAAAACCTTCATCATTTGATTGATAGTGATGATGGCTTGCAAGTTATGAAGAGAATTGTTGAGATTTACAATAAACATGCCTCTTCTAATATCCAATCCACAAAAATTCTTGTAAGCCAAGGAGGACCTCAAGTTCCTCCCCCTTCAACCATAGCATCCATGCCAACTTAGACCAATCCGCAAGTCGCTAGAACTATGCACCAGGTTAATTATGGGGCTACTTCTTTCCCAATTCCACCTAGCATTCCTAGTTCACTTGTGGCATCACAAGTCCCCTCCACCACCTTCACATCCCCTAGTATTCCTTTCACTTCCCCTAACATCACCTACACTTCATCACCATTTTACCTTCCACCTCAAACCACTTACCCTGACCCTATTCTTTCATAACTTCTTAACACCGTTTCCTCCATGCAAAAAAACTTTCCACCATTAGCCAAGGTCAAACCACTCCACCCACATATCATGTCTGTAACAGTCTGTTATCCTTAGAAATATTATGTACCCCAATGCCACAAGGGATAGAAATGCCTTGGTTTGACAAATATGGAGGAAACAAAGACCCTATCAACCATGTTAATGCTTATATAGCTTTTTGCAGTGATTTTGTCCTTGATGATAAAATTTTAGCCAAAATTTTTCCACAAGCCTTGAAAGATACTACATTAGAGTGGTTTTCCATCTTGCCCAATCATTCCATCAAATCCTTCAATGATTTGTTGGATGCTTTCATAAGTCATTTTCAAGTTCACATGACACCTAAAAAGATAATGGCTAACCTCATGAGATGTAGACAAAACACACACGATAAAATAATTGATTTTATCTCACGATACCAATCCTTGTATGCTCAAATTGAATTCAAGATTCTTGATTCACATCTACAAAAGATGTTTATCGAAAACTTGCACACAAATCTTTAGGATAAATTAACTATGATGAAATTCCCTTCATTTTTGCATTTATGTACAACCTTGTGTGAATATCACAACTCGATTTCTAGTCGTGATTCAAAATCCACTTCAAATCGAGCTGACAAATCTGAACCACAAAACCAAAATAACACACAAAACTTTAGTAAACCAAATAGAGGCTTCTTACAGTTCAATCCACCTCCTCAACAACAACCACCAACCCAACCAATTCCAAATCAAGTGGAAGTTGTTAAAGCAACAATGCCTTATACCTATGGGGACCCGAAGAGACAATTTACTCCCTTACTCGATACCCTCCATAACACAATGAACCAATTACTTCAATAACACATGCTCACTTTTCCACCCATTAAACCACTTGATCCCACCTAGCCATTACCAACCACCTTCAAACCTAATACTTATTGTCATTTTCATTGCCAAAATGGACATGACACTGAACACTGCAAGTGTCTAAAACATCTAGTTCAAGACCTCATTGATTCAGGTCATTTGTCCATTGCAGGTGTTAATGATCAAGGCAATAAGTTCATTGCACCCCCTAACCAGAATTTACAAATTTTCACCAATCCCATGCCTAAACAAACTACTTCATTTGTCAAGGCGAGCAAACCTTTAAATACTGATGTAAAAAATGTTGATACAAACAATGAATATCATGATATAACTCCAAGTGTTACCCAAGTTAGTCCTATAGATAAACTTGTGGGTGCAATAGACATTATCCCTTGTAAGGGCCAAACAAATAAATATCTTGATATCACTTTTTTTGCTAAAGATATCCTACAAAAGCTTCCTGATGGTCCTCTTTACATAGCTGGTAGAATCTATGATAATCCCACTAGTGGGATATTAATAGATCTAGCTTGTGGTGAGAATATGATTACAAAGGAGTTTCTAGTATTGCATGAGCTATATCAAGATAATTATAATAAATTGACTGCATGGATTAAGACACATACTGGTTTTGCATGCCCTATGATCAGATTGATCGTACTCCCCTTATAGATAGGACCCAGAACTTTGGATGTAACATTTTCAATTATTTCACAATCAGATCAATTTCGTTTACGGCTAGGCCACCATTGGCTTCGCTCAATGAAAGTGGTTCACAAGTTATTGAAGTTTCCACGTGGCAATTAAATCTTCACCATACACCATAGTGGCTTTAATCCATTATCCTCTAAAGGTAACTTTTCCTTAGAAGCCTTTTGGCTTGAACCCATGGAACTCATCACCCCTCGAAAGGACTTCTTTTTCATAGCCTATCAAAAGTTCAAAGCTAAAAAGATAGCCGAATTGTCTCTTTGTAACACGTCCCCATCCACTCCCACACCTCCTGTCATAGATGAAACCATGCTTCAACCTAAGTTCAATATTGAGCAAACCATACAACATAATGAACAACCACCCTTACACACTTCCCCTCCATCATTTAAATGACCACGAGAAAATGAAACTAATCCTATCATGCCTCCTTGAATAAAACAAGTGTATAAAGCAAAAGAGAAAGTGATTGATCCATCCTCTTCGGTTTCCTTTGTTCTTCTCTCTTTAGAATCAAAAGAACCTATGATGACTCACTCCACTCTTACACCTCAACAACTCCAAAATAGAATTAAATGAAACTGTAGAGCTAGGGAATGTAGGCATCATCATCATCTCCTTATTTGTCAATCTCGCATGGAAGAAAATAAAAAAAATCAACTTCTACCTTTGACAGAAGTAATAGATGACCACCCTCCTTCTCCTAACCCACCACAAGATGGTCCAGTGCAACAATCACAACAAAATTATGAACCTAGTATGACTCCTAGTTCGACACTTGCAATTCTTCATTTGGACATTCAACTGCCATATCATTACACTAAACATGATTGGGAGGTAGATGACTTGTTAGATGGTTGACTTGCATTTGCCTTGTTATCCTTTTTGCATGTTTCTTTTATTTTTATTTTTCTTTCATGTGCTTATTGTGTTCCCCCATAATGTGTGTTTGATGTTCTCTCTCTTTGTACACTTCTTCTATTTGTACCTCTACTCTTCTATTTGTCGTGCATTGTCTTTTTTTCTTTTGTTTTGTGTTCTCCTTTTGGGGATGACACAAAGCGTAGAGACTCCCTATGTTTCTTCCATGTTGACCCAAAAGGTCCTTGTCTTTTCTACTTTTGTTTTGTGTTCTCCTTTTGGGGATGATGAAAAGCATAGAGACTCCCTATGTCTCTTCCATGTTGACCCAAAAGGTCCTTGTCTTTTTCATTTTTGTTTTTTGTTTTCTTTTTGGGGATGACACAAAGTGTAGAGAGGCCCTATGTCTCTTCCATGTTGACCCAATAGGTCCTTGTATTTTTCAATTTTTGTTTTGTGTTTTCCTTTTGGGGATGACGCAAGGCATTGAGACTAAAATGTCTCCTTCATGTTGACCCAAAAGCTTTTTCAATTTCCTCCACCTTTTCATTTTCTTTCTTTTCACTTGTATTTTCCTTTTGGGGATGATGCAAAGCGTCGAGACTGTAATGTATCTTCCATGTTGACCCAATACGAACTTTATTTTTCTTTTCTTTTCGCTCTCTTTGTGTCATTCTTCTAGTTCTATATTCTTTGGGGAATGGTGACAGTTCTGAGCTCTTTCATAAAAAAATTGTAGAAACGAACATACTGACCCCAAATCCATAGATCCCTTATGTGTTTGGTGTGCTCTTTTTTGGGGGAAACTCCCTTTCTTTTCTTTTCATTTTCCTTGACATGACACAACCTAGCTTTCAAACATATGAGTTGGCATAGGGCTTTCCAAGTTGGCTTTGATGTCTTGTTTTCTTTTTGCATTTTCTTCCCTTTGCTACTTTCAAGTAATTTCTCATAGAACGATGTGTAGCAATTCCTTTAAAGTGGGGGGCATACATTACCATAAGTCATTTGTATTCTTGGTTTGTAGTGTAGCCTTGTCATCTATATTACGTGTTTGTCACTTTCTGGATGACATTGGGTGTGATTTCCTTCATAAGTGTGATCTATCTTAGCATATTACATTCATCTTGGTTCCTTGATGTGATGCACTACATCCCCTAAGTTGTGAATATACTATTCTTTGATTGGTCCTCTCTTGGAGACATTAGACACAATGTTCCCTAAGTGACTGACCTTGTATGAACCTAACAAGACTCCTTTGAACATTTTTTCACATTTCACACTTTTGCATTTTATAATTTACATTTTGCACTGTTTTCCACCTTGCATAAAGCAACTTGCATGCCTGTGGTACCTTCCTTTTTGTTCATGATTTCTGAGCATATGGAGCTTTGCTCATCTCATGGAGCACGAACCAACATTTTTCCTTTGTGGCACCTTGTTAAAGTTATTAGGAGGTATAAATTTGATATGGTTGAGAGGGAAGCCCACCTAGCAGCATGACCTTTCCCCATAGCCACCTTTGTGTTTGTAAGCACATACCAACTAGCATATGTATCTTACCTTTTGGTATTGCTCACCCCACAGACAATCAGAAGTTTTGTGGCCCCAGAGTGAGTACATTTGGGCCTTCTCACCTAAGGGACTGCCACGAGTTCTGTCACCCGAGAGTGAGTATGCATTCTCTTTTTCTCACAATCAACCTAGATCTAATCCACAACTAGTTGGACTGACGATCGAAGCTTTATCTGATTCTTTCTTCTCAACACTTGTATGTGCCTTTGTTCTTATGCTTAGTTTTCCATGGGATCTTCATCTCGGGGGCTTAATCATCCCTCTTGATCGTTGTTATTCCATCTTGCTAATGTAAGTGCATTTGAACCCTCCTCTCGATGTTCATGACTACTTTAGTGTGAGTTTGAAGCAAGTTCATCCTCTCACTAAAGTGGGGGCTAAATGTGTCATAGAAAAATGGGCCCCTTGTCATTTTCATGGCCTTTTAGGTCTTGTTTCATGATGTTTGGTCTATTTTTCTCTAATTTTATGATGTAACATGGCTTGAACATGCATATTTAGGTACTAAAATTTAAATAATGATGTCTTGTGAAGGTGTTGTGAAGTTTTGTAAAACATTTCTACACTATTCTAGATTCTATTTATTACAATTCACCTAAAATTACCTTTTCATCACTAAACAAGTCCTATTTTGAAGTGTTGTAAATTCTTCTAACAAGTTTTCATGCTTTTTTAGGCATAGCTTCACTATTTATCCCTTTCTTATGCTTTATTTGACCCCTTTATGCCCTAATATGTTGTAATTAAGAGCATTTTTTAATGTAATCTCGACAAACAACATTAAATAAAAGATAATTCCTGACACCCATTTTCAAGTCCTAGGTGGGACCCATTTTCCATGGGTGGCGAATGAGTCCCCCTCGACCCCAAATTCAAAATATTTTAAATTTCCTTTTGAGTTTTATTCGAAATCACTTGATGTTAGCCTATGATGAGGTATGAATGGGTTACTAAGGCACAAGATTGTATAAATAAGTGATTTTCACCTCATTTTACATCCTTCCAACATTCATCCATTCATTCAAGCATTCATTCACACATCATCTCAAGCATTCAAGCATCTTACAACATCTTATCAAGTATTATTTAAGTATTTTGGAGCATCCATTGACACTACTTCAGATTTTCATAATCAAGGATTTGGTAAGTTGATGGCATTTGCATGTTCTTAATTTATCATTCTATTGCATTTCATTATTTCATTAAGGGTTTGATTACCAAAGTGGGGTTTGACCAAGGAAAACCCCTATTTGCTAACCCTCAACCATTTTTCCCCTCTTGCAAGTGTGTTTGCAAACCTTTGTATGCAAATTTAACAAGCATTTAGGTATTGAAAATTGGTCGACAATTCAACTAGGAGCTTCAAGTCAAATGAACTCTATTTCAAGCTTGGAGAAGGTTTTCTATTTGTTTCCTGCAGAATTGACTTCTACAACTCAACAAGTAGACATTTCCAGATCTAGTGTTGTAGAGTTGTCTCCTGATTTCTCAAATTTTTTGGAGAGGACTAATTCACCATCAATGGCAAATGATTCCCACCTTAAGACTGAAAAATCTAGGTTTTGTCAGATTTCGGATCCTGACAGTCAGAAACTTGCTTCTGACAGTTTTTCACCAGTAGCAAGACTAATTTTCCACCCTGGGTGAATGATTCCCACTGCTGATTTTAAGTAATCTCAAATAACATTCAGGGAATTCCAAATTCCTCAAATCTTGCCTAGATGCACTCTTATTCATCCCATTTCTTTATGTTTTGCATTAATTCATCTTTTAGTTCATTATTTGCATATCACAGTGTGTTTTCTAGCATAGTGTAAATATTAGTTTTGCATTCATATTCATTATTTAAAATCACTTCATTTAGCTTAGATAACATCATACATAACATAATTTGAATGAAACCCTTAGCATTTTTGGACCTACCTCTCTCCTTTTAGGTGAAAAACCCTAGAAGTGCTAGAGAAGTGTAGGGAACCAAAAATCTACGGTTCAAGGCCTTCTCACCCAGCAGACTGCCATGTGTTCTATCACCCCAGAGTGAGTATGCATTTTCTTCTTCAAACAAATAGCCTAGATCTGATCCACAACTAGTTGGTAAATTGATCGAAGCTTGATCCGACTTTTCCTTTTCTCTTTCTCTTTCACACACATGTGTTCCTTTGTTTTTATGTTTAGTTTTCGATGAGATCTTCACCTTGGGGGATTGATCATTCCTCTTGATGTCCATGGCTACTTTAGTGTGAGTTTGAAGCAAGTTCATCCTCTCACTAAAGTGGGGGCTAAATGTACCATAGAAAATTGGATCATTGACATTTTCATGGTCATTTAGGTCTTTCTCTTGTGATGCTTGACCTATTTTTCTTTGATTTAATGTTTTAATGTAACTTACGCATTCACATTAGGTCCTTAATATTAAAATTATGATGTCTTGTGAAGGTGTTGTGAAGTGTTGTAACACATTTCTACACATTTCTAGACTCTTCTCATTATAATTCATCCAAAAATTGCCTTCTTATCACTCATAAAGTCCTATTCTAAAGTTTTGTAAAGTATTGTAACTATCTTTCACACTTTTCTAGGCTTGTTATCACTATTTACACCTTTATTATGCTTTATTTGGCCCCTTTATGCAATTACAGGTCATAATTAAGTGTGTTTTTGAATTCAAACCTGACAAACAACATTAAATGCAACTTAATTCCTGACATCCACTTACAAGCCTAGAGTGGGACCCATTCACCATGGGTGGCGAATGAGTCCCTCTTAGCTCCAAATTCAAAATAATTCTAAATTTATTACGGGCTTTTATTCATTAAGACCTTATTTTGGCCTGTGATGTTGTATTCTTGGGTTATTAGGGCATAGGTTTGTATAAATAAGTGTTTTTCTATCCATTTTTAACCCCCATTCATTCACTAGTTCATTTAATCATTCAATCCTTCAAAAAATCATTCAATCAAGCAATTTTCAAGCATCTTGGAGCAGCCATTGACATATATTTAGACTTCTTCAATAAGGTTTTGGTGAGTTTAGGACACTTGCATGTTGTTTATTTATCATTCCTTTCTTTTTTTCATTTTATTTCTTTATCAAGGGTTTGATTACCAAAGTGGGATTTGACCAAGGCAAATCTATATACTCTAACCCTTAACCATTTTCCCCCTCTTGGCATGTGTGTTTGTATCTATTGCAGGCAGATTTGTCAAGAAAATAGGTGTTGGAAAGTGGTCAACAAGTCATCAAAGTGTTTCAATTCAACTAAACCCTAATTCAAGCTTGGAGACAACATATAACCCATTTTCTGTAGATTTGACTCCATCAACCTAACAAGAAGACAAGTGCAAATCTGGACCTACACAATTGACCTTTGAATTTGCAAAATTTTGGAGGAGGAATGATTTGCCATAAGTGGTGAATGAATCCCACCTATAGGTTGGAAAATTTGATTTTGTCAGAATCCAATTCCTAACAGTCGGAAACCAATTTCAAGCCATTTCACCAGTAGGAGGAATGATTCACCATCAATGGAAAATGAGTCCCACTATTCATAAACAATGATTTTTTCCAGTCTCCAAAACCTTCCAAGATCAACATTCAAATTCTAGGTGCATTTTGTTCAACCTCATCCAATTCTGTTTGCATTTGTTTATGTTTTTAGTTCATTTTTGCATACCTCATTGTGATTTCAAACATTGCATATTTCATTAGTTTTGCATTCATAATCAATCAATTTCATCATCTAATTGCATTTAGATCATTGAATTTAGTCTCAATTCCATCTTGCATACCTTAGTTATAGCGAACCACCACAATTTTAGGGTTCTAACTCTCTCCTTTTAGGTTAAAAACTACCCTAAGAGTGCAAGAGAAGTCTATAAAACATCATTAAAATTGTTGGTTCAAATACATTTGATTTGTATCATATAAACATGATTTTTTGGTCCCATAAGCTCTAGAGAGTCTTCTTTGTAAGTAAAAAAATATATCATTTCATTTTTATATCAACCTATTCTCATAGAAACAAGTAGCACTCACCAAGACTCCCTAGTTAAATACCCAACCAAGCATCACTCCAAAAAGGTCACCAATCACATAGTAACACCCAATATTGATACAAGAAACATAGGATTTCCACCCTGATCCCATTGCTACCCCTGAAAGAGAATAAGGAAGAAGAATTCAGAGTGAGTGTCTCAGTGTTCATAACTCTATAGATCACATTCCCATCTTCATGGCATTAGCCCCAGGAAGAATTCCTTAATGTGGTTGTCAATAATAGGTGAATTTGTTGCACAAAATGGAGATCTGAAATTCTGGATTGGACCTATCACACCTCCTCTCTGTGTAGATACTTTCAACACAAGCCCATTTTCCAACAAGTAACATCTTTTAATTTACTTTTGTTATTGTTTGGGAAATTTCAATTTTTGGATTCCAATCGTTGTATTGATTAAATGTTGGTTTGAGTTTTCAAATTTCTTCCTCTATTCTGATTTTTACTTTATGGTCCATCTTGTCAAAATAGCTAAAAGGGTCATTTTATTTTTGTATGAACAATCTCTAGGATACAACAACACATTCAACCACGGTCATATCAACACCTGAAATTACCATTTTTTCTTTTGGATGTATTATTTTTACAACATCAATGGTTGTAGATAAATGAGAAATGATGTACTGTTAATATTTTTACCAAGGGAAATCTTATGTTGGATATAATATTCCTAATTTCCTCAACAATATCTTTCCATTCTTCTCTATACAAATTTGTGCTTAATTATATTTGTTTCTTGCATACATTGTTGGGTTCATTTTGATAGATTAAAGAAAAACCACAAATTTTATTTTTAATGTAGATCTCAAACTATTTGTAATCATTTATGTTCTACCTGGCAAATAGTTTGTACCATAATTTCTTGGCATGGTCACATTAAGCTTCTTAATATCAAACAATAATGGAAAAATGATGGAGATAGATGTTAATGTGGAGTTATATCTTGGACAAGGTGTATACCATTAGTTTAAACAAGTTACTAATTTTTAAAATAGTATCTACATTGATGTTTTTTTTATAATTTTAGACTAGCATAATTTAAAGAAGGATTAGTTTGTGGCCTCAACAAACCCTGTAAACTTTGATATTTATAAAAAAAATAAAAAAATAATGATGACTCCATGATATTGCTTGATAGTATTTTCAATAAACTAATCAGGATCAAATGCAACACTTCCAAAAAGAATTCAACAAGATTTCTTTCCCAATGTAGCACATTCAATAAGTAAAGTCTGACACAACAATACAAAGACTTAATTTGACAATCAGTCAAGTTCTTTGAATTTGAATGAGGACGCTATATGATGAAATTAATAGGTAGGTCAACATCTAATTGCTCTTGCATTACTACCCTTGGAGAGCTTATATAAATGCATCAATGTTGGGCCACCCACCATTTGGATTCACAACAAGAATAGAATTTTCAACAAAAATCTGGTTATTGGGCCATGCATTTAGAAAATTATTTGAGAACAAATTCACTTTGTTGGGGTTGATTTTCACATCAGTTCCCATGAATCCTCTGTAAAACTCACAACACTAACTCTAAACAACAGAAGTAAACATAGATAAAATCTTGGTTCAATTGAGAATTTAATCATAGAGTGGAACATCTTCAACTGTATTATGTGCCACCATCTAGATGTTTGCAATGTGTCTAATCTATTTTAGTAGCTTAAATTATTCAACTAGAATTAAACCAATATACCATGCTACAAATCACACTAGGATAAGTGCGATATGAAACAGAATAAAAAGCCTAATAACAAGAATCAAGATAATTAGGGAATAATTTGCAACATGACTAAACTATTTAGTTTAGTTCATGTCACTTTCTACAATAGCTTATAAAGCATTAAAGTAAAAAACAAAAGGATAGAAAACAAAGGAAAATAATTAAAACTAGTAACTGATGTATTGATAATATGGGTAGGCACCCAACGTATTATGATATCTTGATAAATCCTTTCCAGAGGCTTTTTTCTACTGTAGCAAACTACAAAAACCTTGAAACCTTGAACATTCAAACAATTAAACTAACATCCATACTAATTATTTAGGTAATTTAAGGTTACATGTAAGATTCCTGGTTCCATCCCATGCCACCTTATACACTTTCTTTTCTACAAGCACGGATTCACCTATCAAGCTACTTTCATGTACATAACTTATACTAGATATCACAAGGCCATCTAGAGGAATGCCTTCACCAGCTTTCACAGCCAAAAGGGTGTTAATTTCCACAAGCTTAATAGGAACTTTTTCCCCTAGATTTCCTTGATCATAATAGTTTGAGGTACCAGATTCATCATAGCCGATAAAGCCCTTCAGGCCTAAAAAAATATAGATATTTATCCCTAAATTGAGAGAAGTTCATTGAAATAAATGCAAATTCAAACAAAAATATCTTTTAAACCTTGTTGATAGATCTAGATTCAAGAAATTTCAATCTCTCAATCAATCTTCTTAAGGGTAGAATACCTCTTGAATTAGGTAATCTCAAGTTGAGTGTCTTGAATGTGTTCGTCAACAGTTTGTTTGGCCCTATTCTTGATTATTTCAATCATTTTACCTATAAGCACAACTTTCTTGAGAATCCAAGCATGTGTGGGGGTGGACCTGGCAATAGAACTAGTTGGGAAATAATGAATCCCCTAATTTGGTTATTTGCAAGGTTGATCTTTGATAGATATGGCCATGAAATTGCATTTGGAAGTTCCCTAGATAGCATATTATTATCTAAAGATAACATAGCGAACGAGTAAATTTGAGCAAGTTTCACAAGAATGGACCTTGACAAATTCTTGCCACTAGCCACTCAAATAGTGAGATTCCATAGTTCTCCAACTTCAAGAGGAATGCTTCCATTGAACTAATTGTGAGATATATCCAATCTTATTGGATTAGGTGCTTTGATGATTTGGTTAGGAATTTCACCATGGAAATAATTCTTTGTGAGTACTATTTCTGAAAGAAGTGGAGAAATCCATAAGCCAAAGGGAACCCTTCCACTTAGCTGATTAAAATAGACTTGGAAATTTGGGAGAGTTGGGTAGTTTCTCAGAAATTCAGTCAAACTACCAATGAAATTATTTGCAAAAAACAATGAATCCATCTAGTACTTTTCCCTCAAAAATGTTGTGAGGAAGAGGACCTGGCAACTTATTGCTCAACACATCAAACTCCAACAGTCTGGAATTTATCCCTATTTCTGGTGGGACTTTTCTTATAAGCTTGTTGTCATAAAGCTTAAGATGAGCTAGTTGAGAAAGCTTATCTATACCAAAAAGTATAAACCTATAAAGCTAGGGAGAGTATCTCTAGGTTTTATTGAATGAAACTTGAACAACCTACACCGTGGATGGACAAAGTTAGTCCGCCTTTATTAAAATTAGAAAAAAAGCAAGTTTCTTCCACTCCATCCTTCCGTCTGTGATGTTAAATGTCTCAAAATGGAAGTGAGCTATAATGGGGTATTTGGGTGCCATTGCCTTTGGAGGAATTCAACCCACTCATTCATTTATCTTTTCTATGATTTCCCAGTGAGAAAGAGAAAACAAAAACCAAGACATCATATTTTTCAACTTGGCAATCAACAGACAAAAAAATTTCAATCATTGAAAGACACTCTAGCCATTAGATTGCCAATATTAGCTCAGTTTTCTTCAAATTGGATACACCTTCGACATAAATTATAGGAAAGACACCCTAAGAACCTAAACTCCAACAAGAAGCACCCTTGCAAAAATCAAGAATTCAAAAAGACATTGTAGTCAGTATTCACAAAATCTCTAAAAGCTATGTTTGAATCCTGTATAGGACAATCATGATCACTTCCACTATCAATCTTGATATCATTCCAGTTGAATATAGATTTATCCATAAAATATACAACTTGATTTCCTTCTCTTCTAGTATGGCTCCATTAAAGAACAATGAAACCATGAATAAGGATGGCAATGTCTTTCTTATGTTTAAATTCAAGTGCCACTATTGGAAGCAAGAGGAAGACTTATGTTCAAAATGATCAATCAAAATTTTAGAGTCAAATTGAATAATGATATAAAAAAACTATTAAACTTAGCAACTAAAAGAGCTTGATGAATGACCATAATCTTAACAAACCAAAACTTGACCTTTCTAGTATGGTCACAATAGACACCTCAAATTCCAACATTTCTAGGATTATCTTTTAAAGCCCCATCAGCATTAAAGTTAACAAAACCCTAAGGAGGGAAAATCCATTTAGTAATTTGAGAAACATGAGGATTAGTGAAAGAATCAGAGAAAGGAGAATCCACTGAAATATCAAGTCTCGTCAGCAATCTAAATTCCCACCAAGAATTTGCTTGATAATTGTTAATGTGTAAAATTGATTTGATCAAATGACATCAATTATACCAAAATAGCTAAGAAAATGATCAATTAACTACACGAACTAATTAAATTGTTCACAAAGCTAAATTAGAATTCAAAAGTATGAAATAACAAAACTAAAAAAATTGAAAATTCTAACTAAGAGATGCAAACCTCAATCCCATTGTGGGATTATGTCCAAATTGGATGCAGAGTACTTCAATTCAAAAAAAATCCATTGTTATACAAAGCAAATTGATGAAGAAATGGATTATGTCAGAAAGATGTTGGAGATATTCCCATTTGGGGAGAAATATTTAAATTTGGAAAGGGAATATTTCAAGGGAATGTTCATTATGCAAGTGAGAAAAGTTGGAGGATTTGGAAATAAATAGTTAATTAATCAATTAATTAAAATCATTTAATTATGTAAGTGAATGAGATTATAGGCTTTAATTAAATAATCATGAATTATTTAATCAAAGTATGATTATGACATTTAATTAAATAATTTGCATTATTTAATAAAATGAGAATGGAAGTAGTATGGAAAAAAGTGAATTAACTAAATAAATTTTATTATTTAATTAATAGAGGAAAAAGGTGAATTTAACAAAATAATTGGCATTATTTAATTAAATAGACGAATTAGGTGAAATAGACTAGAAATAATGTTATTAGGCGAAATCAAGTATGCGATATTGTTAGGACAATTTTAAGTGTCTAAAATTTTCCCCTCTTTGAAGCAATGCACTTGTTGTGTTGTTTCAAAGAATTGATATTGTTTGAATCAAAATTTAAAATTTCTCTGATTTTTCCTAATGCCCCACTATGCCCTAGTAGAAGTAGAAGTAAATTGGTATATTCCCACCTTAAGAGTTCAAGCGAAAAATACTTATTTTTGGTTGAGCTCGCGACATGGCTATAGGATTAGTTTATCTACAAAGAGGATGAAAAATAAGCCACATAACATTGATAAAAAAACTCATAATAGGCCGCAAAACTCAAAGATGGAAATGTAGGGTCATAGCCCTAGATTTACCAATACATTTAGGATGAAAACCCTAATTTTCCATGCATATATATGAGTTTGGAGTCACATTCAATATCATTTACACATTTGAGTTTGAGATTTTGAGTGATTTCAAAGTGGTTTTGAAAGAGACCCTATAGAGAAATTGATAGAATGGTGAATCATGTGCTTCCCTTACATTGCACAAATTGAATATGTGAGTTCCAGTGGCTAGTCAATGTAGGACCATCGGTATGTGTAGATTCTAAGCTAATGTATTATAAACTTGGTAGAATTTACTCAATTAAGAGGGTTAATTGGCTAAACAATCCACTTCACATTGATTAAGACAACATTAAATCGTCAACCAAGGTACGCAAACTTATGAAGGTACTACACTATATGTACCTTCACATAATCATGTTCACCTAGATTATCTTATACAAACTCACTTAGACTATTTTGCTTTGCTAGAATCTTACAGAATTGTAAAAATAATAATAGTTACAAAACCTAATTGCTATGGGTACCTACAGCATAAGTTGTAGATGACTTCTAATAACAAGTATAGAATCAATCCAAAACTATTCAAAATAATAGAGTAACCAATTCTAATCTCTTGAGTGCTAAGATTCACTAATTACATATTTGTTCATGAACAACAACTACTGTAACCAACAACTACCTCTTTACTCTATAATGTATTTATAAAGCAATAGAAACATAACTAACAAGAATGCAAAAATGAACAAGTAAATAAATGAAGTGAGGGGCAGTACCTCGAGTGGCCAACTTAGGAGACTATCTCACTTAACTTAGAACCAAATATAACTCAGATTCTTACACATCCATGTAACACACAACTCCATTCATTCCATATCACTAGATATTCACATAAAATCCTTCTTGTAGATTGTATTCAATAATTGCATTTCAACATGTTATTAGATTACTTGGAACTGGAAAACAACTAACTACTTAACAACTTATAACAACCAACTAAATTTTATATGAACTCATCCACTGACTTTATACAAAAATGAGGAAAGTCTTATTCAAACTTCTAACTAATTGTAATCATTAATTCCACTCCTAGATACGAGGATATGGCATTAAGATCGACTTATTCATTCTAACTGAAAAGGAAGAAGAGATCTATTCAAATAAGAACTCTAATAAAATTGTTTGCATGTGAGACACATAAGAAAACATTCAAAATTTTAGAACAAGTATCCTTCTTCAACATTTATTCCTTCCATGATGGCTCACATTTAGCTCCACAACTTCTTGCACTTTAGGCGGCTTGAACTCCACTGATCCCCTATTTTACTGCTTTGGTTCTTGCTACAAATGCTCCATTCTTGTTACCACGTGTTGAGCTACAAAGAGGTTAATCCACACAACATACATATGCAACTAACCACCATAATTAAATCACAAAATCCCATTCATATACATACATATTCATATTTAAATCATGTAATACTACAAATATTATCACCATATTTCATATTCACAAACTAGGTTCAAAGTTGCAAAGTATGTATGAAAGGATAGCATATCATGGAAGTATTGTCTAGAAGATACTTGGAAAATATATGTAAAGTGTTTGAAAGCATATGAAAAGCAATAGAAAAAGTACTAATGGGAAGCCGAACAAAGGCATGACTTTCCCCGTAGCCACTTGCATGTGAGTGTGAGCACATGCCGGCCGTATGTGTATTTGTCTCACCTTCTTGGAATTCTCACCCACCAAACAACCCAAAGTTTTGTTTCCTTAGAGTGAGTATGCATTTTTCAGACAAACAACCTAGATCCGATCCACATCGTGTTGGACAAATGATTGAAGCTTGATCCGACCCTTTTATTTTATTTTATCTTTTTGTTTTTCTCTGACATTGTATGCTTGTGCTTTTATGATGCTCTTTATATCATTTTCATGTGTGTTATTTTGCACTTATGTTGGTTTTCCATGGGACTGTGATCCTAGGGCTTCATCATGTTGGTATATGGAGCCTAATCAGACTCAGAGGTTAAATGTTCCCCACTTTTATCTGCACAGTTTCCCCCCAAATTATTTAACAGGGTCAAGGGGCAGCACCCCTTGTAGGGTTTTGGGTTTTTGTTGACATTGTATTGTAGCATTTGCAACGGTATTGAGTTGTAAGGATTACTGGTTGTAATTGGTTCAATTTACTGGATAATAATATTGGACTCTCTGTTGGTGGACATAGCCCAAGTTTGGGTGAACCACGTTAAATATTGTCTTTTGCTGTTATTATTTATGTTTTTTTAACTCCTCTAATTAATCTTTATTTGCATGTAATTGATATTTTTCTGCATACAATTCCTAACACATTGCCCCTCTCAATCATTGTCATTCCATCTTACTGGCATTGGTATATTTAGAACCCTCTTGAAGTGATTTTTTCTACTTTAGTGTGAGTTTGAAGCAAGTTCATCCTCTCACTAAAGTGGGGGCTAAATGTAGTGTTGAGAAATGTCGTTGGGACATTTTCACACTTATTTGGGCCCTCCTTGCTGAATTGAGCTTAATGATGCCTTGATTTAGTGTTCTCATGTGTTTGACACATTCACATTAGGTCTTGGGCCCTTGTGAACTAATGAATTCAAAAGGTACCTTGCTAAAGGGTTGTGAAGTCTTGTAACACACTTTCACACTTTTCTAAGGTTTTATTAATTAACTAGATCTAATAAACCTCTTTTTAACCTTGATTCTATCTTATTTGGAGTGTTGTAACACACTTTCACACTTTTCTAGGGTTTTCATAAATAATTGGGCTTCTTTATGCTTTAATTGGCCTTATTTTGCATCCACAAGCCTCATTTATTGCATATTTTCAAGGATAATCCCAACACAAATCATTACCCAATCATAATTCAAGTGTTTCTGGCTTGTGTGGCCCAAATTTAGTGATCTGGGACTCATTCACAATCTTGGACGAATGATCCCCACCTAGATTTTTGGGTCCCGAACTTGGATCCACATGTTTCTAAGAATTTTTAAATTTGGTCCCATACATTATGCTTGATAAGATTCATTCACCACCCTGGGTGAATGAGTTTTGTGTGGCCCAAAATAAAAATTAATTTAAATTTTTTGTGGGATTTTATCTTCTTAGATCTGATGTTGTCTTTTAGTGTTGTAATTTTAGGAATTCTTGCATTATTAACTATAAATACAAGTTTCTTTCACTCATTTTATCCTAACTAGCAATCAAGTGGCCTAGCAAGTTGAATGAGCATTCTCATAGCAAAGTTGAGTTCACAAGATCATTCAAGCATTCACAAGAGCATTCAAGAGTCTTCGAGGGTAGATTATCAAGCATTTTAGAGTAGCATTTAAGCATCAATCATCATGTCAAGGACTTCATGCATCATGTTTATTTTGGAGCGAACAATTGTGATGTAGGATTTTATGATTCAAACTATCATTTCATTCAAGATCTATCCTATTGAAGCAAGACTCAAGATCTACATCCATTGGAGCCACTTCATACATGTTTGCAACACTTTATTGCTAGGGTTTGGTGAGTTGCAACATCATACTTTGTTCATTCATCATTCTCCATTTTTATTTCATTCTATTTCAAGGTTTGACCAAGGAAAACCCCTATCCACTAACCCAACAATACCTTTCCTTCTCCTTTGTGCGTGATTTGCAGGTCTAGGTTGTAGGTTTGCTAAGGAGTGAGATTAGAGGAAAGTTGTCAAACCATTCAAAGTTGTAATCAAGCCTCGGAGAATGTAGACGTTCAAATTATCCTGATTGATATCACACTTAATCTTAATTCACTAACATCGGTTCTCCCTGAATCACTTCTTTACTAACCATTTAATCAAATAATCCGTATTTAATTAATTCATCATAATTCCTCTATTAATTAAATAAATCAACTTTATTTGATTAATTAATCACCTTCTTTTAGTTAAATAAATCAATTTATTTAATTAATCCTAATGTTTCTCTTTTAATTAAATAAATTAACCTTTATTTAATTTAGATCTAACATCATCCCTTTTAATTAAATAAATCAAACTTTATTTAATTAAATCTAATGTTCATAATTCCTCCCATTTGATTTAAATAAATACAAAATTCTAAGTCAAATGTCAAATCAAACTAATTTCCATCTCAGTTAATTAAATCCTAATTAACTGTAACTCTAATCCATCAAATCCTCTAGATTTTACAACTTTCACACATAAATCAATTTATTTGATTTATTATTTCTTCTATTTTCATTCAAAATGGAATCTCATTGGAATATTCCTCCAATTTGAAATCTCCCTCCTAAAAGGACTTGTCCTCCAACATGGCATTGATAACTCTTACATGTCCTTTTTCTTGAGCCAAGTGGCATTAACTCTTCTTCCATCTCTTCCTCCACAAGCCAACTTTCAAATTTCAAATTTCCACCTAATTGAATTTATTTGCACATTGATCAAAATGTGCTCCACCTCTCTCCACTAGCATGGTGACAAGTGGCACGATGCCATTGGCTTATCTTTAATCCCACCTCCTTCATGTTTCTCATTCCTCCATCCTTCTTTCCTATAAATAGAGATATTCTCTATTGTATTTGGATCCATAACTCAAGGCAAAGTCATTATCTATAGATTTGAAGCAAATTTCATCCATTTTCATCCAAGTCTTCATAATTTTTCATCAATCTTAGCTAGGTTATTGCAAATTTCATCAATAAGCACATTGTTCATCATCAAAGCTTGCAAGGAATTGGGAAAGGGTAGCACCAATTGCCCCATGGGATGCTGGTTTGAATGTTTTGAATAAGATTTCAATAAGCTTGCATTTGATATTATTTGTTTTGTTTCTTGTTCTTTGCATTTGAATGAATCTCATGGGGAATGATTTTTTTTTATTGACTAATATTGTGTTGTTTTTCCATGTTTGAAAAGTTCTAGATCAACCATTCACATTTTGGCGCTAGAAGGAGGGCATAAATCTCAAAATTAACACTTTTTTTTGGACATTTCCATCATTTTTCTATTTTTTATCTTTCTAGGTCAAACAACAATGCTGGAGGAAATAGCAATTACGGTCTCTATTTTTCCATAGAGCAATGTTGATTTTAGCATAGCAACGCTCAAATCCTAAAACAATGACGTAATTGTTCTAGCATCACTATTTGCACTCAAATAGCGATGTTGCCTCTGTGTTTCAAATGGTGATGCCTTTGTTTTCTTGCTTTTGCACTCAATCTTAAAATGGTCATATCTTGGTCATATTTTGGTCTTTTTCGGAGCTTTTTTTTTTAAATGGGGTAGAATTTAATAAGCTATCTAATGGTGTAGGTGTTTCTCAACTTTGATAGAGTTAAAATTTTCAAATTTTCACCTAAAGTCAAATTACATTGTAACATGGTCTAAATTTTAGGGTTTTTATGCTTAGTCATTTATATAACCCTCATATCTTCTTATTTCTTGATTTCATCTAACATTTAGAGCTTGGATTGCAAGTTTTAAAGGATCGTGGAGCATGGAAGTGAAAGAAAAATCATTTGATACTCATTGTAACAAGTGTTTTTAAACACTTTGGGAGCATTTATAATCCCATCTTGAGGATCTTGTTATCTTCAGTTTTAGGACTCCAATACATTTTGTTTGGTATTTAAAAAGAACAATCAAAGGGTTAAAAAGAACATTAGAAACTTACTAGATTTTGTTTTTGGTTTTTAAGAATTGAACAAAACAACTTCAAACACTTGATTTGGTGCTATAAAAAGAATCCATTTACTACTTTTGAGGTTTAAAATGAACATGTGGTTATCTTGTTTTGTAATATTTTCTAGAAACTAATATCATTTAAAGGCGTATGCACTTCTCTCATGCCTCACAATGATCTTGAGAATCAAAAGTATTTTGGTGATATTGTTGGAATATGGATTTTTATGTTGTCATTGTTGGAAAATGAAGTCATCTCCATGATCTACAAATTTGCATCTAGTCATACCAGCAGATAAAGTAAAGCATTGTGTGTTACTAGCAAAATACTTGCAGAACAGGGTATTTAGTCAGTCAGCTAATCTGTCTACTTCACCGGATCATTGTTTTAAGTTGTGGATCCATGGGATTGCTTGGAGAGCACATAAATTATCTTATTATTGAATTTTGTTGTGTTTCATTAGTCGTTGTATGAGTTTGGAGGTCCGGTAGGATGTTCTCTATCTATTTGTTCATTATGGCCAACTCAGAGAATGTGGACTATTGTGGATGTGTTAAGTGAAATTATTCAAAAAAAAAATTATGTGCAAATATTTAATTATGGGTCCTAGTTATAGTCTAGTCGACAGGGTTAGATCCACATTGAAAATCAATTGTAAATTTGGGCCGACAATTGATAATATTTCTAAGTTTTATTCAAGCCGACCCTTAGCGATGCTATTTTTAACATGCATATATATATAAGGAAATTGATATATCATTTGGTATGTGAGAGAGTAGTTTGGTGGTGTGTTTCGATCATCAGGAAGAGCGATTAGTTGATTATGCATAATTTCACTTGTGCATTAATCTTTTTGTAGTGCGAGTTGTGCAGAGCAGAGTAGAATTGTTGAATAAGTCGGAAGGATAGCAAATTATCTACAGAGCTTAATTGGAATTGTAATCAGGCATTGTGGATGCTATTTCATTAGTTCAATCTTTTGGATCTATTCCAAATCATTGTAGGGTAGTGAGCCCATCCATTTTGAGCTATGAACTCTAGGAAGTAAGCATGAATGCAAGTGCATTCCCATTTTGTAATTCTATTTTGGGTATACCCATATTATATTGTGGATTTGCCATCCACCTTGGTTTTTCCCCTAACAGGGTTTCCACATAAAAATTTTGGTGTTATGGTGTTGTGATTATTCTCTTTCTGTTGATGCATGTTTCTTTTGTTGAATGGTTAAGTAAGTTAAATAACAGAGTAATAAAGTTTAATTTTTGCACAACACTGATTCACCCCCCTCTCAGTGTTGCTTCTTTCCAACAATTGGCATCAAAACTAGTTCCTTGAAATAAGTCTCATAGCTTGGGGAGATCTTGGAAGGTGTTTTTCAATGGATACAAGTAGTCTTCAACAACAACTTATGGTGGCCCTTGATGATCTAGATTAGTCAAAATCTGAGAACTAGGGATTGCTAGAAAATCTTGAAAAAGCAAAAAATTTCATTCAACCATTGAAAGAAAAAATCAATGAATCAAGGGAGAAAAGGAAGGAATTATGCGGCCAAATCAAAAAAAAGAACAAAAGAATGGAAGATGAAAAACTCAGTTTGGATCTGAAGGAGAAAACAGAAGAATGTGAAAAAATTTCCAAAGAAAATGTTGTCTTGAAGTGAGAGATGAAATCTATCATGATGAGAATGACCAAGGAGATTGAGGATAGAAAGAAGAATGAAGAAAATCTTGCAAAGTATTTGAAAGAAAAATATAAAAATGTAGTTGACTAGATGATGAATTGGAAGAATCTCTTGAAAAGTACCTTGATGATCTCAGAGACGAACTTGCTACTGCAAATGAGTATAAGGAAAAATTCAAAGCAAGCTCAACCAAACTTGATGAACTGATCAAAGGACAGAGGACTGATGGTGATAGATGAGGTCTTGGATATGAAGAAGGAGACAGAACTTCGGATCTGGACAAAAGAATTCCAAACAAGGAAGGTTCAGAAAAGGAAGTTAGATTAAGGGAACCAGAAGAAATCCAGTAAGGAAACCAAATGCTCAAAGATTTAATGGCTACAGTTATTTCTACAAGAAATTTGGTCATATGGCTTCTTAGTGTAGAAGTAGGGTGAACACAAGTAGACCATCATTCTCAGGTAAGTGCTTTAATTACTATAAGTATGGTCATAAGTCAAGTGAATGCAGAATTGTGATGAATAACTTTCATAAAAATGTCAGATGCTATGAATGCAATAGATATGGACATATTTCTTATCAATGTAGATCAATTTAAAGCCAATGGAATAGTTGGCTTGGACAGAGAAGTGTTGTGTGTCATAATTGCAACAAATTTGGCAACATCACTAGATTTTATTGGAATAGAAAAGGTCTGATAAAACAGACATGCAATAGGATGTTAAAGGAAAGGGAAAAGTCACTACTGAAGTGATCAAGAAGCAAATGTAGAAGAAATGGGTGAAGAATAATCCCACTGTAGAAGGAAATGGACCTGCACCAGAAGCTACATCTGGTAATTCCTCAGGGAATTAATTTTAGGTCTTAGCATAGGGGGAGCTATCAAGAGAGACTCTAAAACCCCCCTCTGATAGGTGGATGGTACTGGAATTTGGATGAGTCCAATAGGAGAATTGATACTTTTTAGCTGTTGTGAAATGACTTAAAGGCATTAGTAAAACATATTGGAGATCCGCATAAGAATCATCTATCTCGGTGCTTGAAGGAAAGAAAACTGGATGAGTTAGGGAAAGGGAATTTATTACAAAATAAAGAAGTTAGGTATGAGGAAAATAAAAAGAATGGCTTCAACCCTCATTTTTCATATTGCATTTGGAAGAAAAGTGATTTGAAGAGCTCTGAAGTGATCATTGTGAATCTGTGGAGTGGCTCGGGCATAAAGGATAATATGCAAAAAAACATTGTTTTCACCCCCGAAAGGTATTTATTGAGAACCTATAAATTTCTATGGTTGCAATCATGTCTACTCCTCTGGTAGTCAAAGTTAAGGATAGGCCGCGTCCAAATTTCAAATGGAATCTATATAAGTTTGTAGATACAAAGCCCTTAGGTGTATTTTCATCAGTGTTGTACAAAATCCTGCATATTGAGGATATTAGGGATTATGTGCATGTGGACATTGAAGATTTGGGAACCTCTCATTTGATGGATTTGTACTCTCATCATAAAACTCAAGAAGATTATGTTGTGAAACCTAAATTCAAAACCCTAGAAGATAAGAAATTTGTGTAATTTGCAAAATTTTCTGTATTTGAAGAAGATGATAGGGTTCGATATATGTTGAGCCATGTCCGTGATGAATTCATGTGGTTGGATGTGCCATTCAAAATCACCAAAGAAGCTATATGTGCAGTTACAGGACTAAATTCCAATGGTAGACTTCCAATTTTGAGGTCTGTGAAGAATTATAAGGTTACTGAAGTGATAGGGTCGCAATGGGATAGAAGGGCAATGGTGATAGATGATATTTCCACAATGGATGTAAGATTTGCATCAATGGTTATCAGCTATAAGATCTATCATTCAAGCTAGGAGAATTCAGTATCTGACACATTTATCTACGCAACACATGAAATGGTTAAACATAATGTAGACTATGATTTATGTGAACTGCTCCGAAGCCAATTATTGGAGAATTTGGGAAAAATCAAGAAGGACAAGAAGAACATATTCAAATACGGTAACCTACTATAGACATGGAAAATACACCAACATACTTGATCCCAATTACTAACACCATTTCATCCTAAATCATCCCTCAGTCTAACCATTTACTCGAATACCCTTATTTGATTAAATTCATCAATTTTCCTCTCTTAATTAAGAAATCATTTTATCTAATTAAGTCTTTCTCTCTCATTAATTAAATCAATCTATCTGATCTAATTAACTCTATGTCTCTATTCAATTCAATAAATTTATTTTATTTAATTAATCTCTAAAGTCTATCTCATTAAATTAAATAAATTAAAACCTTATTTGATTTAGTCTAACTCCATCCCTTTTAATTAAATAAACCAAAATATTTATTTAATTAATCCTTTTATCATATTCCTCTCATATTTGATTTAAATAAACCCGTAAATCTAAGTCAAATTTGTCACATCATCTAATCCCTCATTAAATTAATTAACCCTTGATTAGTTTAATACTAATTCATGTCCCATTCTCTAGCTTTTCCACTTGCACATGAAAATAGATATAATTTGTTTATTAAATCTCTATTTTCTCTCAACATGGTATAATGGAGGAATATTCTCTCAAATTTGAATTAAAATCCAAGTGGACTTTGTCCTTCCAACAAGGCATTTACTTCACACAATAAATACTTTTTCCTTGAGCCAAGTGGCATTTAAGACATTCCTTTTCCCTCTTACATGTCATTTCACTAATTTCAAATATCACCTAATTGCATTTATGGGTACATTCATCAAAATGTGCACATCCTCCATCCATTCACATTTGGACAAGTGGCACCTTGACATTGGTTGAAAATTAGTCCCACATTGCTTCATTTTGGGAATTTATCCATCTTATCATTCTATAAATAAGAGGTCCCTTTCCTCATTTTATCATCCACAATTTGAGCAAACTTACTATACTCAAATCCATACTAAAGCCTTTTCATCTTCATCCATTTTCATCAAGTTTTAGCTAGGTTATGCAGATTTTCATCATGGAGCATGTTCGAATCTTCATCAAGTGGATCACTCTTCATCATTCATCAACATTGCATCATTGGAGTTGGGAAAGGTCCAATTTTCACATCAAATTGGCACCAATTCCCCCAAGAGATTAAGAGTTTGCTTTGTATTTGAATAGGATTGAACATCTTTGGTTTATGCTTGTTTATGTTCTTCACTTCAGTCATTTTCCTTTACAATTCAAATGGATTTCTTGGGGAATCATGATACTAACTAGCATTTGATCTAATATGGTGTTTGTCTCTTGTGTCTATACAGGTTTGGAATCTTGGTTCACACCTATTGATATGTTTGTTTTTCTACTTCTCGGGTGAGGTACTAGGAGTTGGAAAAGGTCAATGGCACAATGATATGCCAATAGCTATTCAAATTTGAACATGTTATGTGGACTGGGTGATCGAAAGACTCACAATACAATTCTATGAGGATACTTTAAAAAAAATTAGAATTTGATGCACGCCAGAGAAAGAATTCTGGCAACAATAGTGGAGAAATACAAAGACACTATTTACTGACCAGTGCTATATGGAAGCTACTAATCTTAGTATAATTTGGATCATGCCTATGGGTTATAAAGTAGATGAGAACATTTTGAAGAAGTACACAGAACACCTGCTAAATGCACCACTAGATCAGGGTGAAGAAAGTTTTAGTGCTTATGCAGAGAAAAGCTTACAAGTTCATTCAAAATTGAAAAATACCATGATAGTCATAAAGGTAAGAAAAGAGATAGAAGCTCTTGCAGAGAGTTTTGGTATTCTTGTGAAGATATTGAAAGAAGTGAGAAGTCAAAGAGAAGAAGTTGAAGTAGCAATGGAAGAAAGAAGAGGTAGAATTAGCTAGTTTGGGAACAACTCCTGCTCACACTAGAAGTTCCCCTACTGCTCAGTCAAATCAAGTTGAGGCTTTTGGAAAAAGGAAGAAGAATAAGAGCACTAGATCTTACAAAGTTGTGTCTATTGATGAAGAGGAAGAAATTGATTCAGAAGTAGTAAGGGATATAAAGGCTACTAGTACATAGGCTATCAAATTGAATAAGAGAAAACCTTCTGTCAAAGGAGAAGAAGCAAAGAAAAAGGCCAAAGTTGACAAGACTAGCATGTTCGTTGAAGAAGTTGAGAATGCAGTGGTGAAATATGGAAATCTCAATCCACTCTATGATTGGTATGAGACTTTTGATGAATCCCGTAAGAGAATTCTTGAAGAAGCAACAATGAAGCATATGAATGTTTTCAATAAATTCCTTGTTGAAATCATGTCTAGTTTGCTTGTAAGTCTATATAATTCTTTGAAGTCTAGGAGGTTGAATGCCTTATCAGAAGAAGAAAATTTGAGGAAGAGAGTTCTTGCTGATTTGTGCTTGGAAATAAAAACTAAAGAAATGGATTTATTCCTTGAGAAAGCTAAAAAGGAATTTAAGAGCAAAACAAGGGTAAATAAACTCATGATTGGTGAAACTGACACTATTGTCAGTGAAACCAAGGAAATTTTGGAAGAATTCTTGTCTAGGGATAAGGTTAAATTTGAGGAAATCACTGCTGAAAATGTTCAAGGAAATAAGGAAGTGAATGTGGAAGTAAATGAATGAGAAGAAGAGAATGTAAATGAGAAGAAAATAAATGTACCCGATCCTCGAGAACTTGAGGATATTCTAACTTCTCTAAATGAGCAAACTATAGAGACACTTATGGCAACTAAGGTCACTGTTGAGGTATTAGCTAAGGAAAAGGAGGTGCATACTAAATAAATTGAAATGCCTAAAGTCAATCCTGAATCCGAATCCAAGGTTGAAAAGGAGAAGGGTCAATAAATTAGAACATATATTGTGAAGGAATCTTTATTGGAGCAACAGGTAGAGTCAGATCTTGAATTGGATGAAAGCTCAATTAACCTATCTACTCTATCTCCAATTCAGATGATGAAGGTCGCTAAAATTGCTTAGGCCAAATCCAATGACAGGATACTAAAGTCTCACATAGAGGACATTGAACTTCTAAAGCTTGCATCTAGAGTCTTGCAGAAAATAATGCCTACTTGTGTTGTGGACCCATTAGGTTCCTCCTCCAATGAGTTAAAGAAGCTAATAAATTTTGTAGATTCCCATTTTGAATCTTTTGAGAAATCTGCTTTGGTTAAAGTGAAAAAGGAGTTCAAGGAGAAGAGAGTTGGTAGCTTGAATGAATTGATTTCCAAAGACAAAGATCTGTTAAGTACCTGCATAAAAAATATTCAAGGTACCATATCTAAAGGAGGAGAAGTGTACAAATCTTGCTTGGTTTTATCAAAATTTATTGAAGAAAATGAGAAGAAGGTGAAAGACATTGAAAACTAGTTGGTCACTATTTCCAATACTTTTGACCCATTAGCTGGTAGTATTAGTCATCAAGAAAGTCAGGTAATGTCTCTGCTCAATCAAATAAAGAATCTAAAGCTTGAAAATGAAAGGATCATTAGTAGAGTAAGTGAACTTAGGGGGCTAATAAGTTCAAAAATTGAGATAATGGAAAATGCTTTGAAAGAAGCCAAAGATGCTATGATTCCTCCTGATCTAACAAGTCTCGAAGCAGCATAAAATTTTTGATATTTAATTTTTGGTCATATAACCATTTTGGAGAGTTTGAAAAGTATTTGGGACTCAAACTTAAATGGGCTGAATAATAACTTTGTAGACGTCTTCAAATTTTTGTAAGTCTCGGGTTATGTTTGTATAGTTTTGCAATTTTGGATTTCCCAATTTTTTCATTGATGTTAAAGGGGAGGAGAGTGTAGTGAAAAATGCCTTGACACTCTTAGGGGGAGCAGTATTTTTGAATTTTGGTAGTGTACTTACCAGTTTCGACACTTAGTCATTTTTCACTAAGTGTTGCCATCAATGCCAAAGGGGGAGATTGTTGGCATATGGCTTTTGATGTTGTCATTGATGGCAACTGAAGTCATCTCCATGATTCGTAGATTTGTATCTAGTCATACCGATAGATAAAGTAAAGCACTGTGTGTTACCAGCAGAATACTTGTAGAACAGGGTATCCGTCCAGTAAGCTAATCTTTCTACTTCACCGGATCATCATTTTAAGTTGTGGATCCTCGAGTTGCTCTGAGAGAACGTGCATTATCTTATTACTGATTTTTTTTGTGTTGCATTAGTTGTTATACGAGCTTAGAGGTCTAGTAGGATGTTTTCTATCTATTTGTTCATTATGGTCGACTCAAAGAATGTGGAGCATCATGGATGGGTTAAGTGAAATTATTCAAAAAAAAATTATGTGCAAATATTTAATTATGGGTCCCAACTATAGTCTAGCCGCCGAAGTTAGATCCACATTGAAAATCAATTGTAAATTTGGGTCGACAATTGATAATATTTCTAAGTTTTATTCAGGCTGACCCTTAGCGATGCTATTTCTAAGATGCAAATATATATAATGGAATCAATATATCATTTGGTATGTGAGAGAGTAGTGTGGTGGTGTTTTATGATCATCAAGAAGAGCAATTAGGTGATTATGCATAGTTTCACTTGTGCATTAATATTTTTGCAGTGTGAGTTGTGCAGAGTAGAGCATAATTGTTGAATCAGTCAGAAGGACAAAAAATTATCTATAGAGCTTAATTGGATCTATAATCAGGAATTATGGATGCTATTTCATCAGTTCACTCTTTTGGATCTATTCCAAATCATTGTAGGGCAGTGAGCCCATCCATTTTGAGCAATGAGCTCTAGGCAGTGAGCCTGAATGCAAGTGTATTCCCATTTTGTAATTCTCATTTTGGTTACGCATATTATATTGTGGATTGGCCATCCACCATGGTTTTTCCCCTAACATGGTTTCCACCTAAAAATTTTGGTGTTATGGTGTTTCGATTATTCTCTTTATGTTGATGCATGTTTCTTTTGTTGAATGGTTAAGTAAGTTAAATAACAAAGCAATAAAGTTTAATTTTTGCACAACACTGATTCACTCCCCTCTCAGTGTTGCTTGTTTCCAACATATATTAGGTTGTCTAAAATATTTCCTCCACACTTCAATTTGGGCTTAATATTTGAAGAGATCTTGCTAGTGTGAGAAACGACATTGAGTGTGTTCTCTCTTTGTTCATGCAAAGAAAATTGATCAAACTACAGATGTACTTACTCGATTGTGGTCACCTTTAGAAAGTCTTCCTTGGTGGGAAAGAGTACTCACCCCAAGGGAACAACCCAAGCGGTAACAAGCATAGGACAAGCTCTTCCAAACTGCTATATAAATTTGTGGTTGTGATGAAAATTGTAAACAATGGGAAGAGGTGCATGATAACTCTCCCCCAGTTTATTTATGATGTGTAAAGCCCTTGTTCCAAGGGTTGGGAGATCTCTCAGAAGGATTTTATCATTGCACCCCCTAAACTAGATGCCCTTATTAGCAACCTTTGTTTAGAATCCAAAATCCTAATATTTGTTGGCGTCAGGAGGTCAGACCTCTCGAGTCATCCCAAATATTTGTGGTTCTTTGTAGAGATGAAAATTTTGTCATGGGAGATTCATGAGAAATGAAGCTTGGCCGACCTGAGAAGTGTGTGTCATGGAGGGGAGCCAGTGTGGTCAAGCTTCTAGTCATCCACTCTAAATAAGCACAACTGGATTTATCCAAGTGGGAACTCAACAAATATTTTCTCTTCTATCCTAGGGTTGTGAAATCTTTGAGTCAGTTAAACACATTGCTTGGATCCAAAATCTTGAAAACAAACATTCAACAAGGACATCAAATTTCAAAACTTTAGAAGGAGAAAATACCTTTGAAAAATCCAAGTGCTACTGCTTGTCCTAGGGATTTCATCCTTAGAGGCTTCTAAGTATTTGGATTTATATCTCAATTTTCTCTCACTAAAGTCAACATTAGGGAACTATTGCCTTGATTCTCTTGATTTCCACATAATGTACCTTGTGGGATGAAAAGAAATTGATACATAAACATTTAGTTTGAAACTTAAGCAAGACATTGGATGTGCTAAAAGCAATTCATTAATCAAGATAAAATCAATTGAACCCCACACATGTGCTTGTTTATCTTTGGTCTTATGTCTTTTGACCAAACATTTATCTTTTGGTTTTAAGTACTCTTATGGAAAATCATGTTCTTCAAAACCTTGCTCTTGTAAACAAGTCCCTCTTAGGTTCATTTAGGATCAAAACAACCAATCATTTCATCCATCTCAAACACCAATCAAATCCCACCTCAATCAAACAACTTTTGAACCATTGGAAAAATCATTCATACTAGACTTTTGGTAAAATCCTTCAAATCAACATCAAAATCTCCTTGTTTAGCTAATTGTGTGTGGTTGAATCCTTCCTCATACATCTAGTTAAATTTTCATCCTTGTGGAAAAATTTATTCCAAGATAACATCCAACATCTTGGGGTTTATAATTCCATTATCCAAATCAAATCAAACCAATCCAATCAACAATCCTAGAGTCTAGCATTGATCCAAAGTTCCTAAAAGTTCAAACACCCATATCACTCACCCTTTTATCCTTCATCTCATCATTGGCCCTAAACACCTTAGGGCTCACTTTTGTAACAAGGTTAAAACACAATAAGAACATGGAATATAAACTTGTTCCATACATCATGAGTGATACAACTCAACCAAAATATCAAAACTCACATTTATACAATCCATACATGGGATCATTATCTCCTACAAACCTCAATGGTACAACAAATGTGAGTATTCCCAATCTAAATTTTGGAACACCTTTCCCTATGCAAAATCAAAGTTACCTAAATCAAGGCAATGCGATTCCCAACCACAACAATGTTCAATCTCAACCCATAATGCCAAATCCAAACATCATCCCAAATCAGAACATTGTCCAAAATCAATTTGTCCATGATCCCATACAAACACCACAAGTATACATTCCAAATCTGCTTGAACAAAAACCAAATCAACTATATCAATGGTGTCAAGATCAAAATCATGATCAAATTTTGTGAGATCAAATTGCTACACTTACCAAAATAGTTGATTCATTGCACCAAGAGACATCTCCATGCAAAAATAAATACACTCTTCCTTTGGTTAAACCATGTCATCAAAGCATTGAGTTTTGTCCACAACCACATCAAGAACACTATCTCCAATGTCAAGAGGTTGGATATCAAGATCAACAACATCAACAACAAACCGAACCTCCACATTTCAAAGATCAATCACCACATCTCCAAAATCAATCACCACAAGGTCAATTTAAAGTAAAAATCTCACAAGGTAACAAAAAAATACACACCACTTGGAGGACCAATTGAAACTGTTATGCAATAGTTGGTACAAGAAAATTTCATCAAAATCCCCTTTTATGAAAATTATCAAGACCCTCAAGTTAAACCACCAGGGTGTAATGAGAAGAAACTTTGTGATTTTCACAAAATAAAGGGACACACAACATCAAAATGTATTCGACTCAAAAATATCATCCAAGACCTTATTGATCAAAAAATAATAACTATTGAGGACAACGATGAAGATTCAACCACTAGTGATAGCATTGAAAAACTCTCCACCACAATTGTTGAAAACCATGATCAAGATCTATCCATCAATGAGCACCTTTAAGATGTTTCTACTTCATCTAAAGATCAACTCAACATACATCAAGAGTCACTTTTTGATCATGATAAACACCCCTCAACAATATCCAACAATGATCTATTCAAAGGAGTGTTAACATTATTTGATCCTATAATCGGTGATCTTTCCACCAATAATCATGTTGAAAATGTCCCTACATCACCTAATGAGTTAGAGGACATATCTCAAGAATTTATTTCAAAGAATGATCAACATCTTTCACCGAAGTCTAGCAATGGTCCTTTCTAAGACATATTGTCATCCTTTGACCTCATGGTTACAGATATTGAAGTAATCCTCAACTCAACACTTGATCCAAATTCACTCAAAGATCAAGAGCATATTGAGCCGCTCCTTATGCCTAATGAAGAAATCCAAGAACCATTTGTAAGAAATCCATCCTTTCAAATTGACCCATGTCAAGAACTTGATCCAAAGCATATCGAAAGCAATTCCAAAATCATTCAAGATCAATAATTTGTATCTCCAAGCTACTACAATGATCTAATGGACACTCTCCAATGTATACAAGATTTCGCAAATGATGATCACATACACAACACATACTCCATCTACCGATGAGATGCTTTATGTGGATGGACACATAGATGATCTTCATTCATAATAGGATTCCTTTACTCCTAACATTATTACAAAAAAAGAGTAGTTTATTGATTCCTACAATCAAATTGAGTTGTTAACATCAGGATCACATATATCCCAAAGTCAAACTAAGGACATCATGTATGAAGATATCCAACATTATCCACTCAAGGAAACAGGTCAGACAAAATAGGATATCTAGAGTCAGCAGAGTAGCAAATTGAAATAATGTCATATGCAGTGGTCATTTATCAAAGAATGCTTACTGAACAAGACATCTCAAAATAGGTAGAATCAAGGAAAAAAGTTGCTACTACCACCGTACTAGGGGCAACTATGTCCCAAGCAAATGTAAACATAGGGAGCATGAAGAGTCCTTATGATGAAACCAATGCCAATACTACAACCAGCCACGTCACGAATCTTCATCCACCCATCATCCCATCCACAAATTGGGACCAACACCAAAAGAAATATTTGAATCAAAGCATGAAGAACGTTATGAAAGAAAAAGAAGTTGAGAAGCACAATGGACAAATCAAATACACATGGATACCAAAATATACAAAGAAAGATTATCCCTATCAAACTCCATTAGTCAAAGAAACTATGGGGAAAAATAAAAAGGGAAAATTATCCATCAAAGATGTCCACAAAGGAAAAAGAAGGCTTCTCAAGCAACGCAAAAATTATATCAAGTAGTTGGTCCTAATTTCATGCACACTTTTGTATCCACCCGTCATTGCTCATCTTCCCAAGTTTGGAGAGTCAAAGGTTCCAAACTATCAACCAATCCATATTTTATCCCTAAACACACTACATCCATGCCTCCACACATGATATATAATTCTTACATTGACCATGTATTGGCATCCACCCTTCATCATAAGGATTCAAAAGGCATCCTATTGTGATGTGAGCACAAAGACAGAGTTAACTCTGGTATCAACAAAGTAGATTGGGAATCTCAAAAGTTGCATTCAAGTGCATGTATCTTGGAAAAGTGGCTTCTTCAAGTAGGATATTGATAGAACATCATGACAGAAGCATCTACATCAACACCACCATGTGGTTCAACATGAGCTTAAAATATTTCATAGAAAAATACCAAAAAAATAAAAAAATATCAAAAACAAAAATACCAAAAAATCATGAAAATAGTAAAGATAAAAAAAATTTCCTCCAGTGAAAACCATTATGGTGGCACTTTGGGTAGGTACCATGATGAAAACCTGGAAAATAGGCATCATGTGTAGAATCGAGCATCTATGTATGCCATTTCAGGTGGAAGCATCTCATCCCATCCATAATAAATCCAACATTCCATCCATCTTATCCATAATAACTCCATTCATCCATGAACCATCTATCCAATCCATTTTCATCCATCTGCATCCATAGTCCAAATTATCTTGATCTTGATAAAAATTTTGGTGCCCACTTTGCACTTTCTTATGGTAAACATCTTGACATGGGTCATTTTCATTGATCCTATCCTACCCAATGTTATTTGAGCCATGAACCACTATCCAAATGAGCATCCTCTATACAAACACCTTATCGTAAGATAATCCATATCCATCCATCCATGGCATTCCATACATTGCTAGACACTAGGGGAAGATATTTATATCTTGCTTCGGGAATAAATCTTGATCTATATCTTCCATATTATGTGATCCAAACATTGGAAAACATGGAATCACCTTGGTCATAGCATTTGTGAACCAAAATCCAAATCAATAGCCCCTAGCATATTTTCATGAGAATATGTTGCTTATTAAGCCTTATTTTCATTGAACATCAATCCAAACAATCAATATCAGTTGCATCTAACTTGTGCTTCAAACATCAAATCGTTCAAACAATTTTTTCCAAATCGAGCTTCAAAATCTTGATCAATCAGATCCAATCAATCCATCATCATCTCGGGATATCCTTCCCAGTCCTTGTTTTTCTTAACACTTTCATTGCATTTTTGTGTATCCTCAACAATGTTATCATCATCAATCTTGATCAATCATCATCTCAGGATATCCATCCCAATCCTTGTATTGATTAAACATTATCCTTGCATCATTGTGTATCCTCAACAATGCTATCATCATCAATCCTTCAATCTGATCAATCAATCTTCATTTGATTTTCAAAAAAATATCAAAACAGAGCACTGATATCATCACACATATCCATATCCATATTTCAAAATCATGCAAAAATCCAAAAACATCAAAAATATATTAAAATCCCAAAACAGGTTAAAAAGCCAGAAAAACGTCAAAAACATGGTTATTTGAACTACATCATCTCTAAGAAAATTTGAAAATAAAAACATTTGTAAAACATCTCAAAAATACCAAAAACAACCGCAAAACATTTCAAAACATCAAAAACATCCAAATATTTGAAAAAATCCATCCGTCCCATTTCACTTTAACCTACAATAATCTCATCCATAATAAAAAAAATTTCCCACTCACCCTTTGGCAATACAAATAGAAAACAACCACAACAATCAACAAAAGCAAACTTCAAACACAAAATCAAAATCAAACAACAAACTTTTAAATACAAAATCAAACTCTTGATCATTTGCAAACATGTCAATCGACCTTATTTCAACAACCTTTCAAACAACCTAACAACTTTTTGCCATCCACTAACATGTCCTAGGATGCATCCTTCCTACAATGGGAATTATCTATTGGCAAATCACTTTGGATTCTTATCCTTAAAAAAAATCCCTTTAGTTGTAGGTATGAAGAACATTGGCTTGATCTTTTCTTGTGATTTATCTTATTGCGCTCATTCCAATGACATCTCGATGATGTCTATCAAAACAATTTAGAGAGAAAGGAATGGGGCTTTGATCATTATCTTTTTATCTGTTGTGCTTGTTGGATATTCTTGTAATATAACCTTGGCGAATACTTGCTTTGTTGGGTATGGATGTAAGGTGTTTTGGACAGCTTGTTGACTATTACATTGTTAGGTTTTTCCTTTCTGTGTTTTGGTCTGAGATGTTTGAAATATCTGAAGTACATCCTAGTAAGGTTTTTGTATGTCAAGTGTGAACAAGAATACTCTTATCTGTTTGTCAAGTCAAAGTTCATCTCACTAGATACAATGCCATCTTGGTTCTTTATACCTTGAAGCATCGTATCTATGTTTGTTATCAAACATAAGGTAAGTAAGCCCTTTTAAAATCCTAATTCTTGATAAGAAATACATCATCATCACTCATCATCATATCCAATAAAGTCTTAATGACTCATGGACTTGATGGACTCCTACATCGTCTTAGACTCAAGGGTTCATCCATCTTATTCTTATACTTCTATCCATCTTATTCTTCTTATTCTTGTTATTCTTCTATCTTTACTAACATTTCTATCCAAGTATCAAGTGTGTGTAATATATCAAAATATACATGAGGCTACCCATGGCTGATGAACTGCCTACATCATCAGAATTGTCTACATCAAACATTTGAGCTTTCTAGTCCTCTCTGAGCTTAAATGATCTTGAATCATTATTGTGAGCTCGACCCAAAATCAAACTTTCTGCTTGATCTCTCGAGGGGGCAGTATACCAATGTGATTCTTCTCACTAGGGCAGTAGTGGGGCATCCAAAAAAATCATATTTTTTTGAAGTTTGATCTTGGCAAGGTTATTCTTTGAACCAACGTAGCAAGTACATTGCTTCAAAGAGGGGCAAAATGTAGATGTTCAAATTATTCTAATTGATATCACACACTTGATCCTGATTCACTAACATCAATTCTCCTTGAATCAATTCTTTACTAACCATTTAATTAAATAATCCTTATTTAATTAATTCACCATAATTCCTCTATTAATTAAATAAATCAACTTTACTTGATTAATTCATCACCTTCTTTTAGTTAAATAAATCAATTTATCTAATTAATCCTAATGTTCCTCTTTTAATTAAATAAATCATTTTATTTGATTAAATCATATTTCCTCTTTTAATTAAATAAATTAACCTTTATTTAATTTAGATCTAACATCATCCCTTTTAATTAAGTAAATGAAACTTTATTTAATTAAATCTAATGTTCATAATTCCTCCCATTTGATTTAAATAAATCCAAAAATTTAAGTCAAATGTCAAATCAAACTAATTTACATCTAAGTTAATTATATCCTAATTAACTCTAACTCTAATCCATCAAATCCTCTAGAGTTTGCAACTTGCACACATAAATCAATTTATTTGATTTATTATTTCTTCTATTTTCATTCAAAATGACATCTCATTGGAATATTCCTCCAATTTGAAATCTCCCTCCTAAAAGGACTTGTCCTCCAACATGTCCTTTTTCTTGAGCCAAGTGGCATTAACTCTTCTTCCATTTTTTCCACCACAAGCCAACTTTCAAAATTCAAATTTCCACCTAATTGCATTTATTTGCACATTGATCAAAATGTGCTCCACCTCTCTCCACTAGCATGTTGACAAGTGGCACAATGCCATTGGCTTATCTTTAATCCCACATCCTTCATGTTTCTCATTCCTCCATCCTTCTTCTCTATTGTATTTGGATCCATAATTGGAGGCAAAGTCATTATCTACAGATTTGAAGCAAAGTTCATCCATTGTCATCCAAGTCTTCATAATTTTTCATCAATCTTAGCTAGGTTATTGAAAATTTCATCAAGGAGCACATTGTTCATCATCAAAGCTTGCAAGGAATTGGGAATGGGCTACTTTTCACATCAAAGTAGCACCAACTCCCCCATGGGATGTTGGTTTGAATGTTTTGAATAGGATTTCAATAAGCTTTCATTTAATATTATTTGCTTTGTTTCTTGTTCTTTGCATTTGAATGAATCTCATGGGGAATGATTGTTTTAGATGTGTTTATTGACTAACATTATGTTTTTTTTCCATGTTTGAACAGGCCTAGATCAACCATTCACAGAGAACATTAGAGAACACCTACAGGTTGCAAATCAAGGTTTTGGATTCAAATATCAATTAGGAAGGACAGAGCAAACAAAGAAGAGCATGATCAAACTTTGAAGCTTCAGAAAACCCTAACTAGATTGATTTTCCACTTTTGGTGAATGAGTCCCAGTTTCTGTCAAAATTCAGATTTTTGCATCTTTTGATACCCATTTGGTAGATTCCTATTCCTGCATAGAAACCCAGATTCTGGACTGATTCACCCAGCTTGGAAAATGCATCCCACTCACCATTAAAGGTAGAAATTATAGTGTTTCAGAGCTCCATTCAACCATCTTCAGATTCCCAAGTGCACACATTTCATTATGTAGCTTTCTGTTTTATTTCATTTGCATTTCTAGGTCATTTAGTGAAGCTTTGCATTGAACTAGGGTTTTTCATTTCATCCTACATTCCAATTTGGATTTCATTTATCTTTCCAAGTCTAAAAATGGTGGTGAACCCCTCATTAGTTTACATTCAGACCCTAGGACAACCCTCTTGCAAGATCTCTTTCTAGTTTGCATTGAGATCTCAAGGGTTTGTTCTTGAATGAAGTGAGTGAAGATTGTCATTCTAGGTCCTAAATCCTAGAGAAACACCACAATTTTCTTCATTTCATTTTGGTGAACCTATGTTTAGAACATCATAATTCTGATTTAGAGTGCATTGTCATCCAAGATTTGGCTTGCACTAACATTTCATTAGGGTTTGCATTAGTTAAGGTTTCTAATTTTGCATTAGTGAAAGTTCATATAGCTTGCATTTTTACATCTCATTTCATTGAAAATCAAACAAAATATGCATTTGCAATTAGAATTCAGATCATACAACATAAAAAGCATAAAAAGCAATTGATTTTTTTGATAATTTTGAAAAAAAATCCCTATTAGGACTCATTCGCCACCTTGGGTGAATTAGTCCCTGTGCATATTTTGCATTGCATTTTCTAGCATTTAAAATACTATTTTTGAACTTTTGTTTGTTGTTTATAGCTTTATGTTTCAGTTTATAGAATTTATGTTATAGTCATTTCATTGTTCTTAGCTTATATTTCATTTGCATTCATCTTGCATTTAGTAGCCCTTGTATGAGTATTTGGTGTCCTATTGCTAATACTATAGTGAGATGAAGTTTGATACTCATGTCATCCCATGATAGCACAATTGTTGTGGATCTTGGGTTATCTAGCTCTTTCACTCCTAGTATTGACACTAGTACACTAGGTATGGACTATACCCTTAATAACTCTTTACCTTCAAGTAGTGTGATGCAAGTTGAAACAAGGATTGATAACATTCTGCAAGAAAACATAATTCACATTCCTCTTAGTGGCTTGATGCAACACACTCCATCCCCTAAGTTGTGAATCTTCTATTCTTTGATTAGTCCTCTCTTGGAGATATTAGGCACAATGTTACCTAAGTTAAAGACCTCACATGAACTAAGAAAGATTCCTTTGAACATTCCTTATTGTTGCATTTGTGCTTATATGGCCACCTTGCATAATACAGCTTGTATGCCTATGGATCCATCTTGTTTTTTCATGAGCTCCAAGCATACAAAGTTTTGCTTGCCTCATGAAGATCGAAAATAATTTTTGTGTGGCACCTTATTAAAGTTATCAGGAGGTATAACTTTGGTATGGTTTGAGTGGGAAGCTTGACCAAGGCATTAATTTCCCCATAGCCACTTGCGTGTGTATGTGAGTGCATACCAGCCATAAGTGTATGTGTCTCACCTTTCTAGGCCTTCTCACTTGACGAACAACCTGAAGTTACATCGATGCAGAGTGAGTGTGCATTTTTCAGACAAAAAACCTAGATCTGATCCACATTGTGATGGAAAAATGGTTGAAGCTTGATTTGATCTTTTTTTTTCACTTTCCCTTTGGTCTTTGGTAGCGCATGCTTGTGCTTTGTTGTTGCTCTTTATCATTCGCATTCATGTTCCTTTGTGCTCATATTGGAAAGTGATAATGACTTAGACTTTTCTCATGAAACGGAAGGTAGATTGTTGTACATAGCCTCCATCTTCATCTTCCTCTTCACATCACAAATTCGAGAAAGTGTGTGACTAAATGTTTCGATGTCACTCAACCAAATGGCATTATCATAGTTGGTTCCCTTTATTTTTCTAACGATGACTTCTCTTTCCTTCTTGGCCTTGAGGTAGCACTCATTTCTGATTACTAGCTTTCGAGTCATTAATATGAGATGCACCATCCTGGCACAAGAATTCTCAACATTAGATAATGTTGGACAAAAAGAATGATGAGCTCATAGGTTCTAGAGCTAAAACTAGTAGCTCTTATACAACTTGTAATATGCCAAAAGTTCACTGAAGTAATTTTTCCTAAGTTTTCACTATGTGAGTAAAATAAACAATGTAAAAAAACATTGCAGTAAAGAATTTTCCTTTCTTTATAGAGAATATATGAATAGAGATGCTATAATAATACACAATAAGGATTCCCATTCCATTACAATATTTCACAAAGTACAAAATTCCAAGAAAGTACAAAACTACATACACAACTCCTTCGAGCTTCATAGCATAAGATATAGATGGTCTAGGAATCCGCCTTTCAAAACCTTGGTATTGTGTCTCCTCTAAGGAGAAGAAGCATCACTCAAGAAATTTTCTACCAACCACAGACTCATATGCAGTTCCCTGCACATCTATTAATAATATATGGACCTACCCTTACACGAAGGTATTGGTTGGGTAACCCCATATGACATACCACTTTGAGCTTAGTGTTGTTCCCTACATGAATAGGATTTATAACTTATGATAGGTATCCTTCATGTATTTAAATGGACACGATGAACTGATAGTAGAGCCCCAGTCAATCACACTACTTTGGCCAAAGTGTTCTCACTCAGTATAATCGAGCAATCATCTACCATTCACTTACACTATAGCAGGTTTGCTTTGACTTAAGGTCATTATATCTATGCTTAGGCAATCCCTCTCCATGGGAAAGCTACTCCCCAAGATAACCTATCTCTTTAACACAACATAAGGTAACACAACTCATTAATCAAAGTACTATTTCCCTCCCTTCACTGGATAATTATCCCAGGAGTAACCTAGTAGTTCCCTCCCTTCACTAGATAACAATCCCAAGAGTAACCTACTAGCCATTTAGCATAATTAAATATCTAGATATGAGTGTTCCTTAAGTTTTCTATGTTTGATCATATCTAGTATAATAACAATACCTGTGACAAAAAATCTCTAATACCCATATCTAGTCATATCGAGTATAATAATACCTATGAAAAAAATTCTCTCCTATCATGAAGTAATTACAAAAAATGCACAAACAGAGTAAATAGTTTCCAATTTTATTTCAAAGAAAACATTACTTTTCCCTAAATGAATGTAACTATAATAAACTGGTTAAACTATCAAGATACAACTCTTTAAAACTAATACAAACAAGGGTAGTATATCATCATGCCTGTGATAAGTGTTCCAATTGACTGGTTGTAAACACAACACTTCCAGAACAACAACTATCTTCATATCAATTCTCCAACAATATCTCAACAACCGCTATCTCACAAGTTGGTAAATACTTCTCTCAAAATAATAATAACCTCTCTCTAGTAATCAAGGCTCTCACTCACTGTACTTGGTAGAATATTATAGATAAAAATTTAATTAAAATGCAGAGACTTGCTCAAGGAATAATGCATAGAAGAATGTGTCCAAACAAATGAACTTACTCCACTATTTATACAACTCAGAGATCACACAACCTATAGATTAGGCATGAAATTTCATAAAAAATTACATGTGCAACAACACATCTATCTCAGCTAAAAGGTGGTGAATATGTAAGCACATAATCAGCTTAAACAACTACATATTGACTTTGTCAAATGACATCAATTAGAGATCAATTGAAATCTCCACATGATAGAATTCGGTTTACATTTAATAATGGACATCTACAGGTATAAGGATTCAAAGGTAGCATGAAAGCAGATCATTATTCATTTTCAAAGATGGCGCAATTTTATTCTTATCAGAGATAGTCAATATCAAGTATACGACACCAAGCTTGTACCGACTTAGTCTTGGTGTGAGTCGATTCACATATTAAATCATTTTGAAAAAGTCATCGACTAGTTTACACACCTTTACAGATGTTGGTTTATGCTTAAAAACATGGTATATAGAGTTTACCAAGTCCATGAATCTCCACAAAAGGCGTTGACTCATTCCATCATCATTCATCGACTTAATGATTGCTCAATGTTTGTAAATTATAAACTCTTCTTTCCCAAACAACAAGAGTATAATGCGACTATAGAATATAGTCATTACTATCTCATAGTCGGCCTTGATTTAGTTTAATAAATCAGCATCTAAGTTGTTTAAGATAATCAACTTCAAAGCCATATATATATAGCATTTAATTAAATGTATACATATACATACATATATACATATATATTGGTACACATATATTTATATATGTATAGATATGTATATGTATAGATATGTATATGTATATATATGTATATGTATATATATATATATGTTACTATATGTATCCATATATTTAGATCATATGTCAATAAAGCATGTATATATAATCGATATACAAAGGAATACATCAAGATAGCAATCACATTGTCATATTACAACAACAAGCAAAAGCTCTATTACAACAACAAGCAGCACAAGCATAAGCCCAAGGACAAGCGGCGCAAGCACAAGCTCAAGCTCAGGAAAATGCCCAATATAAGGCACAACATGCACAAGCACAACTTCTTGCACAAAGAAAAGTAGTGCAATTGCAAGCATATCAACAAGCAATTAAGAAATATCAAGAGTAGCAAGAAGCAACCAAATTGTAAGCCCAACAACAAGCGTTGTTGGAATAGCAACAAGTGCAACAACAAGCAGAAATCTTAGCACAACAACAACAAGATCAACAATAGGCATTGTTCATACAGCAATAGGTGGAAGCCTACCTAGCTTGGTAGAACATACAGATACCATCAAACAACATACTAAACAACCCACCCATTCAACCCACGATTGAAACACCCCAAAATACTTTCATCCCACCCCCTGATCCACAAAATGATGCAACGACACAAATCAGGTTGCTCTCGCAACAAGTGCTTGATCTTAAATTAGGGCAAACAACCAAAACACCAAGCAACTTGTGTCCCTATCCATTTGATAGGAGCTTAGTAATGAAACCATTCCCCAAGGGATTTGAGATTCCCAAATTTGACAAATATCAAGGGACGAGAAACCCTGAAGATCACATCAGACAATTCCAGGTTCATTGCATGGAAGTCTCGTACGACGATACTTATCTAATGTGACTATTTCCTAGGATCTTGGAAGGACACACCATGGAATGGTTCTCTTGCTTACCTTCAGGAATTAGAACATTCCAAGAAATTATGGATGCATTCATTAAAAATTATGCATGTAACATTGCAATGGATGTTAGTCTAGAAGAACTCTCAACTCTGAAACAAGGAAAGGGTGAATCATTCGCTTCATTCCTACAATGATGGTGATCCAAGGCCAATCGAAGCAAGTGGACCATGCCAGAAGAACAAAAAATTTGCACCATCATAGCTAACCTTGAAGGGCATCACCACATATGATTAGTTGATCCCCAAGGCGCTTAGCATCAAAAGAGCCCTTGTGACTCAACCTGCAGAATCAACATCATACCACGAACAACAAAACAACCGCCCACCATCCAACTACAATGATAAACCTTGCACGTGGGAAAGGAACAAAAACATTACTAATGATGGTGTCATTGATGCCAAGGTGGTCATTAGTTCCCCTCGCCAAAATACACCCACACTACAAATTCAAACCCAACACCAAAACACTCATCACACAACACACCAACCAAACAACAATCCAACAATCAATAACCTCAATGATCAAAGAGGACCACCTTAGTGCAAGATTTATCCCAAACAAACATACACCACTTTGGGGGAACCACTTGAAGACATAATGAAAAAGATGATAGATGAAAAACTCATCAAGGCTCCTACCTTTGAAAATTACCAAGAACCAGATGTAAAACCTCCTTGGTATAACAAGAATCAACTCCGTGAATTCCATAAAATCAAAGGCCATACCACAAATAGTTGCATGAGATTGAAAAACATAATCCAAGATATCATCAATAAAAGAATCATAAATGTGGAACAACCAACGAGAAACTAGGATCTTAAGATATATATGAATTTGATGTCGAATCATGGCAACAAAGGAAATAATAATAACAAAGATAAAGGGAAAGGCACCCACTCAAATGTAAATCATGTGTATGAAATAGTTGTTGCCTCCTTAGATGAAAACTACATGGTCATTACTATCAAGGGCGCCTATGCCAAAGATTGTGGAGTCACCACAAGAGGTGGCAAAGTAACCATTGCAGGATCATCCCAACGAAACAGAGCCACTGCATCTAGATCTGTTCCTAATGGCTATAATGTCCTAGATCAACTAAAGAGAATTCCAGTGCAAATCTCTATCATGGAGTTGCTAAAAATATCATCTACCCATAGGATAATTCTTGAAGAAGTGTTGGCCTCATCCACTGTCCCTGTAGATCTTGATGCGGAGCAATTCCAAGCTATGGTCAAAAATATCATTACGCCAAATATTCTTACATTCTCTGACCAAGATTTCCCCACTCAACCGTCTCACAACCATGCACTTCACTTGGAAGCCATAGTACATAAGAGAAAAATCAAAAGGGTCTTGGTGGATGGAGGTGCGGAGTTGAATATTTGTTCTCTCAGCTTCGTTAAGTAGTTGAAAATATCAGAGGATTCCATCAACAAAGGAAAGGGTATCATGATAAGAGCATATGATGACCAAGAAAGAGTGTCTCAGGGCACAATCAAACTCCCTATTCAAGTAGGTCCTACCATCATGGAAACCACTTTTTCAGGTCTTGGACCTCGACTTTCCATATAACATCCTCCTAGGACGTATGTGGATCCATGTGATGAAAGCAGTAGCATCAAATTTCCATCAATGTGTGAAATTTACACATAATGGACAAGAAGTTACCATCCATGGAGATTCTAAACCCTTCTCCTATTGCAAAAATCTTGAAGCAAAGTATTATAAAATCCCCCAAGTACCCAAAAATGATGAGGGCCCATCCACACCATACATCGATCCTGCCACTCTCGCATCCACTTCTGCAATAGAGACACCCTCCACTCTGACCATCCCCACCATTTCTGACATCCAGCTTATCATCCAAGATAACGGTTGTGGAAACTACAAGCTCCCTAATAATGCTTTTGTGGTAGGAGAGTTACCACAATCTCCTAGATCACGGGGACACCCGCAAACAAATGAAGCTTCCACATCCCAAACATCTCCTATGAATTATCCCAAATTTACAAGTTGGGGAGATCTTGTCCAAGAGGTTATTGAAGCAGATCCATCTCACATGCTATACCAAGATGAAAGACCAGCACCTGAATTACCAATGGATGACAGAAATAAGGGTTTGCAAATGATGCTCTTAATGGGCTACGACAAAAATCAAAGACTGGGAAAAAATGACAATGGGCTTATAACACCTATCATTCTAGAGACACGACCAATAACAAATATTGGCTTTGGATGTACCCCTCTAAGTATAACCATACGAGGCCGAAGTCCTCTAGAAAGAACGGTTAACAATCCTCCTTAGCTGACCCCAGTAGAATTACGATTACCAGTGTCTACAGGTAGAGTCATAGATAACTTTACATTTGATATAAATGATGTCTGTAGTAGTAGTGATGATGAGGATCACTTGACTAACATACCTAGGCTATTTGAGGATACCACCCTCTACATGATTAGCACCCTATCTTTTGAATCTGACCATCAAAATCATGACATATGTCTAGTCTATCCCCAACTCATTAACTATGACCAACAAGGACCACTAGTTCTTGATACATTAAAAAATGATGAGGCGCTCTCAGAATCCATGGGACTGCAGGATAACATTCTAGATGGGGATCACAAAGCAGGTTTTATAATAGAGTTGGACACACATGCCTATTATGGGGAAATGATTGAATCCTTCAGTCGCAAAGGCAAGAAATTAAGAATAATATCCAAGTCCTTGAGTGAAAACCACACTGTGGCACTCTTTGACAAGAAAAAAGTAAAAAGAAAGGTTGCATTCAATGGTGAAAACCTCTCTGAGGTGCCCAAGGATGGGGGATTCAATCTTCCTTTAAGAGCCATTCATTAGGAAAAGTTAGCAATCTTGGCAGAAAAATGCAATCCAATCAACCTAGGAACTGAGGAGACCTTCCATATCACATTTTATGTGGAATCACTACTATCAGAAGAGCAAGAGCTCCTAGTGGCATTCTTAAAAGAAAGACAGATAAACTTCGTATGGAGTTATGCTGGCATACCAGGACTTGATCCAAAGACTATGGTTCACCACTTAGTAGTGTATCTAGAAGCAAAGCCTATCAAACAAAAGCTTTGATAAATGCACCCTCAAATCGCCTTGCTAGTCAAAATGGAGCTAAAAAATCTATTAGATGCAGGATTCATCCAATTGATAGACTATCCAGAATGGGTATCAAACTTGGTACCTATTTCAAAACCTGATGGAAATATCAGAATCTACACAGACTTCAGAGATTTGAACAAGGCATGTCCTAAAGATGACTTCTCGCTTCCCAACATCAACATGATAGTAGACATGACAACAGGACATGAGATGTTGTCACTAATGGATAGATTCTTAGGGTACAATCAGATCATGATAGCTAAAGAAGACCCACAGAAAACAACTTTCACTTGTCCATGGGGGACATACTATTGGAACACGATGCCATTCGGCTTAAAGAACGAAGGAGCAACATATCAAAGGGCCATGACATTGATATTCCATGACATGATTCATAAGACGGTTAAAGACTATGTTGATGACATTCTAGATAATTCAAGAAAGAGAAAAGATCACATAGCAACCCTACGTTCCATCTTTGATAGACTGGAGGAGTACAAGGTCAGACTAAACCCAAAGAAGTGTGTCTTCGGCATACAATCAGGAAAATTGCTAGGATACATAGTGTCAATGAGGGGCATCGAGGTGGATCCAGCAAAAGTAAAAGCAATCCTTGAGAGGGAGGCACCGAAAACATTAAAGCAACTAAGAGGTCTACAAGGCAGAATCTAGTCCATTTGAAGATTCATAGCACAACTGGTGGACAAACATAACCCATATTCTCACCTACTCCACAAGGGAGTACCATACAAATGGGATACCAAGTGTGAAGAGGCATTCAACAAAATCAAAGAATATCTACTAACACCAACAGTCTTAATGCCACCCATCCCGAAGAAACCATTGATTCTATAAGTGTCAGCAATAGTAGCAACTCTTGGAGCTCTTTTAGCACAGCATGATGAAAATGGAACATAAAGGGCTATATATTACATCAGCATGATAATGGTTGGGCATGAGCTAAACTATTCATTCATCGAGAAAGCATGCCTTGCAGTAGTCTTTGCATCACAAAAATTTAGACATTAAATGTTCGCACATAAAATAAAACTCATCGCCAAAATTGACCCTGTCAAGTATCTACTATCAAAGGCAATGCTCACAGGAAGAATGGAAAAATGGGTAATGATATTATCAGAATATGACATTGAATATGTGGAGAGGAAAGAAATCAAGGGACAAGTCATCACAGACCAATTGGCAGAAGCACCAATCTATTCTGAGAACCCTCTTGTCTCAGAGTTTCCAGATGAATCCATTTTCAATCTCAACATAGCTAACCACTAGAAACTATACTTCAATGGCTCATACACACAACATGGGTCAGGAGTTGTTTTCTTTATCACACCACAAGGGGATTGCATACCAAGGTGCTACAAATTGGCATTTCCTTGCACCAATAGCATTGTGGAATACGAGGCTTTGACCATAGGTCTCAGAAAAGTAGTGCAGTGGAACATCATGGCTCTCAAAGTGTACAGAGACTCCCGATTGATCATAATCAAGTGAATGATGAATACCAGACCGAGGAAGACAAGCTCACTCCATACAAGAAATTGGTGGAGACTCTAAAAGAATCCTTCATTGAAATTACATTTGAGCAGATACCTAGAACCAACAACAGAGCAGCAGACACCATGGCAACAATTGGGTCCCTATTGGACATCCCCAACAATGTTCCAAAATATGAATTTATGATAGAGCAGCTTCTTGTGCCCGTATTCGAGGTACTAGAATCAGAATATGTGTGCAAAATCATTGGTCCCAATCATCATTGGTACCATGACATTTATACATACCTTCGAATAGGAGTCATACCTGCCGACTTACCATCAAACCTAAAATGAACCTTTGTCAAAAAGGCATCCAAATTTGTCATCCTCGAAGATACCCTATATCGTAGGAGCATAGATGCCACTTAAATTCTGAGGAGGCATTGATCGCTCTAACTGAAGTACATAACAGTATCTATGGTTCACACTCGAGTGGAATGACCATAGCTAAAAAACTGCTGAAGATGGGGTATTATTGGCCCACAATGGAATGAGAGGCATATGACTATGTCAGAAGGTGTCTACAATGTTAGCAACATGGGGACCTCATCCATCCTCTAGCTCAAGAGCTTCATCTCATCGTCACACCATGGCCCTTTTCACAATGGGGACTTGATCTCATTGGGAAAATCACTCCCACTTCATCTAACGGCCACAAATTCATCATAACCACAATAGAGTACTTTACTAAGTGGGTGGAAGCCATACCCATGATGTACATAACTAGGAAGTAGATTTCAAAGTTCATCCTAAACTATCTCATTTTCTATTATGGTGTTCCACAAGCCATTATCTTAGATAATGGAACACCATTCAAAAATCAGGAGGTCCACGACTTATGCAAAAAATTCAAAATCCAACATCGCTTCTCCACCCCATACTATCCCCAAGGCAATGGCCAAGCAGAAGCTACAAACAAAACCATTTTGAAAATCCTCAAGAAAACAATCAATGATGGAGGTCATGACTGGCATTTGCAGCTAATCTCGCACTCTAGGCCTATTGAACTAGTATCAGCACACCCACCGGTGCCACCCCTTTTCCCTAGTCTACAGATCAAAATCAGTACTCCCCATAGAGATCGAGCTCCCATCCCTTAGGATATCACTGCAAAACCTCATCACAAATGAAGAGTACAGATTATCAAGATTAAATGAGCTGGAGCTACTGGATGAGCGATGGATAGATGCCTTGAATCATTTGCAGGTCTATTAGAATAGACTTAAAAGGAGTTACAATAAGAAAATCACAAGCAGGACGTTCCAAGTTGGAGAACTAGTCTTAAAAGAAAATCAAAAGAATGTCCAAAACCCAAACAGCATATGACCCAGACCAGCCCAGGTTAGTAGGGGGTACCACCAGCCCAGGTTAATAGGGGGTACCACCACCATGCAGGGTGGGTGGGGATATTAGTTGTGGGTGGGAGGCCCCTACTATTCTAAGGGGAGGGCCAGGTGGGGGGGATTCTAGTTGCTGGAGTGTGGGTTCCGACGGCCAATTATTACAGATCTAAATGGTAGAGCTCTATAGACCAGGTCTATAAGAGCAGAGTAGATCCTTGTTGCAACCAAAGGAACTGAATTCCCATTAATGGGAGTGTTGGATCCTCTCCCCTAAAGCAGCGGATGCCCTATAGGGGAGTCCATTTAGTGTTAATACTGACTTCTGCCACCACTAGCCATAGAATAGTAGGGGCCCAAAAATTTGAACCTAATTGGTTGGGACCATTCGTTATCACAACAAGTTATAAGTTAGGAGCATATCATTTATCAGCACCCGAAGGGGAACCTCTGCAAGAGCCCATGAATAGCTCTCACCTCAACAAAAATTATGCCTAAATATTTCAAGGTATAGAACCAAAAAATCCAAAAAAATCAAAAAATGTCCTAAAAAAATGGTTACCTTCATGAAAACCTGGAAAACAGGCATCTTGGTAACAACAAAAAAATCAAAAAATAAAAATAAAATAATCCAAAAAAAAATCAAAATAAAAAAAAGGATGAAAAATAGTAAAAAGAAAAATCGTCCTTTAGTGAAAACCACTTCGATGGCACTTTGGGTAGGTACCTTGGTGAAAACTTGGCAAACAAGCACCTTGCTTAAATAAGCACTTTCCATCCATCAGGATCTTTACGGCTTGTTCTACATCATCCATCGCATCTAGGTCTCCATCCATCACTCATCCACTCGCATCCGCACCATAGCTTAGTCCTATTTTTGTATCATGATCCCTCCCAATACTACTCGGCCCATCCTCAAGGTCACTTTGTCCTACCTTTATTGAAGTAGTTCATTACATCACAATGGGGGCATGTTCTTGTATTGAATTCATGTGTATTCTTAAAATCCTTGAATCAGAAAATATCCAAAAACATCAAAACATTATCAAAATCCAAAAACAGGTCAAAAATCATCAAAAGAAAAAAATAGAGTCATCTTGTCAAACTACGTCATCTCTGAGCTTAAACGTAGGCAAGGTTGATCTTTGATCATCCCCTGAGACACTTAGGTCAGTCCTTTAGGAGTTTTTCATAATAAGCTGACAATTCATCATGTATATCCTCATCTGTAAATCGGTCAAGTTGTCAGTCGAACTACGTGGTCCCTATGTGTATAACGTAGGCAAGGCTAATCTGTTGATCAGCTCCCAAGGCCCCTAGGATAGGTCTTTAGGTTAGTCTCTTGGTCAAAATTTTAGAAAATCCTAAAACATTGGAAAATCAAAAATCAAAACATTTAAAATTCTTGAAAAAAATACCAAAAACAACCTCAAAACATTGCAAAACTCCAAAAACATCAAAATATTTGAAAAAATCCATCTGTCTCATCTCACTTGCACCCACAATAAACACCACTCATAATAAACTGATTGTCATCCTCAACCTTTGGTGAAACAGTTAGAAACAAGTCTGGTAGGTTAAAAGTCAAACTCAAAAATGTCAAGTATCAAGTCTAAGTCAATACGTAAACAAGTTGGTCAATTCTTTGTGTCGATAGTCCATCATCCAAATAGTCCCATATCAATCATCTGATTACATCATGTCCTAGGATGAATCCTTCCTACAATGGGCATTATTTATCAGAAAGAGCACTTTGGATAAATGAAATGACGTGCCCCCATCCACTAACATGTCCTAGGATGTATCCTTCGTACAATGGGCATTATCTTTTGGCAATAGTTTCGGTTCTTATCCTTAAAAACACATTCCCTTTTGGTTAGCAGTATTGAAGAACATCAACTTGTTTGTGTGCTTTATCTTTGTCTTTTGACTTATCTTATTGCACTCAGTCCAAGGACCTCTCGATGATATCCAGACGAAGGATTTAGAGAGATAGGAATGGGGCAACGATCATCATTCTTTTGTCTACTATGCTTGTTGGACGTTCTTGTAATATAACCTTGGCGAATGCTTGCTTTGTTAGGTATGTATGGAGGAGGTTTTGCACAACTTTTTGACTATTGCATGGATAGGTTTACATTTCTGTGTTTTGGTCCGAGTTGTTTTCAACTTCTAAAGTGAATCCTAGCAAGTTTTTCATATGTTAGGTGTGAACAAGGATACTCCTATCTGATTGTCAAGTCAAATTCCATCACACTAGGTACAATGCGATCCTAGTTCTTTATACCTTGATGCATCATACCACATGCATTATCAAAAATAAGAAAAGTTGGCCCTTTGAAAATCCCAATTCCTTGGCAAGTAATCATCATCATCATCATTTGCATTTGCACCATATTGTGTCTTCTTGAAATGACTTCTTCTTTTCTTGTTAACCACACTAACAAGGTACTATGACAATTGATCATCATCATCATCACCACCATCATCATTGATCTTGCATTCACAAATCATTAGCATATTGCATAAACATATCATATAGGAAACACATGCATTGCATTTCAAATCATCACATAAATAGGTTATCATAGGCATTCTTCATAGTTAGGTGCATTTATTTCATCACATTTCATCCATTACATTGCATTTATTACATAAATCATCACATAACATTCATTTGCATAAGCATTTCATAATCATTTCACCATTATCACATAATGCATAAACATACACAATAGGTATATAAGTATTACAGATAATCCATCACATACATACTTGCATAACATCATAAAGTCATTTCACACATTTGGTTCATCTTTCATAAAACATTATCATGTCAGTGCATATCATTACATCATATTAAATACATCACATCCATTACATCATCATTCAAATGTTTAGGATAATAGCATTTGTTATTCTAAGCATCTCATAAAACCATCTCATTTGCATCATATCACGACCATTGCATTTACATCATCCATGTCATCCCATAAATAGCATCATAAATCATTCATTACACAAATCATCCCACATAAGCATAAATAATCCATCACATACAAAACGTATATCCATCCATAATCTGTTCATATATAAGCATAATTCACATAACATTTCACGTATATACCATATCATTTTTCATATTACAATCCATATCACATATTAGATTATCCCATTTGCATCAACATAAATAGATCATCATAAAGACAACATCATTACACATCACATAAATACATTTGCATATCATAGGTTAATATAATATAGATCTATTAGTCATAATCAATGCATACATCATCAGAAATAAATGCATCCATAAAAGCATCATTGCACAGCATATAGAAGTAAAATCATCTAGGCATAAATAAGGAGTACACATTGCATCACATCAAAATCACCACCAGCTCATATATATATATATATCATCAATAACACAATTGTCATAGTATAGTAATAAATCAGATCACTGTACAAGTATGTTAATCAGTACAAAAGGCCCACTGGGCTATCAAAAATGAGCCCATAAGGCATGAAAAGTATCGAATCATCCTGATCAAGCTCTGTCCCTATGGATGTTGCCCTCGCCCCTGTCACCATGACCCTCTGCTAGTCTGTGGCTGGCCCGGTCTGAGTACTCTGGGACCTGCTTTTCTCTGGGGATGGCCTCATGATAGTACCTCTAATAGTACTTTGCCTTTCGGATGGCATCCTTGTAGGATCGAACTGACACTGTACCCTGGGAGGAGGAGGCTATCATGCTCGCTATCTATTGTCTTTGGCCTAGCTCAGTAGCTACCTGTAGCTCTACAGCCTATCTCTGCTATACGACTTGATCCCTCTTGGCCCTGAGTTGCTCTCTCTCGACCCTTGCCTGATCTCTCTCAACTGTCACGGCCTAGACCTGGGCCTATAGCTTGGAAATCAAAGTATCCCATGCATCTGTCTAACCCACTAGCTACACCTGTGGCTACACCCAAGGCTAATCCTCACCTCGTGGTGGCTCCTAGTGCTGGTCCTGCATATGCACGTCTCCATGCCCTAGCTGGACTGGAGGCACAACTAGTTGATCCTATCGAATCTCAACTCTCCGTCCTCGTCCTCCCCCTCTGCCTCTGACTCTCCATGGATCCAGAACTACACCTGGAATTGTCAGCCAAAGCAGAGGCCAGAACCAATCTCTATAGGCTTGGGTAGTGCATGGATCTTTGAGCCCCTAATCATAAGCCCATGGATGGGCTACTAGCTATCTGAAGCTATCCACCACCTCTGAACCAGGAATATACCACCCCCGTGAAACCTGTGTCATGGAGTGGGCGAAGACGGCCATGTAATCATCATCTAGCTGATTTTGTGGCTCTCTGAACTAACGTTGTACACACCCAGGCAGGTAGCGCTCAATCATAGTATGATCCCTCCCCTGCATGTACTGGTCCTAGCGGTAATAGAACATTTGATCGGCATCGTCGGCCCATCCAAGCTGACCAAGGTATGGTTGCCAAGTGAAAACCTGCATCTCATCCAAGACTCTCCTCCAATAGGAGATCCTGTGCTCGCCGGTGTGTGTGAAGGACACACCACCTATGTATCATGCCACCAGGGAATTGTTTGGCAACATCAGAACTGAAACAATGTGCGGTCGTAGCACAACAATGTGCTCCCACACCCAGACATGAAGTAGAGTCACCCGTACTCCTAGCGCTTTGTCGTCCATGTAGACGTACTCATGGAGGTCTCAGTAAAGTGAAGGTAGAAGTACAGGCCCCCAAGAAAAATGAACCGGCCTGTCTCAAACCATCCGCTCATAGCAGGATCCCCAACTGGGACTGAAATATCGCCCTTGTCTACTGGGGGCGACGAGACCTGAAATGATGGCTACAATCACCCAGCGGTAGGGGGTGCTAGGATCTTGTGTCGCTTGAGCTCTATCTGCCCCTCACAAAACACAATCTCATCTGTGGCACTCTAAAGCAAGTCTCGCGCCCCTCGTCCATGTCAAAAATTGCTTGACAACAGTGAATCAGTAATCGCAAAATGCGCCAAACATCCTCTAGGGTGACAGTGGCCTCACCAATGGGAAGATTGAATGAAGAAGTCTCGTTGTGCCATCTCTCAGCCAGCGTTGACAGCATCACTAAGTGTGTGCGCATAGGCGTTGCATAGGTAATGTACCGCAACCCCACAATCTGGAGTCGATCCTGGTCCCTGTCGCTCAGGTCTCGTAAGTAGCCAGCTAGGTCCCGCGACATGTGCTCTCAGGAGTAGAGCTCCCTCACCGCGTCCTACGTCAAGAAAGGTCATCATGTTAAATTTTTGAAAAAATCTTCATCGCACATTCAAGAAGTTTCTCCAACGGTGCAACTAGTGATGGTGTCGCAGTTTGATTTCTAATCAAACTCTGACGCTAGGCCCTAAAAGAGAAAAATCGTACCGCCGCAGTGCACTTTATCATTCAGCATCGCACTTTAGGAAAAAATGTGTTGCTGTGTTGCCCTTTGCAAATCCACCTACCAGCTCTGAGCTTAGCGTTGGAGTTTTTAAACTCCAAACTACACTGCCAAGATAGAATATCGCACCAGTTTGATTCTCGAGCAGCGCCATATAGCACCGCTGTAGACGGACCAACTCTTTAAAGCATTAAATGAAGCAATAAACAAAAAATGAAGCTCAAGTAAGGACCACTTACCTGTGCCCCGATGCCAAGTAGTTGTTGCTATATCCGAACTCAATCAGAAATGTGCAAAGGAACCTGTCATTGCGCCATATCGTCAGGAGGTCTAAGCTCAAATCGTGAGGTTACTATTGGAGGTGTTTGAAAGTGACTTGAAAGTGACCCCTCGGGCCCCTTTTAAGCCTAAAAATTAGGGTTTTCTCACCCTAATTGGCTATCCTGCTAGGGTTTTGGACCTATTTTTGTCTGGTCGAGGCTTGTTTTTTATCATTTTATTGCGTTTAGACACGTTTTTAGTCTCCCAGAGCCCTTTCAAACCTGTCGGGTACTTTGTCCTCTTTTTTTGCAAGATCACCCAAAAATTGAAATTTTTGTCCAATCTCTCGATGGGGCATTATAATTGCATGTTTTCTCTCACTAGGCAGCAGTGGGTCAATTTTTTAAAATATCAAAAAAATTGGCTTTGATCAAGATCGTTTATTCTTTGAACCAACGCAACAAGTGCATTGCTTCAAAGAGGCAAAATGTAGACACGTAAAATATATCGATTGACATGGTGCATCTGATCCCGACTACTAACACCATTTCATCCTGAATCATCCTTCGGTCTAACCATTTAATCAAATTTCCCTATTTGATTAAATTCATCAATATTACTCTCTTAAATAAATCATTTTATCTAATTAAGTCAATCTCTTTTGTTAATTAAATCAATTCATCAGATCTAACTATCCCTATTTAATTAAATAATTAATTTTATTTGATTAAATCTCTAAAGTTTATCCATTAAATTAAATAAATTAAAACCTTGTTTGATTTAATCTAACACCATCTCTTTTAATTAAATAAATCAAAATCCTTATTTAATTAATCTCTTATCATATTCCTCTATTATTTGATTTAAATAAATCAAAAAATTTGAGTCAAATAGGTCACATCATCTAACCTCTCTCATTAAATTAATTAACCCTTGATTAATTTAATCTCATCCCAAGTCCCATCCTCTATATTTTTCAAGTTGCACATGAAAATAGATTTAATTCATTTATTAAATCTCTATTTTCTTCACAAGGCATCTTTTGGAATATTCTCCAAATTTGAATTCAAAAATTTCAAGTCAACATGTACATCCAACAAGGCAATAACTTCATCTTACATGTCCTTTGTCTTGACCCAAGTTGAATTTATTGCAATTTCCCTTCCCTCTTGCAAGTCATTTCAACAAATTTGAAATTCAAAAATATGCATTTATTGGCACAATTCTCAAATCTTGCACGTCCTCCATCCACTCATAGATTCACAAGTGGCATCATGCCATTGGATGAATGTTAGTCCCACATTGCTCAAATTTGGACATTCATCCATCTTGGCATTATATAAATAAAGATCTCATATCCTCCTTTGATTATCCACAAATTATGGAAAGTTATTATGCTAAAATATTTAGCCATTTTCATCCATCACCATTGAGTTCTTAGCTAGGTTTTTGCAGACTTTGGCTTGGAGCTCTCATTCTTCATCATCAAAGTGGATCAATCTCCATCAACATATCAAGCTTGCATCTTAGGAATTGGGAAAGGGCCAATTTTCACATCAAATTGGCACCAATTCCCCCACAGGAACATGAGTTTGCACATTTAAATTAGGATTGAATCTATATTTTTTTGTTTCATTGTGTTCTTTGTTGTTTTCTCTCCTAATTCGAAGTTGTAAATGGATTTCATGGGGAATCCTTGTTTTAGCTGGTAATCTCTTGTTTAACTTGTTTGTTCTTGTTGTTTTTCATGTATACACACACACACACACACATATATATATATATATATATATATTTATATATATGCCTCTATGTACGTGTATGTGTACGTATACATGTATTGATACATTTGTATGGGAATGTTTATTTTCCACCATACACATACATGGATATATATACATATGGATATATGTATATACATTATATATATACACATTCAATTCCTACACCAAAATCATAGACAATTATTATGATATTGATAAGAGCCTACGAGCAATATGTCTATACATATACATATACATGTCGTGAGAACCATCAGATAGTTCTACGCGCATAAACAAATCATGCATGAGTGTGCATAGATACGTCTACCTATGTACCCTCATGTACGCATTCCTTCATGCGTATAGTCTATCATCGTCATGTATGTGTGTATGCATACACATTCCTCGTATTTTCCACATATCAATATAGGCATAGTAACAAGGCAAGAACTCACAAGTTCAAATAGATAATAATACACTAAAAAGTAAACAAAACCCTTACTAATATAGACATATTGACTAAGGATGACTTACCAACTTCCCACTTAATAACCCGACTCAATTATTCTACTGTGGTGTGTGTAATCTCAGATAGGTTACATTACTGGTTACTCGACCAAGACCTTCTCCTGAGTGATAGTTCCCCTCTTCTTGGAGGAATTGAACATATACCTACAACCACTAACGCTTGCATACGGTAGTCAACTATTCACAAAATATGTAGTATACATAATACATCTATAAAGTTAGAATATCAATTCAATATTCATCCAATCACATAAATCTATTCCTTCATATAACATTAAATGAGATGACATTCATTTATAAATCAATGATAACAAAGTACAAGTACATTTTATTCATCCACTGAATTCACATTTACCCTACATAATAATAGTAAATAGTGATTGCACAATTAGGGTGTAACATCAGGGACTTGAGAAATTAAGTATATTTGTTGATCTTGTCAGGATTTTGGTTGAAATAAGCCTCAGGATGCATAATATAGGGTCTTAGGGACCTATTAATGATGATATAAAGGTCATAAATGCAAGAGGGCCCAAAATTCAATGTGAAAGTGTAAATAAATACCCTTTTCAACATTAAATTAAGGAAAAATTAGGCCAATTTAACTTAAAAGGGCCCTAAATCCAATGTGAATGTGTGAAACACATTAAAACACTAGATCAAGGCAACATTAGGTCCATTTTAATGTTAATCATTCCCAAATTAAGTGAGAAATTGTACCATCTCCAAAAGGGAGTACAATTTCCGTCATTACACATGTCATCTAACTTTAATATCAACGACCTAAACATTTAAAACCAACATCCAATGCATGTATTAATGGATAGATCATTCCTACAATAGACATCATTTCATATATCAACTAAAAACAATTCTCTCTCGCAAGAGATATGATGGCATTGATGTTTTTGTCATTTTGGTCTTTTTTTGGTTATATCTTTTTGTCTCATTTACATTACTCACTTGAAACTGCCTCGATCTTCAATATCTTGGTATGTCTAGAGGGGTACATAATAGGGCATGATCATTACTTTTTTTTGTTGTGCTTGGTGTACGTTCATGTAAAATGACCTTGGCTAATACTTGTCTTGTGTGTACAGGGATAGTCTCAAATAATACAACGGTTGGTGCATATCAGGTTCTTTATACCTTTTTTGTACTGGTCTCCTTACTTCAATGGCTTCATTCTCTCACATGGTAAAACAAGGTGTTTGTATGTCAGGCATGAACAAGGATACTCCTATTTGTTTGCAAGAGTCAAATTCCATGCAATAGATACAAAGTTACCCTGGTTCTACATACCTTGTTTCATCGTGTCTACTTGCTATATCAAAATATGTATTGCTCTATATTATTTAGAATACCCAAAAATAAAAGCAAAATCATCTATCCTATCTCATCACATGTCCAATAAAATCTTAAAATAATCATCATCATTATATTCTAATCATTCATTCTATCTCATTCTTCTATCCATACTAACATTTCTATCTGAGTGTCATGACATGACAAAAATATATGCATCCACAAACTGTCAATATGTATATCATATCAATCATCCTACATAATCATCATATATCATATGAAAAGTACAAAAAAAGAAAATCATGACCATGGATCATCCATAACATGCGTCCTACATCCACAGAATCATTAGCTACATAATAACATATCGTCATACCATGAATCATCCATAATCAAGGCATATCATATTATCATACCATGAAACATCCATATCATAATACATCATACATCATCATAAGAAATAATGAATGCATACATCATAAGACCATGTCATAGTCGCATAAAAAGGGACAATTGATCTCATATATTATCAAAATTGAAAATGTCATGATACAAAATCTGGTACATTGAGTATGTGATATGATAATATACAATACATATATACATGAGGTTCAAAAGCCATTGAATGTATACAAATTTGTCTACATCAATGATCAAATATAACAAAAGATCATTTTTATAATGTTGAGCTACCTTGAGCTCCCATGATCCTCCCTATCAGGAGGAGGTCGAGGTGGAGTACCCATGATCAGTTGTTATAGATCATTGTGTCTTGGTTTTTGTTGATTCCCTAACGTGGTGGCCACTGCTAGGAAGGAGGTCCTATCAATCCACCCTCTGATAAACTAGATCTTGCAACTATATTTCTCCTTGCATAGAACTTAGGTCATCTCTACTCTCTTAGAGCAATTGGCTTGTATAAGGTCTTGTAATATGTAGCCCCTTGAATAAGAGACCTAGTCTCTCATATATGGTGATCCATAGTAGTCATCGACCCTTGGCCGATCTCAAGTTGCACCCTCTGAGTGTGCTTGGTATCTCTCTATATGAGCCTCATCTATCTCAATTGTGAGTTGAGCCACCTATGCCTTTGCTTGCTAGTGGTGGTGATCTCAACGTCTCACTCTGATGCTTGTGAATCCCTCTCTCCTCTGGGTTAATCCCTCTTAGTGAAGGTCTAGTCTCTCTCTATAGGCATCTAAATCAACTAAGCAGTCACTTGATCCCACTCTAACCTATATCCATTATGCTCTATGTGGGCCTACTGCCTCTCTAATAATACAAGTGCTAATCTGACATTAGGATCTTTGTCATCCCCTCAAGCCTTATGTTGTTGTTGCTATGGATCTAGTTGAGGGGGTACATGTTGATCTTGTAGTGGTGGTCCATGTTGAGGAAGATCCTGACAAGGCACATCATGCTAAGCCACATGTTGTACTATTTGTTGATACTCTATTGCAACTCTTTGTCTTTGACATCTCAAGTTGCTAGGACCTCTATCTGCTCTCCTCCTTTGATCCCCAATGGCTCCAAGCCAATTGACACTAGAAGGATGTGTAAACCAAAGTGGTCTCCTTGGGAATCACCAAGCATCATAGTCTCGTGTCATCCTTGAATTATCAGGACCACCTGCCCATCCCCATGCAAGGGGAGCCATTTTCTCAAACTCACTGAGTAATGTCTGCGGTACAACCATACCATTCCATGTTGGAATCTATCACACTATGCAAGCATAAATAGCATGGTAGTCATCATCAAATACTACTTGCTTCTCTCCAAACTATGTATAGATCATGTCCAATAGATATCTCTCAAGAAAATGAATGGTATGCCCAATCAACCAACGATTTTGTCTATAGAAATTCATATGAAGATGATTGTCACTCCATGCCTCGCATCAAAACCATGGTCACCAAAAAATCTCAATCATGTCACTAATAAATGCTCTCTAATAGTACAACTCTCCAACTCACCTGTATGTCACCATTAAAGCATATCGATATGAAAAAGGATCTCAACTATCTATGTTTGACATCCAATCGACTGAGTCACTATTATGAACTCACATGCAAATACATGGAGAAAACTCACACCTAGTGATAGACTAGTCACTCCCCTATAGTAGACCTAGTGTATGTCATGATATAAATGAGAAAGGATGTAGGGTCCCCATGCATAAGTATTACCCTCTATAGCCATATCGTCGATCATCCATCCCCATCCAACGGGAAACTGTCATGACTATCTAGGTAAATGCAAAAAGATGAATCCATGAAACGTGGAAGTTTTTGCCTTAGAAAAAATCCCAATCGGCTTCAACAAAACGGGATCTGATTTCGCTTCAGGGCCCTGAGCCTAAAACAAGATAAAAAACAAGATCCCGTTTTAAAACGAGCCATTTATAAAAATATATATATATATCTTGTATAACTTTATGAAACAAGATCTTGTTTCATAAAGGCATGCATAATTATTTTTTTTATGAAACGAGATCCTATTTTCTAAAAATTAAATATTTGGTTGGATTTTTTCCTTGGTTTTTGGTTCGAGAATAGGCTTGGGGACCCGAACCTTAGCTTTGGACCTAGTTTGACCTACAACTTGAAGGTCATGTCAATGTCACAAGAAAATAGTGACTTTGGAAATATGTCTAAAGACCTTTTTTGTAGAATTTTTTGATTAAATTAAAGCACATTATAGATGAGACATTGTAGATTCCAAATATGTAAATTTTTTTTACAATTGGGTTATTTTTTTTATTTTTCAATTAAGTTATGATGAAACTAGTCCATAAACTTGAAATATCAAGGATTTTTAGTATTTTAATAACTTTTTATTAAAATATTTTTGCATAAAAAAAATTGCATGAAAACGTACTTCAGAAAATTCTTTTCAAATTGAAAAAAAAATCAAAAATGATAAGTTTAGGTTATCTTAAGCGTGATGTACACGACAATTTTTCAAAACAACAAATATGGCCAATAAAAAATTAACAAAAAAAATATTCAATAAAAAATTACAAAAAAATATTGAAAACGTGCTTCAGTGAGCTAGAAATCTTTTCCCAAAAGGATTTAGAAACATATGATTATTTAGGTCAAAATATGGATGATGTACACATGCATGGTATGGTAAAAAAAAATTACTTTTAAACAGTGGTTTTTAGAAATGCCTATTGAAAATCAATTTGTATCATCTGGGTATTGAAATAAATTACATATTTGGAAACTAGACTTTGAGTACTACATTTTTATGATTAGTGACTTTTTCAAGATTCCATCTCTAAGTGCTTGAAATTTTAAGGTCAAATGTATCAAATTCTGAAAATCAAGGAAAACACTTCCACTTTTTGGCCAAAAACTGGACTCAACTTCTTGCCAGCACCAACCTATCGAGCATCAAAGGCCCCATGATAAGTCCAAATAGGATCAAAACAATGTCATCTACCTCTCTAACATAATGATGTAAGCCAATCTATCCATCAACCACCTCTATCTCATCCACACCTAGGACTCTTGTCATGGACATTGCTCCTTGATCCATGCCATACACAACTTGAACATCTTGAATAGGAACTCTAAGAATGCACCAAAAATCCTCCAAAGTGATAGTGCACTCTCCTATGGGTAGATGAAATATCAATGTATTAGACCTCTATCACTAAACAAGTGCAATCATCAACACCTTGTGTGCCCAGATGTCAGGAATATATAGTGTGTGATATAGACCAATCGATGATAGAAACTTGACCTTGACCTTCCGAATGGCAACGAGCTTCTCCAAAATCACATGCCTCCACTCCTGGGAGTAAATGGGATGAATCATCACATTCAAGAATAGCATCCACAATGTCAATTTATCAAATTTTGGATAAAAACCTAAGGTCTGCGGATCAAAAGAACAAACACATTGCTATGCACAAACACACTAAAGTATAACAGTCGGACATAGACTTATTTTCAAACATGGTAAACCCACAAATACAAACATGAATGCATTTTTAAATGTGTCACTCTAGCCATGTTGGTCTATCCCAAATGTACTAGGTGTCCCAAATGCACCACGTTATAAAAAAATTGACATTCCACGAATACAAACACAACTCATTGGTGTACAAAGGAGTCGATCTGTGAATCAATGCATTTTTTCCCTCCCTTTGGCTATAAAATTAACAATCTAAAGCTACGTGCAAGTAAAAATTAACATAGTACATACCACTAGGCCTGCTCTTGTTGGCCTCTAGAACCGTTTAACTAGGTTTGCACGATGTGGGGCCTAAGGAATGAATTCCATTATAAGGTGTCCTAGCAGAATGGATGCTTAGAGCTCTAGAATCTCACAAAGCGAAGAGTACAAATGATGATATTTTGAGCCTAAAATCCTATATATGGTGCCAAAACCGTAGGGTTTTACTCTCGATGGACTTCCTAGCCTATTTTTCAACCTTCATCATTGATCTTGACCACTTTATCAACTTCCCAAGACTTTTTTTTTCCTCTCTCAGTAGAAATACTCTTGTAACCTTGTCGTGATCTTGAACTATTTTTTTTCGGTTGATCCCTCGATAGGGCAACACATCATCATTCCTTTGTCCACTAGGGCATAGTGGGGCATTAGATAATTTTCCAAAAAAAGTTGAGCAGTAGTAGATCTTTGAGACAACGCAACAAGTACATGCTTAAAAGAGAGGAAAAATATAGACACCTAAAATTATCCTAAATGTATCACACATCCTGATTTCACCAACAAACACCATTTCCCTCATTTTCACCTAATTCCTCTATTTAATTAATAATTTCCAATTATTTGATTAAATCCATCTTTTTCATCTATTAATTGAATAATTGACATTATTTAGTTGATTCATTCTTTTTCACCATTTCTTACTAATTTTTCCCTTTAATTGAATAATTTCCAAATATTTAATTAAAATCTAGTTTTCTTCCTTCCTCCATAATTGAATAATTTTTATTGTTTAATTAACAAATCTAAATTTTCCTCTATCCCACATGATTAAATAATTTTTAATTATTTAATTAATAAATTATAATTTCTTGTTGTATATCCAAAATTGGTCTGGAGAATATTAATTAAATATTGAATATTTAATTAATAAAACATTTATTTCTTCTACTTTATAAATAAATTGCAAAGTTTATTTATATAGTTTGTATTTCTTAATTCCTCTTATCTAAACCACTTTCTTCATGATTTAATTAAATAAACAAAATTTAACTAATTTGTTTTATTCAATAAATTCCCTTTCATTAAATTTGAATTTTTAATTCGAATTTTGTCACATTTCTCCATATTCTTACCTCCTTCCACATCATCTTCCATCTCATCATGTGTCACATGAAAATAGTTATTTCTTATTTCTAAAATGGGTATTTACCCTCAACAAACTCAACAAACTCAGAGACACATGGCTTCTTCTTTCCATTTATTCCTTTCTACACTTGGAAAGATTGTTCTATTAAAGGGGACAACTTCCTTAATTCTCTCTAACCTCCTTATTTCTCACCGTCGATCTCTCCAGAGTTAATCCTGATCGTCCATTGCTACCAACTCACCTAATGCCTTGTTGAAATCTATAAATAGAGGCTCATTTACAACTTTTTCATAAGAGAGTATTGCATAATATTACTCTACAGAAATCATCTTAGCATTTGAGAGCTTAGTTTGCATTTTGATTCAACATTTGGGATAGTTTAGCAAGTAAATTAGAATCACGGTTGCATTCTTAGATGTGTCTTAGTTTGTATACAATATTTAGAATCATTCTCATAGCATTTCCATTAGTTCAATTTAGCATTGCATCATTTCATTAGTATTTTGTATACATCAATTCACCATTTAGCATATCATTTAGTCCATTATCCAACAAATTTGTCAAAATCATGTAGGTGTAGATATAGTTTATGCATTCTAGTTTAATGGCTACTCATTTCTTAGGTGTCATCCCTATAATTCAATGCATAATTAAGATCTGAGAGCACTATTACCAGGATCTTTAAGAATAGAGGAAGATGGAATGGCTTTAAGGAACCATTTTATCGAATTGTGTTGTTAATTTAGATTTCCTTAATATAATACATTGCATTTGTTGTGTGTTATTGATTACTTTAATTCACATATTTTCTTACACACATAAATTGGCACCCACTGTGGGGCCTAGCCCCCGTTATTTTAATACTTTTTTGGAAAGTGTGCTTTACAAGTACGGGCGTGAATTTCTTTGGCGCATACGAAAGATTCTCTGACGCATTCACCCACTGTTTCAACGCAACAACATGTTTCTTCGGCACATCCATGCCATTTTGTGGGGCATCAGGGGGTTTTTATGGCTCATTCACTATTTCTATAGCACATTTACTATTCTCTGTGGCACATTCATTGTTTTCTATAGCGCATTTACCTTTCAGTGCATCAGCTTACTATAATTGCGCATTTGATTTTCTTTGCAAATTTCTTTTGGGTCTGAAAACTAACAAATGTTTTTATGTTGTGCAAGCTTTATGAACACTATCAAAGACTCTGTTGAAACTCAAGAATGTTGCCAAAGAAACATTTATTGCAAACTACTAATAAATTTGATGCAGGGGCTAGAGCGATTTGTGTTATTTCCTTTTTACTTAATTTTAGGAGTCTAGATTAATTAGAAAGGAATGAACACCATGTTTGTTATGTGTATTGAATGGTAGGCATATGCTCTCCCCTTAACTAGGTGATGAAAAAGCCAAACCCATTCATGTTTATCTGCGAGTGTGAGCGGAGTATACAGCATGTGTGCTCTCTTTATTCATGTGAAATAAATATTGATTAAACTATGGGTATACTTTCTTGCTTTTGTTTATCTTAGAGGGATTGCCTTGTGGGAAAAAGTAATCACCCAAGGGAATGACGCAACCAGTAAAATGCTAAAACCAAGTGACTTCCAGCTAGTATATAAGTGTGGGTACTTGTTGAAAGGAAAGTATCACGCGGATGGTTCTGACAAGAAGGGAAGCAATGGTCTCTTGCCACATGGATCATCCCCCATGAAAGGAATGTCTCTACTAGAACCCTTGTCATAGATTGGCCAAAAACCTTTATCTATTCTTTGGTGCAGCAACGGTCGTTGCAAAGGCATCCACATTCTCACAGTTTTTAGTAGAGATGATCAGCCTGTCATGGGAGTTTTATGGGAGCTGGAAACTTGGTTGACCTGAGAAGTGAGTGCAATGTAAGGGGGAGCCCAGGTGGCCAAGCTTCTGAATTCATCCACTAAGAATAAGTGTGGTTGGGGTAAAACCCGTGTGGAATCCAAAAGAATATAGTCTTTCATAGCCATAGGAGTGTACATTTCTTGATTGTGTTTGTCAAAGTGTTTTCAAAACAAACTTCAAACAAAACCTTACACACTGCAAGTGCAAAACTATGATTCAGAAAACACATCATTTGAAACAGACCATTCTCTGTATAAAAAACTAGAAAAATAAAGTAAACTGGCAACAAACTGTTACATTCCCCAGTTCAGCGCATACACTATTTATTTTGGTGCATTCACTACTTTTTCCAGTGCATATACTCTATATTACAGCACATTTGCCACTTTTACCAGCACATCCCTTGCACTCTGTGGTGCATACACTTGAAACTTTAGTGCATATGAGCTATTTTGTAGCGCATACACCTGATTCTTTGGTGCATCTAAACCTTTATGTGGCACATCCAATCCATGCTATAACGCATCTACCTTTCAGCACATACACTGACTGTTACGGTGCATCCACCAAAAGTCACAACTAGAGAGTTGAATTTGACTCCTATCCGACATTTTGAAACCATATTTAGGGATCTTTTCTAATTCAAAATCATTCCTTAGGAACAACAGAGTCTAAACATGTCCTTTGTCAAATGATTTCATGAAAGATTAAAATTTGGAAACCAAATTCTATAGTTCTTAGTCCAAAAGCTCATCAAAAACGTCTCTCAACACTCTACAAATTTAGAGAGAGACTGCTCTTCAATTTCTACAAAAAAGCTTCAAAGAATAATCCTAACCTGTTTTCATTTTACTATTGTCAAACTCTAAGACTTTTCCAAAGATTTGAACATCTTGTTTAAGAAGGAAATTTGTTCCCCATTTCACCTTTGGAACCAAAATTTTAGAATCTCCTCAAGTTTAGAATTATTCCTTACGTTCCTTAGAGTCTAAACTTGCTAAAATTTACCTCCACAAGTGAAATTCTTTACCTAAACTTTGATTAAACATCTTAAAGTGCCAAATCACCATCAAAATCCAAATTTGATCATCAAGTTGAGTTTCCCCATCAGGATTTATCAGCCTTCATCCATAAACAACACACTTTACATAAAATTTTATTCCCTTAGTCCCATCAATAGGATTCATTATTCTATTCGACCTAGGTATTCCTTTGGCACTCCCTAAATAATGATCAAAATTTAGCAAACCTTCATCACTTGCATGCTCGTTTTAACAAGGTCCCAAAAGCAAAAACTTAAGGACAAGGAACTTGAACCTCAAAATACCATGGGTGAACCAAAAGAAAATCCCTTTCACAAAATTCCTCAAAATGAAATAAAAGAAATATACCAAGCTAACCAAGATCCAAAATTTCACAAATTTCTAGAAGGAATCTTTGAAAAGGATGGAGAAAAATACCTTCTAATGTTAGCAAACCAAGGGGTCAAATTACCAAGTGATTTGATGTCAATAAGTTGAAAGGAACCCCAAAGAAAATTGAAATTGAAACACCAAATATAGATCAAATGGCTACCCTAACAAATCAAATGAAGAACCTTCAACAATAATTGCAAGACATGCAAGGAGGGGCTACCAAAAGATACTTGTTGCAAGATATTAGTCCCTACCCCTTTGATAGAAAGTTAAACATGATACCATTTCCCCCCAATTGTGACTTACCAAAATACAACAAATACAATAGAAAATATGATCCCATAGACCATGTGAGAGAATTTCAAACCATGAGTCTTGAGTTTACTCATGAGGACACATACTTAATAAGACTTTTTCCTCATAGCTTGGGAGGCCATTGTATGGAATGGTTTTCAAAACTACAACCAGGCATAAAATCCTTCGAAGAACTTGTCAACAAATTCATCACTCAATATTCATATAACATTACACATAAGATAACCATGAAGGATCTTTGTAATACCAAACAAAAACAAGGAGAATATTTTCTCGTATTCTTACAAGGGTGGAGAAGGTTATTCACTCGATACGCTCATCCCATACCCGAACAAGAAAATATGGAGATTTTTGTTGATAACTTTAATAGTGAAATGAGTTATAGGCTGCAATTACAATGTCCCCCTAGCTTTAAGAAGATGGTAGAAAACGGTATCAAAATCGAAGAAGCCTTAGTCAAAAGAGGGGTATTGAAAATTCACAATGAAGAATCAAACAATTCTAGCTCTTCCAACAATCACAACAATGAAAAACCCAAATTTTGGACAAGGAACAAGAATGCCAACGATGGTGCCACCGAAACACATAATGCTAAACTGGTCTTTAATCTATCAGGGACCACAACCAAGACCGATCAAAACATCAATCAAGGAACTAATCAAAATGTCAACCAACCCAATAATCAAAACAACTGTAATCAAAGTAACACCTCATCCAAAACTCCACCTTATCAAACACAATCAAACCGCAAAAAATTTATGCCTTTGGGTCAATCACACAAATCTACATTAAGGAAACTTCTTGAAAATAACCTCATAACATTACTTAACACTCGAGGTTTTGAACCAGAAGTAAAATCATCATGGTGGAATGATGCCTATTATTGTGAATTTCATCAGTGTAAAGGCCATCAAACAAATATCTACATGCAATTGTAACATAAAATACAAGATTTGATAGATGACAAGGTCATACGAATAGAGGGACTCCAAACAAATTCCAATCATGGAGCATTTAAAAATCCTCTACCAAATTATGAAAAGGGGAGTCCTCTACAACCAACAACAAGGGAAAGAACATAAACTATGTCCATGATACTGTCATAAATCATATCTCAACAGCAAAAGATCAAATGAATACCATTGAAACCAATGATAATCAAGACATTATTGAAGCCATAATCCAATCTATGACACTCCAATTGAACAAGAACAAGACATCAATATCCTTGAAAATCAAATCAATGGCACCAAACCAGATATGGCTGCAATTGATACTCAAGTCAATGTCATTAAAATCAATGGGAAACAAGACAAAAAACCAGTGAATGCAACCATGAGAGCACAAGCCAAATACGTCTTAAAAGGAAGTTCATCTAAAACACCTACTGCCTCATCCAATCAATACAACATATTGGACCAATTACAAAAGATCCCTGCACAAATATAAATATTGGAATTGCTCAATATTTCACTCACCCACAAAGAGATTTTGGAAAAAGCCCTAATGGACACAACAGTGCCAACAAATCTGGAAGTTTGTAAATTTGAAACCATGGTGGGAAATTTGACCACGTCACATTGCTTATCCTTCTTAGAAAACTATGACGCATCTATTTCTCATTCCCACAATGTTGCTCTTCATATTGAAGTCATAATTCATAAACATCGTGTCAAATGCATCCTAATAGATGGAGGAGTCGACTTGAATATATGTACTTTAAATATTTTTAGTGCCTTGGGATTTTCTGAGAATGTAATTGACTCAAAGAAAAAGATTACAATAAAAGCATATGATGATGAGGAAAGACCTTCACAGGGATTGATTATTTTACCTATTCAGGTAGGACCAATTCAGAAAGATGTAATCTACCAAGTCTTAGATAATGACTTTACTTACAATATACTATTGGGTCGCCCATGGATCCATGAAATGCAAGTGGTCCCATCAACATACCACCAATGTCTCAAATTCCCTTGTGATGGCCAAGAAATTACCATTTCGGCTGATTCAAATAGCCCTTAGTATTGCAATACCCTAAAATCTATCCAAGATGTCTTTGTGCCTCATAACAGAGAAGCTTCCACTTCCATCCCTTCCAATGATCAGAGCCAGTCAAGTTCATCTAAACCGGTGGTCATTTCCTCAAATCATGAAGGTCAATCCAATTCCATGTCTAAACAGTTTAAGAAGAAAGAAGTAGTTGCTCCTTCCACATCGTCAAATCATGAAGCCCAATTAAATGCTCTATTGAAACAATTTGAGAAGAAATTCCAAGTCAAAGATAAAGTTGTGGGTGAATATTTCATTGAACAATCCTTGTGACTTCCACATTTCTCTTCCCCAAAGTCATATGGGAAACCCTCAACATCAACACAATAGACATCACAACCAGTTACCAAATTTGATGGTCATTTTATAAAAGAAAGCATTAGGTTTGATGAGGCAAAATACAAAGATATCCTAAACTGGCTCTATAGGGATGAAGAAGAATCTCAAGCAGCAATTGCAAATGTACAAACAACACAATATGGAAAAGGCTTCACTATTTTGGAAAAGATGGGATACGAGGGAAAAGGCCCTGTAGGAAAAAGGAAGGAAGGAATTGTAGAACCAATTCAACCACTCTTAATCAATCCAAAGACAAAACCCTGCTAGGTTATAAAGAGGAGATAAAAGAAAAGATGACTTTGAAGGTGGTTGAAATAATCTTGTAGCTACAAGCTAGTGATGATAATGAAACCAATTCTAATGAATATGAGTGGGATTCACTAGCAGAAGAGTCTTTTCATGACAAGGACATTGATTTGGTACACAAGTATGCACCCTACTCAAAGAGGGACAAGTTTTAGGTTCTAGACTGCTTGAATTAGAATCACAACACATTAATGACTCCATCGTGGACCATTCGACTCGAAGTGAAACAAATAATTCAGAGGAAAGTTACCTTATAGACCTTAATTTTTCTATTGGAAAAATTGAAGACACCACCATTAGGACTCTTACCATCTCCGACCTTAACCAGTCCAGTGACTTCTTACCTCTAGTACATCCTGAACTCATAGATTGGGACCAAACTAAGCCATTTGATATCCCTACATTTTCAAATGATGATGCAATCATTAATTTCCTCTATGCCAACAATCCCAAAATAGATTCCACCATTGAACATCATAACGAAGCTTCCAAATAGGGGAGTATCAAATCTTCCAACTGCAAAATGAATAATACAAGAAATAGATCTGATGGTGAAAATCATTCAATGGCAATATCAAATCTAGAAAAAAGTAAAAACAAAGAGTGCATCCAATGGCGAAAACCTCTCTAAGGCGTCAAAGGATGGAACATTTGATACTCTCCTAGAGCACTTCCAGGAAATATCAAAGGTGTTGATTGAACCCACCCAATATGTCAATATTAGTAGTGAAGAGGTAGTGAAGACTATCCATCTAGCAGCATCTTTCACAAACCAAGAAAAACCAAACTTCCTCAAATTTTTCATAGAAAAAAAAAAGTCAAGTTTGCTTGGTCATATGCTGACATGCCAGGGATTGATCTAGAACTCATCATGTATCATCTCTCTTTACCACTAGGAGTAAAACTAGTCAAGTAGAAACTAAGGAAAAGGCCTCCACATATTGCCTCATTGGTAAAAACAGAGTTGAAAAAGTTGTTAGATGCAGGATTCATCAAACCCATTGACTATGTTGAGTGGATCTCCAATATTGTACTAGTCTCAAATCCTAATAAAAGCATTTGTATTTGCATGGATTTCTGAGATCTCAATAAGGCTTGTCCCAAAGATGATTTTCCTCTACCTAACATAGACATCATAGTGGATTTAATAGCAGGACATGGCATGTTGTCACTTATGGATGGTTTTTATGGTTATAATCAAATCAAGATTACTCCAGAGGATCAAGATAAGACATCCTTTACATTTCCATGGGGAACATTTTGTTGGAACGTCATGCCATACGGATTGAAGAATGCAGGAGCCACTTATCAATGCGCCATGACAACCATTTTTCATGATATGATGCATATTGTCATGGAAGACTATGTGGATGATCTATTGAATAAATCATATACCAGAGAAGGACACTTAGAGATCTTAGAGAAAATCTTCACTAGACTGGAGAAGTTCAATGTACGACTGAATCCAAAGAAATGTGTTTTTGGGGTGACTTCAACAAAACTCCTGGGATACATAGTTTCAAAAAAGGGCATTGAGGTAGATCTAACAAAATTTAAAGCTATCATGGAAATTTCGCCACCCAAAAACATCAGTCAACTACGATCTCTACAAGAAAGGTTCCAATCAACCCGAAGATTTATTTCACATCTGCAAACAAGACCCATCCTTTTACTCACTTACTACACAAAAATGTTTCTTTCTGATGGGATGAGAAATGTGAAGGATCCTTCAACCAACTGAAATAATACCTAATGATTCCACCTATATTAGTACCACCAGTAGAAGGAAAACCACTCTTGTTATACATTGCAACAATTGAAGTATCATTGGGAGCGCTGTTATCACAAGAGGATTTGGCAGGAAAAGAGAGGGCAATTTACTACATCAGTAGGATGCTAAATGGCTATGAGATCAATTATACATCCATTGAAAAATCTTTTCTAGAAGTAGTGTTTGCTACGCAACAGCTACGACACTACATGCTAACTCACACCATCAAGTTAATAGCCAAAATAGATCCACTAAAATACCTCCTTAGCAAAGCTAACCTAATGGGAAGACTAGCCAAGTGGGTTATGATAGTAAATTTGACATCCAATATGTGGATAGGAAAGAAATAAAAGGACAAGCAATCGTTGACCAGTTAGTTGAAGCACCTCTACTAGATGATCATCCTTTGCACGTTGAATTTATAGATGTTGATGTCCTTACCTTGGCTACAAACAATGGACATTATACTTTGATGGATCACACACCCAACATGGATCAGGGGTCAAAATCCTATTTGTCACTCCACTAGGACATACCATAGCAAAATCATACAGATTGATGTTCCCTTGTACCAACAACATGGCAAAGTATGAAGTATTAATCATCAACATTAAAATAGTTGTAGAATGGAAAATTGTAGAATTGAAAGTATATGGAGATTCTTAGTTGGTCATTAACCAAGTCAATGATGATTATCAAACAAAGGATGAAAAAATGATGCCCTACAAAATAATTATTGATGATTTTAAGAAATATTTCATGGAAATCAAATTTGAATAGATTTCAAGAGTGGATAATAAAGTTGATGATGCCATGGCCACTATTGCTTGCTTGTTGCAAATTCTAGAGAAGAGAATTCATTATGAGTTCTTGGTGGAACAACTATTTTCCCCTACTTATAATGATACCAAGTCCCATATTATAGGTCACTTAGTTGATACCAATGCCTCAATCTATGGTGAAATTTATACCTACCTAAAAGATAACACCCTTCCACCTAACCTGTCTAGAAATCAAAAATGAAATTTCATTTGTCGAGCTGCCCAACATACTCTTATTGCAAATTTACTATACCAACAAGGTCTTGATGGAACTCTCCTCCGATGTCTGGAACGCGATGAGTCTGAAATGGCTTTACAAGAAGTTCATGAGGGTGTTTGTGGAACTCATTCAACCGGTTTAACCTTAGCCAAGAAACTCCTTCGTTTAGGATATTACTAGCCAAGCATGGAGAAGGAGTCTTTCCATTTCATCAAGAAATGTCAAAAGTGTCTGATTCGTGGCAACCTCATCCATGCACCAGTGCAAGAACTTCAGCCTTTTGCATCAACATGTCCCTTTTGTCAATGAGGACTAGATCTTGTTTGTAAAATCCATCCATCTTCGTCTAATGGACATAAGTTTATCATCACAGCTACAGAATACCTCACCAAGTGGATTGAAGCCATTCCTTTAATCACCATCACAGGAAAGCAAATTTCATCATTTTTTGGTACAACATTCATCAATCGATTGTCACTGATAATGGAAGACCGTTTAAAAATCAAGATATGCAAGAATTGTGTGAGAAGTTCAACATTTAGCATCACTTCTCTACACCGTACTATCCTTAGGGAAATGGTCAAGCAGAGGCTTCCAACAAAACCATTCTAAAAATCTTGAAGAAAATGGTCAATGGCGTTGGATGTGACTGGCACATCCAATTAAACCATGCTTTGTGGGTGTACTACACTAGTATTCGCACACCAATCAAAGCCACACCATATGCTCTGGTGTATGGATCTGAGGTCATTGTATCCATTGAAGTTGAATTTCCATCACTCCAGGTTTCATTGAAGGGTATCATCTCTGATGAGGACTATCGGGTATCTAGATTGCAAGAACTTGAACTATTAGATGAACGATTCCAACATTCAATGAACCGCCTAAAATCCTACCAAAAATGGATGTCCAGAAGTTACAATCATAAATTCAAACCCAGAACATTTCAAGTTGGTGACCTGGTATTGAAGGAGAACCCGCGCAATCAGCAGGACAGGGAGAAGAAAGGAAAGTTTGAACCAGATTGGTTGGGCCCCTTTGTCATTGTGTTAGTCTATGGATTAGGATCATACCAACTATCCACGCTAGAAGGAGACCTATTCAAAGAGCCCATGAATAGTCTCCATATCAAGAAATTCTACACATGATTCATTTATTGCATTGGTAAAAAGTCTTGAAAAAAACCAAAAATATCAGAAAATGTCCTGAAAAAATGGTCACCCTGGTGAAAACTTGGAAAACAAGCATCTTGGTGACAACAACAAAAAAATTAAAAAATACTAAAATAAAAATAAAAATAAAAAAGACAAACAAAATACAAAAAAAAAACAAAAAAGGAAAAATACAAAAAATCCATAAAACCTGAAGAAAGTGCAATAAAAGCAAGTAGTGAAAACCTGGCAACATGCGTTATTTGTGACAAGTTGGCTTCTTTCTCTATTGGAACGTGTGTCGACAACATTGGTTATTTGTTATCACTATCCACATTCTTCATTTGAGCCTCATATACATATTATGTTATGTCAGCCATGTCTCACTTTGGCTTGTTGATCATTGTACATATCCATAATTAAATTGGTTTGTTTCCATTGGGGGAAATCCATCTTTGAGCTTAAAACAACAGACAAACAACGGTATGACAACATGGTAAAAAAACAACAATCAAGTGGGCTACAACTTTGAACATCAATCAGACTCACCAAAAACAATCATCTGAACCAACAACAACAAGATCAATCAAAAACAAATTTCATTTGGTGATGATACTCTGAATCATAGTTTTATCACTTTAACACAAATGTTCAAACTATTTCCATTGTTTTTGTTGTTATCAATTCTCAGGAGCAACTCAAGGATGTCGAGAACTAGAGAAGCTATGATCAAGAATGATATTTTTCTTTGTCTGTTATTTGTGAGTTGATCATTAATACTATGTGAATCATCGTGGGATGTTCTCTACAAAGTATCATTGATGACATTCTGAATTCACATAGGAAAACGATTAACTCTTGTCTGTTTATGCAAGGAATTCTTAGGTCATCTCGGTCCAATTATACCTAGATGCTTGTGTTAACTTGCACTATAAAACATCATGAAAGTAGTACTTAGGTCATCATGGTCTAATTACACCATCAATGTTTGTACTCACTTTAAAAAATTTAAAAGCTCAATGATGATACAAAGTACAATAAATTAATTGCTGGGATGACAACATTGCATGTTTAGGTTGCATTCATATTAGGTGTTGTAGTGGTATTTATAGATTTCTCCAATGCTAGTACAATATTACGAGTGATGTTATTTCTATCATTAAAAGATTGAGTGCATTTGACATTACCAAAAAGATCATTCACATTTTAGGTGCATAAGCGTTAGGACATCATTCATAGCATTGTCATATCATTTTGTCATTCATCTAGTCATCAGATCATAAATTTGCATTATGAAAAAATAAAAATGCATTATCATATCATTTCATCATCCATCTAATCATTAGATCACATATTGGCATCATGAAAATCCAAAAAAAAAGCATTGATCATACCATTTCCATCCATATACATTTAGTCATACATTTGCATCATAAAACACTAACATATGTAAATTTACATTCATCGATTTCATATATGCATTCATATATTTGCATCGGAAAATTAAAAAACACAGAGCACCATGCATATCATACATCATAATAGCATGCATCCATAAGAACATATAGAATTACCCATCATTAGTTAATCATTTTATTCATCCATTTCCTTCATTAATAATACCATCCATCCATCCATTTCATATTTTGCATCACATATTTGCATCAGAAAAGTACAAAAAACATAGCATTTAGCACATTCCATTCACACAATTAGATTCATCACAAGGGACATATAGATGTCATTCATAAAACATCATAGAATCATAACACATGTTGCATTCATAACATATCATATCACCATCATAAAACATCATATATCATACACAATAGGAAATTAAATGCATCCATCAGGATCAAAACACATAAACACATAGGTCAACCATCATCATCACTGCATATATATCTCAAAAATATGTCAAATGTACAAGGATATCAGAATATGAAAAAATACATAATAAAAAATGGCAGTAAATCATTAAGTATTAGTGTATACATGTCCACATCATAATAAGAATCAAATATCAGAGCTAGGTAGTGCTCCCCCCAGATGGTGTTAGTATCCTTGAACCTATACCTCCCATTGTACCTGATGGACCAGCACCTAGATCTCTTCGATCTCTAGGCAATCGTTGTGTGACACCTACACTCATTGTCTAAAACTATGATCTACTTGATCGAGACTGGGTAAAGCTCTCTCGCCGCTTAGGAGGGACCAGCTCATGATACCGACCTTTGTAAAACTCAACCACCTAGATAGTACGGTGAATCTTCTAGAAATAATCTGATGACCTAAAATTTGTTGCAGCGTGCTGCAATCTCTCAGTAATGGCCTCTACCTGCTCTGCCCGTCATCTCAGTGCATCTCTCTTAGCAATCAATGCAGCAACCTGACCCTGTACCTATCCCTGGCCTTGCACCTGTGCTAGTTGTTGTTTGGCAGCATCCCTCTTGATCGTCAAAGTCTATATCTGCCCCTAGGCCTATAAAAGTTGTGCCTGAACCTGTGAAAACAATTATGTCTATGTCTGTAACTATCACTACACCTATGTCAACTAGCCCTGAAAGGTCTGGACCTGGGCATGCAATGTTGTAATCTGGGACTGTTGTTGCTGCAAAGGCAACTGTATTTGTACACATTGCTGCGCTGCTGCCACTAAGGATCACCTCCTGCGAGGCACTCTGACATCCAATCCTGGGTGAGCACCACCTCCTCCATCTCCACCACCACTATTATCTATGTCGTCATCCCCACCATCATCACCATCTCCATCGTCATCACCACCCTCTCCCTCCTCATCTCCACCACCTCTACCTTGCCTCTGTCTGGGTGGTATGTCCTCATCATCCTCTAATGCTAGAACTGGCTCATCAGGTCTAGAGATCCTCAGAAATGGATGCCCAACAAAGTATTGTGAGTAGTCCCTGGTCATGTAACCCTCAACGACCTCTGGATGGTAGTCCCAGATCATTGGTTGTAAATGATGATACTAATCACAAGCGACATCATAAGATAAGGTTGGGCCCCACTTGGTCGCATCTTGTTGCCTCTGTGCATACATGGCCAATCCCTGTGGTCTCCCCTGCACCTGGCCTTACTTTCTGAGCACCCTCATCAATAGGAATCTATCGATAATAAAGTGTGTCTGTCCAATGAGGTACCTAGCTATAATAATATATGACATTTCCAAATGATCGTCGAACCACTGCTCACAGTTTACATATGGCCACCATGTAATAGAATCCAAGTCATCTAATACCTGTCTCCAATACTCTAATTTTCCCAACTTATGTTGGACAACTGGGCCTACATAACCATAGTCGTAGGGTATCCCAAATGGCCGAAATTTGTCGTTCTCTAGTTGTGTCACTGCAATATGCTCCCAAGCCCACGTTTGTAACAGGGTCACACCAGCGGATAGACTAAACCCTCTGAGATAAACTACCTAGTGCAAATTATGGTATAATTGTGCGAGCATGCATGTACCCCAGGCAAAACGGGTCCCAAACTAAATCATCTACTCTAGTGTCTGACCCCAACCGAAGAACAATCCCCTTGCCCTCTTGTTGGGACATAAGAAGCCATTGACAAATCCCTCAAGCACAGAAGGTAAAGGGGCATACCTCTCAAACATCTCCTGCCAAGACATCTCATACCCAGCAATATGGTCATCATGGAATAACCAGTGTAGGGAATTTGTACCTCCATGCTCGATGTGGGCATAATTCACAATGCCACCCATCACAGGAATCCACAAAATCCTCAGTCATCCTCTGGCATCATAGTCATCTCTCCAGTGGCTAGATAAAAAGTGTTGTGGTCGTTATGCCACTTCTCTGCCATCGTAGTCAACAATCCCCAATTAATCCTAATCTGGGGCATGTCAATCAGTGAAGATAATCAGCATCACTCAATGATATCCCTATCAACCTGTGATAGATGGGGGATCATCTCCCAAGTCTATGGGAATCTCTCTCGGGACTTAAGATTATCTAAATCTGTCTCCTATCTGTCATGACCCCTATTTTTCAATAAGTAATTTATAATACTCGTTGCATCTTATTTTATTTAATAAAGAAGATTATTGATATAGTTGCTTATTTAATTAAATATTAGTTAATGTTAATTTATCTTAGAAGAAATAAAAATAGTTTTAAATCATTTATTGATTTTATTTGAAAATTAGAATCAATATTTATTAATTTAAAGATAATTAAGACGCAAAGTTAATAATTCATAATTGTTATTTAATATTAGTTTTAATTGCAATTAAATGGCATTTCATTATTATTACTGAAGATAAATATGATATGTGAAATTAAATCTTGATCTTTAATTTACATTCGGTTATTGGGAATTTAAGGAGAAATTTTTAAAAAGGTGGGGAAAACAATAACGGAAACACAATAGTTTTCTTGATCTTTATTTTTTTCTTTGCAAAGAAATATAATTGAAAAGGGGGTGTTGGGTAGAAGAATTCCAGAATATAGTATGTTAATAATGGTGAAAAGTAGAGGAGAAAAACAAGAGAAGGAATAAGAAGAAAGGAAAATTTCCTAAGAGGCAAGAACAAGAAAAGAGAAGAAGAAGGGAAACTCAAACAGAAGGAAATTTCCAGGTTTTTGAATTCTTCTCCAATGCTTTCAATTATAAAATGTGTAGATAAATGAATGCTTGTGGAAAGAATGAACTCCTTCTTCTGAAACCCCCCAATTACTTGATCTGTTGAATTCGTGCATTTAATACTTGAAAGTATAAATCATGTATGGAAATTTTGTATTACAGTTGAACAACTGTATTTACTCTTTCTCTTTGTATTTTATACAAGAACTTCATTAAAAGCCCCAAGTTTTTATATTAGTTGATCTTATGCAATTAGAATTAATTATTCTGAAACGCCATGGTTGTGCGTCTGCATTGTCCATTTATATATATGTGTGTGTGTAATGGATAATTCTATGATTAATATACACTGAACAAGATATCTTTCAATGTAATTCCCTTGAAATATTTACTTCCTGAAAGAATTAAATCTTGTATTCATTTACTTTATGGGAACAATACGCTAATAAGTAAAGTAACATTAACTCTTTCAAAGTAATGGGTAAAATAAGTTGTGGAGATAATTCAATAGTAATTTGTATACTTAGTAGACTTTAGTTTTAATGATAATGCAGATGTTGCATTCTAACTAAAAAGAAACATAAAAGTTTTTATCATACCTTACTTTATTAAGCTAATTTCAATGATGACACTTTTCTCATACATTATGGTTTATTATACACTCTTAACTCACTTATTACCTTATTCTCTCATTGTTGAACTTTCTATGAATCAATAGTAAATATTCTTATTATAATTGTGTAAGCATGTGTGTGTTAGCAATGCTATGTTTACTTGCATGAAGCTTTATGTGATTGATCTACGATTATCGATATACTTGTATGATAGTGGTGACATTACCCTAGACTCAAATGCAAGGATGATGCTTTGGTAAAGCTTGAAGTGTTGCTTGAAGAATTATGTAACTTGTATAAGAACTTCAATAAACCATTTATTAAGGGCGATATATGATATCCAAAATTGTATAATGAATGGTCATGTCAGTGTGACAGTGCGATCATTGCCAGTGAGGCTCCTTATAGCCATTGGAAATTTGTAGCCAGTAAGGCATTGCGAGAAAGGAATTTCATTAAGCCAGTAAGGCACTTTGACGAGTGGTTTTTCATCCCTACGAGGGTTTTCCACTCATGAAAATATTTGTGTTATGGTTTCTTTGTGGATGCATTTGTGTACTTGTTACTTCCTTAATTTACATTACAGTATATAAATTTACAGATCTTGCTAAGATGAAGAGGATTCATGTGTAAGCCTTTATGGCTAGATTTGGTAAATGCACGGCCTTGTGTAGATATACCTAGTAACTCATTAATCTATAAAGTTCCTTTGAAATATTAATGAAGTAATTTATATGTATCAAGTATCTTTAATGAACTTGCCTTTGAACATGCATGGATATAAATGCTATGTGTGATGTGCATTGATCATGGAAATTATTTATTTTGGAATGTGTATGATTTTCGAGCATTACACTATTGTTATAAAAAAATCACAATCAACACATCAATCAATCAATCAAATCAACAAAACAATAAAACATCAAACAATCAATCATCTTATCAGTTCTAGTGAGATTTTCATCAAATCTCGCAAACATCATCATTATTGCATCTCACCTATCATGAGATTAATAAATCATTTGATCTATCATCAACAACAAATCATTGGCTGACGTGATTAAACACCATCAAATTCAAGGAGCAAAACAAAAAAATCTTCAATTTTGTCCTAGATGCGCCATAACAGTGCTTCATTGCACCAAAAGAAAGATGCACCATCAAATTGGGTCTATGTGCCATAAAAGACTGCCAATGCGCCATTTCTCTCAATGCACCAAAGAATTCCTTGGATGCACAAGGGAATCTCTCTAATGCGCCATTACTTTGGGTGGATGCACCAAAACTAAAGTTTGATGCACCATTTCTAGGGGATGCATTGCCTAATAATCATATGCATCGTTACAAGCTATCTATGTGCCAAATCGCAGATGCGCTATTACAATCTATGTATGTGTCACTAGATGCGCCGAAAAAACTAGCCTATGCACCAAAGAAAATTTTGTATGTGCCGAAATTAAAAAAAAAAATTCAAAATTATAAATTAAAAATGTGGGAAAAATGATTCAAAATTCAAAAGAAAAGTTTTTGAAATTCGTATCGGAGGTCTATATCCCACTGGCCGGTTGTGTTGCCACACCCGCTTGAATCGATGAGTCTCGTAGGGGATCACCATTTTCACTCAAATGCTCAAGGATGCTTTCTCACTCCACAAATTCTCAAAATCACCAATGCACAAATGAATCCTTTTTAACTTTTTACCTCTTATAAGGGTAATTAAAAGGGTGATTTTGGTGGGATATTTTAATTTTTTTTGAAAGGTCAATTAATTGGGGCAACTCAACATATCGGGAGATAAATCTCTGGAATATCATCAAATCAGAATTTTATCATCAACATCATCACAAATTAGCAGAAATTTTTAAAAATCATCAAAAATTCCTCGATTTATATCCCAAGGGGGCATACATTCGTTATCTCCTGAAATCACTGTCTGGGGCATTGTCAAAATTTTAACAGTACTATAAATTTTTCTTTGAAGTAATGCATAAACACATCACTTCAAAGAAAGGAAAAATGTATACATCCAAAATTGGTATGGAGAATATTAATTAAATATTGAATATTAATTAAATATTGAATATTTAATTAATAAAAATCTTTATATCTTCTACTATATAAATAAATTGCAAAGTTTATTTGTATAGTTCGTATTTCTTAATTCCTCTTATCTAAACCACTTTTTTTATGATTTAATTAAATAAATAAAATTTAACTAATTTGTTTTATTTAATTAATTCCCTTTCATTAAATTTGAATTTTTAATTTGAATTTTGTCACATTTCTCCATATTTTTCTAACCTCCTTCCATATCATCTTCCATCTCACCATGTGTCACATGAAAATAGTTATTTCTTATTTCTAAAATGGGTATTTACCCTCAACAGAGACACATGGCTTCTTCTTTCCATTTATTCTTTTCTACACTTGGAAAGATTGTTCTATTAAAGGGGACAACTTCCTTAATTCTCTCTAACCTCCTCATTTCTCACCATCGATCTCTCCAAACTTAATCTTGATCGTCCATTGCTGCCAACTCACCTAATGCCTTGGTGAAATCTATAAATAGAGGCTCATTTACAACTTTTTCATAAGAGAGCATTGCATAATATTACTCTGCAGAAATCATCTTAGCATTTGAGAGTTTAGTTTGCATTTTGATTCAACATTTGGGATAGTTTAGCAAGTAAATTAGAATCATGGTTGCATTCTTAGATGTGTCTTAGTTTTCATACAGTATTTAGAATCATTCTCACAACATTTCCATTAGTTTAATTTAGCATTGCATTATTTCATTAGCATTTTGTATACAACAATTCACCATTTAGCATATCATTTAGTCCACTATCCAACAAATTTGTCAAAATCATGTAGGTGTAGATATAGTTTCAGCATTCTAGTTTAATGGCTACTCATTTCTTAGGTGTCCTCCCTGCAATTCAGTGCATAATTAAGATCTGAGAGCACTATTACCAGGATCCTTAAGAATAGAGGAAGATGGAATGGCTTTAAGGAATCATTTTATCGAATTGTGTTGTTAATTTAGATTTCCTTAATATAATGCATTGCATTTGTTGTGTGTTATTGATTACTTTAATTCACATATTTTCTTACACACACTTGTCATCCTCACAATTAAATAATTTTCATAATTATTTAAATGAACTAATTTCTTCCAATTTGCAAAAAGAATATTCCTTTTATAAAAGGATATTCCCTTTTCAAAATAGCTTTTCCCTCCAAAACATCTAAAAAGCATATTCCCTATAAAAGGAATATTCCAAAATTCAAATTCGAATACATATTTTTCCTCCAAAATATCTTTAACCTCTTTTCCAGGAAAATAGGGATATTTTGGGTTCTCAAGCAATCTCATCCATTGATCTTCATCCATCTCCTTGATTTTCTCCCATCTGTCAGATCTTGATCCTCAATCCTAACCATTGATCTGATATTCTTAAATCTATAAAACAACTCAATTTTTCTTCAAAAGTCATTCACAATCTCTGTGTTTGAATTCATTCATTCACAATCTTGATTATTGAGCTAATTGTGAGTCACAGTCATCATTTTGAGCTTTGTGATCATGGGAAAGTGCTTAATAGAGCAATACACATTCACTTGGAGCACAATCCCCCAATGGGATTAGAGGTTTGTACATTGTTTTGATTCAATTTGCTTTGAATAATATGATTTAATCTTTTTGATGTTTGCTAACCCAATTTCATTGAGTATGGGCTAATATGATCATTTATTGATGGGTTTTTTATGTTTGTTGTATTGATTGCTTAATTTCTATCTTTTTCAACTAATCCATATTTTCCACTACGATAGGTCCACGTCAACACAAAACAACTATTGATGAAAAACTAAATAGAACTATTCAATTTTAACACAAATCATAGTTCTTCAGGAAGAGGATATTTGGCTTGAAAAAATCTAGCATAGCAAGGGTAACACAGGGAACTCAATCCAAATAGGTACCCAAAGAGTCTTTTTGAAAAATAAAAATGTCTTGGATCTAGGGCTTGGAAACCAATAAAAATTTAGAAAACTAAGGGCCATGACTAAGAATGACCTAAGCATGGATGTCTTCAACAAAATAAATAAAGAAAGAAACCTTTAAGCAGGTTTTTGGATGACATCAATGTGAATCCCATGCGAGACCCAAATCCTATTAATCTAGTCCTTGAACATGCTTTTAAGGGGACATTTTTCTACAAAATACTATATTATGGAAAAAAATTCCAACCATCAGCATTCATTATTAAATTCAGGAATGGTAAAAATAGCATTCAAAATTATTTCAAAGGATGCACCTTGTGAAATACCTTGGAGACAAACTTCTAGGGTCACTTGAGTAGGGATGTCGTTGATAACCACCATTGATCATTCAACTTCAACATCAAAAACTATAGAATTATAAATGATGAGTCTATTTAAAAGAAGTAAGATCAATTGTAGGGTGACATCTTAAAAAGTGCCAAAATAAATTTGCAAAACTATTTGAAGGTTCTTGCTTTAAAAATTAGTGTAATATGCACACCAACAAAACTAAAACATCCCAATAGAGCCCTCTCCTATGAATTTTTTTATTATTAGGATCATCCTCTATTAAATAAAGACAATGGATTATTCTAACATAAAGTTTGGTTACCTGTGCTTGAACCAAAGTTGGCCCACTTTACTTTATTTATTATTTTCTAATCCTTCACAATTGACTTTAGGTTAACTGATTTGGGAATTTTAGATCCTTGATGTCCTTACTATGGTTATCAAGAGTCTCTCAAACATCACTTCTGATTTTGTTCTAGAGCTTAAGATATTTGAACTTGGATTCATGATTTTTTCATGCCTTCTAGGCTTGAGCTTTTTTCTTGACATATGGTCTTATTAGGGGATTGGCCTCACATTCCCTACATATACAATTAGATTTGACATGCTCTCAAAGTAGAGATTACTTTTAGCACCTAAAATTGATAGAAGTTATATTTAATATTATATGTTATTGATCACAATTTCTCACTTTACATTAAAGCCATAATTTTGCTTTAATGTGTTAACGCCTAGTCAAGTGCAAGTGAGTGTTGGATCACTAGGGTAAAGTCTCTTGTGATGTTGCCAGGGTTCCTTTGACTCCCACCTCCTCTCAAAGGCAGTCTTCGTCTCAAGGGTGTCATTAAGGATGCGGTCATTTAGCCTATGGCAATCGACGTGGCCACTCTTAGGCTTTTCCTCTTTCTGTAAGAAGACATTGTGCTCAATAGGCTAGTCATGCCCTATTACTCATCAGTTTACTTCACTACCTCATGGTGATGGGAATATAGGCTAGCTTGACTCCAACAAATTTCTTCAATTGGTTGTTGGTATTTGCTCTCTCCATGTGACTAATGAACATAATCAAGAAAATAATGTTAAGAATGAGACATTTTTGTGTACACTTTGGATTCCACTAATGTATGAGACAAATGGGATGGCTATGATCCTCTTCCTCTTTTTTGTTGTCGCTCACTTCTTAGTGAATGATGTTTATTGTTTCTATGTTTAATGTTTTAATGTTTCAAATTAGCTCTTATAAACTTTAGGAATGTGTTGTCGCTCACTTCTTAGTAAATGATGTTTATTGTTTCTACGTTTAATATTTTAATGTTTCAAATTAGCTCTTATGAACTTTAAGAATGTGACTATTTCCATCCATCTTTTTAATAATTACTTATGACACTATTTTTTAAATGATAATATAGATATTATTCAAAAATAAAAATAAAAACAATAATTTTATATGCCCCTTTCAGCTGTGTTTGTTTCGTAATGCGACTGTTTTTACAGCTGTTTTGTATTGTTTCTTATTACAATAAAAAAATGTATTTAGACGAGTCAATTCAGATACAAACCTTTTTCTACGTAGGAAGAACACGAATAGAATCGTTGAACTCGTAGGAAAACTTCAGGCGCGGTAAACACGTTTAGGATCGGTATAGTTAGAAACCGCAGAAAAGCGAATAAAGTCTGGGAAATTCATAAAGTATCTCTTTAAAACCATTCCTTTCAGATCTTGAATTGCGGTATTCATATATTCAGAACCAAAATGACCAACTTGTATAGAGATGTCCGTGGAATTAAATTTAATAGACTGACGCAATTTATTTCCTTACGAAAAACTTAATAATAAGGACCGAGAGAGCTGATCTGTAAGTAAGAATTCAGGTTTTCGAGAATTATAACAATGCCGCTATGACCATCAAATCACTTCAAATTAGCCAGATCTGTCAATCGCTTCAAATCACGTCACACAATACATCAGCAGTTACAAAATGGTAGTGGAAGATAGGAAGTATTAGTGAGTTGTACTGGGAGATATGAAGTATTAGTGATGTTGATAACAGTATTGAATCCAAGCTTAATGCATTTATTGTTGTTGTTACTTTAAAGTCGAGATTTTAAGACAGATCCATTATTACTACTTGACTATTCTCCCTTGAATTACACGCAAGCTGTACACAGAATGCTCCCGATGGGCAAGGCTATCCCAGCCCCCAAAACAGCATGGGGGAATGGATGCATATGGGGCAAAGGCTATCCAGCCCCCAAAACCGCGGCACTGTCTATGTAGGAGATAATTTGCACCGCATGGCATGGATGCCCATCCGCTGCCATCCATCTGACACCGCTGCCGTATCTGCCAGTCCTCGTCCTCGTCGGTCCTCTTTCTAACGTACCCTGACATCTGTTGTGCAGTACGGTGTCTCCCGTCAGATCAGTCCTTTACGTTTTTTTTAATTTTCTTTAACTTTCATTTATAACATTAATTTTTATATATTTAATTTTAACATTAATTTTTATATATTTAACTTGATAGATTAATAATTAAAGATTTAGCTAATGTTAATTTTTTTTATATATTTTTTTTTAATAATTGTTTTTTAATAATATTTTAGATTTTATTTTGTATTTAAGAAATAAAGAAAAATTAATATAAAATGTAAAAATATTTTAATTATTTTATTTATTATATATAATACATAAATTTTAATCTTTTAGATTATTTTATTTTATTTAAAGAATATTTTTATTTATTTAAAAGTTATTTTATTTTTGTTATTTTATATTTCTTTAAAGAACTATTTTCACTTATTTTATTTATTTTTTGAGTTTTAGTTTTAGTTTTTAGCTCAATGTTAAAACTAAGATATAATATAAATTATTTTTAATATTTTATGCAATGTAAATTAAATTTTTAAAATGTTGTTATTATTATTATATTTATTATATATTATAGTTTAGATATTCATTCAATTTAAATTCTCCTATTATATAAATATATATTATTTATTAATGAATTATATTAAATAAATAGCATATATGTTATATATAAAATAAAATATGATATGTTATAGTAAATAATATTTATATAATATAAATAAATAAACTTTTATAACTAAGATTTTATAGTTTAAAAAAAAATTATAAGGTATATAACCCTAATCCTAATTTTATCTCTAACCCTAACCCTATTCTCATCCCTAATTGTAACCCTAAACTTATTCACAACTTCAACCCTAATCCTAATCCTAATCCTAACCCTAACCCTAACCCTATCCCTATCCCTATCCCTAATTTTAACTCCAACCCTAATCTTTATCCTTACCCTCACCCTATTTCTAAGCCTAACCCATTTTATACATGCTAACTCCAACCCTAATGCTATTGCTAATCTTAAACATAATCCTAAATTGAACCCTAACCATATCGCTCATCCTAAACACATTTTTAGAATATTCTTTAAATTGTATTTCTTCGTATTATAATGTTTAGAATGTGTGAAAATATAACAATTTGTTTGATGTGATATTGTACAACACCTCACAACTTAAATATATAAATAGATGATACGAAGAAAAAAATGAGGGGTTTGGACAAGACTGGGGTTGAAAAAAGAAAACAATGACAGGGTTTGGACAAGACTAGGGTTAGAATAAGCCTAGAGAGAGGATGACAAGAAAATTAGTGTAACCCTCAATTACTATTAAAAAATACTCTTACACTAATTTTCTTGTCATCCTCTCTCTAGGCTTATTCTAACCCTAGTCTTGTCCAAACCCTGTCATTGTTTTTTTTTTTCTTATTCCAACCCCAGTCTTGTCCAAACCCCTCATTTTTTTCTTCGTATCATCTATTTATATATTTAAGTTGTGAGGTGTTGTACAATATCACATCAAACAAATTGTTATATTTTCACACATTCTAAACATTATAATACGAAGAAATACAATTTAAAGAATATTCTAAAAATGTGTTTAGGATGAGCGATATGGTTAGGGTTCAATTTAGGATTATGTTTAAGATTAGCAATAGCATTAGGGTTGGAGTTAGCATGTATAAAATGGGTTAGGCTTAGAAATAGGGTGAGGGTAAGGATAAAGATTAGGGTTGGAGTTAAAATTAGGGATAGGGATAGGGATAGGGTTAGGGTTAGGGTTAGGATTAGGATTAGGATTAGGGTTGAAGTTGTGAATAAGTTTAGGGTTACAATTAGGGATGAGAATAGGGTTAGGGTTAGAGATAAAATTAGGATTAGGGTTATATACCTTATAATTTTTTTTTTAAACTATAAAATCTTAGTTATAAAAGTTTATTTATTTATTTATTTATATTATATAAATATTATTTACTATAACATATCATATTTTATTTTATATATAAGATATATGCTATTTATTTAATATAATTCAATAATAAATAATATATATTTATATAATAGGAGAATTTAAATTGAATGAATATCTAAACTATAATATATAATAAATATAATAATAATAACAACATTTTAAAAATTTAATTTACATTGCATAAAATATTAAAAATAATTTATATTATATCTTAGTTTTAACATTGAGCTAAAAACTAAAACTAAAACTAAAAAAATAAATAAAATAAGTGAAAATAGTTCTTTAAAGAAATATAAAATAACAAAAATAAAATAACTTTTAAATAAATAAAAATATTCTTTAAATAAAATAAAATAATCTAAAAGATTAAAATTTATGTATTATATATAATAAATAAAATAATTAAAATATTTTTACATTTTATATTAATTTTTCTTTATTTCTTAAATACAAAATAAAATCTAAAATATTATTAAAAAACAATTATTAAAAAAAATATATATATAAAAAATTAACATTAGCTAAATCTTTAATTATTAATCTATCAAGTTAAATATATAAAAATTAATGTTAAAATTAAATATATAAAAATTAATGTTATAAATGAAAGTTAAAGAAAATTAAAAAAAACGTAAAGGACTGACGGACTGATCTGACGGGAGACACCGTACTGCACAACAGATGTCAGGGTACGTTAGAAAGAGGACCGACGAGGACGAGGACTGGCAGATACGGCAGCGGTGTCAGATGGATGGCAGCGGATGGGCATCCATGCCATGCGGTGCAAATTATCTCCTGCATAGACAGTGCCCAAAACCGCATGGGGGCATGGATGCGTATGGCTCTGCATAATCTGACGGTCAACCGTGTGCTGCAGATGTAGTTGTTTTTTTGTTTTAAGTGTCTTAACATTTACTTTTTTAATAATTTTATATTTTCTTTTTTAGCTGTTTATTTTTAAGTTAAATGTGTGTAAGATTTGTTTTTTTTTTCTTTAAATATAATATAGTGTTTAAATATATTATAGATTATGTAATATTATATATTAAGAATATAATATACATAATATTTTTTTATATAAATCTAATTATATTAATATATATTGTAAAATTATATATTTATAAATAAATATTATATTTTTAAATATATAATATTATATTTCTCTTTTTGGCTGTTTATTAAAGATTTGGTTTTTTTTCTTTAAGTATAATATAATGTTTAAATATATTATAGATTATGTAATATTATATATGAAAAATATAATGTAATAAATATATATAATATTTTTTGTATAAATATAATTATATTAATGTATATTGTAAAATTATATATTTAAAATATATTTATAAATTTAGATTTTTTTCTATAAAATATAATATATAATAGAAAAAAACCTAAATTTATAAATATAAATATATATTATATATAATATATAATATATATTAAAAAATATAATGTAATAAAAATAAAAAATATTATATTATTTAGAAAACACTTAAAATAAAAATTATATTACATTATTTTATATTTTATATATATATATATATATATAATATAATGTAATATTTATATTTGTATTTATAAATTTAGGTTTTTTTCTATATAATATAATTTATAGTATAATATATAATATAAATATTATATTATATAGAAAAAAAATTAAATTTATAAATATATTTTAAATATATAATTTTATAATATTAATTAATATAATTATATTTATATAAAATATCAATTAATATTATATACTTCATTGTTGTATTAGTTTCATTATTTGAGTTTTAGGTAGTTGGTAGTTGATAGTGTTGATTCATTCTTTACACCTTGATTTTGGCTTTAGGAAAATTCACCGCCAGCAATTCATGGTTGGAAAATTCACCCCCAACAATTCACCACCATGACAAATTCACCTTATGGAAAAGTCATCACCACCAATTCATGGCCGTGAATTTTCCATGAGGTGAATTTGTAATGGCAGTGAATTTTCCCACGATGAATTGTTGAAGGTGATTTTTTCTTGCGTGAAGCCCTTGATTTTACCCTATTCTATATAAACAATAGAAAATAATAAAGGGGAAAATTCACCACGAGCAATTCTATGTTCATTTGTACTTCATTGTTGGATTAGCATCATTATTTGAGTTTTAGGTAGTTGGTAGTTGATAGTGTTGCTTTACACTTTGATTTTGGCTTTAGGGAAATCCACCTATATAAACAATATAAAAAAATAAAGGGAAAATTCATGGCCCACAATTCTATGTTCATTTGTACTTCATTGTTGGATTAGCGTCATTATTTGAGTTTTAGGTAGTTGGTAGTTGATAGTGTTGATTCATGCTTTACACCTTGACTTTGGCTTTAAGAAAATTCACCACTAGCAATTCACTGCCAACAATTCACCACCATGACAAATTCACCACCAACAATTCATGGCAGTGAATTTTCCCCCGGTGAATTGTTGATGGTGAATTTGCCTAAAGCCCTTGATTTTACCCTATTCTATATAAACAATAGAAAAAAATGAAAGAGAAAAATAATTTTTTTAAAAATTTATAAGTGTTAGAGAGTGGATTGAGTGGAATTCTCAAAATTCCATTTACTTTATGGAAGAAATATAAAAGCAAGATTAAAAACACACTTTTAATAGATTTAGATACGAAATAGATTTTGTCATGAACATGTTAACATAATAATAATATACACAACTTTGTAGTGAATATAATATCTGAAAAGTTAGTAAATTTATTCCTAATATCAATTGAAACAACAATCATTAATATTAATAAATTAGACCTTAAAATAATTTTATACTTTACCAGTTAAAACAGTTTTCTTTGGTTAATTCTTTAATCATACTACCCTAAACACAAAGCAAGACACCTTTCCACCGCTTTAAGAAATTAAATATAATTGATATTTTGTAAATTTATTCAACTAAAATTAATATTATAAAATTATATATTTAAAAATATAATGTTTATTTATAAATATATTTTAAATATATAATTTTACAATATATATTAATATAATTATATTTACATAAAAATATTATATATATTATATATATTATATTTTTAATATATAATATTACATTATCTATAATATATTTAAACATCATATTATACTTAAATAAAAAAACCAAATCTTGCACATTCAATTTAAAACACGTAAAACAAAAAAACAACTGACGCCTGAAGCACACAGTTGGCCGTCAGATTATGCAGAGCCATATGCAGGCACTGTTTATCCAGCCCCAGGAATGCACCGGGGCATGGATGCTTGCCTCATACATGTTATGGCCGGACGGCAGTTTCTTGATTTTCTCGTCGCCTCAGATTCCGTGCAAACTCTGAAGAGTTTAATTATGATAGTTAAACCAGATGAAAGCAACGCTATCCAGCCAAAACAGTATAAATATTAAAACTTATATTATTAATTTAAACCCTGTTCATTGTTTGTGATGGCGTTTAATAAAAATAAATAAAAACTTTTTAAATATAAAAATTTAACATTTAATTAAAAAGATAAAATTATATTTCAATTTTAATTTTTGTTAAATATACATTTTATTTATTTTATTTCTTTCTGTAAAATTTTCAATATTTAACTATAATTTTAAAATTGTAAAAAATACTTAACATATTAATAAAATTTAAATTTTATTTTAATGTAAAATATATAAATATTTAATGAAGACAATTATTTCTTTAATATTAAAATTTTGATAAAAATATTTTTTATTTATAATTTTTAAATTTGATTTTAAATAAATCTTTAAATTTGAAACTTTTTTAATATATATATATATATATATATAATTGTACAATGACTTACTCCTCATAGAAAATAGAGGTTTACCATCAAATCATATCTAATTTAAAATACATTATATGATTAATATAATTTTGTGGAGCTCTAAATATATTATAATGTTAAGGATAATACTAATTGGATCCTAATGTCAACTCCAAATCTTACCCTAAGTGGAAATTCTAATCCCTTGTATAATAATATAAGCTAACCCTAATCCTCACTATAATAGTTAATAATTAATTATTATATTAATAAAAAAACTTTAAATTATATATTAAGATATAATTATTAATATATATTAATATATTATAAAAATAATTATAAGGACAAATAAATTTTTAGTATAAAATAATATTATTCTTATATGATTATCATCCTAATTGAAGCCTGTTTGTCATTGAACTTGAACCCAAAGCATAATTGAACTTTTGCAAACCCTAATTGTAATACTTTGAACATTTATAAATGCTAATTGTACCTCAAACCATATAAGTAAACTTAAAATTTGGAGAATATGAATGATTTTTTATTTTTGAAATGTTTTGAAGATATTTCAATTTTATTTAGATTTTTTTATTGAAAAATATTACTTAAATAAATCTATATAAAAAAATATCATTGGCTTATCTTCTAGGAATGTACAACACTCTGACATGTTTATGATATTGAATATAACCAAGGAGAATGAATATTGTCTAAACATGAGGAAATTATATTGAATGAATAAGTATATAATTTACATTAGTTGTATTATAAGGCTTGTAGCCTATGATTTATCTTATAACCCTAACCCTACCCCTATTGAAATTCAATCTTAATTGAACCATATCCCTAACTGTAACTCTAACCGATTGAAGTTCAACCCAAATTAAACCTAAACACTAACAATAATTCTAACTATAGTTGAACCCCAATCCTAACCTTAGTTGAACATGACCCTAATTGAATTTGAACGAGGTAACCAATATTCTAATTGTATATCTTAATCCTAATTAAAGATGAACCCTAACCATAACCCTAATTAAGTCCTAATTGAATTTTAACTCTTATAGTAATTGTAAGTCTAACCCTAATCCTAGTTGAATTCTAACCCCAATCCTAAGTTCCCTAACCCCAAAATTTAGCCTACAACCCTTACTCTAATTGAACATCACTTGAACCATAAATCTAATTGAATCTTAACCCAAATTAGACCCTAGCCTTAACACTAATTAATCCCCAATCCTGACCCTAATCCTTACTCTTGCTCTAACCTAATCTTATCTTGGAAATCCTAACCCTAACCCTAATAGATATGTAACCTTAATTGAACCTAAATCCTATTAGGTTTATGTTTCATTTAGGCTTAAGTTTAGGGTTTACTTAGGGTTGCATTTAGAGTAAAGGTTAGGGTTAGTGTTTAGGTTCAATTAGGATTGAACTTTAGTGGGATGGGATTAGGGATTTAGTTTAATTAAGGATGAATTTCAACAATATTAGGGTTATGGTCAGGGTTGGGGTTAGAATTCAACTAGGATTAGGTTTAGACTTACAATTACTATAAGAGTTAAAATTCAATCAGGACTTAATTAGGGTTATGGTTAGGGTTCATCTTTAATTAGGATTATGATATGCAATTAGAATAATGGCTAGCCCATTCATATTCAATTAGGGTTAGGGTTCAACTAAGGTTAGGATTGGGGTTCAACTATAGTTAGAAATATTGTTAGTGTTTAGGTTTAATTTGGGTTGTACTTCAATCGGTTAGAGATACAGTTAGGGATATGGTTCAATTACGATTGAATTTCAATAGGGGTAGGGTTAGGGCTAGGGTTACGGTTCTAAGATAAATCATAGGCTACAAGCCCTATAATACAACTGATGTAAATTATATACTTATTCATTCAATATAATTTCCTCATGTTTAGACAATATTCATTCTCCTTGGTTATATTCAATAAGTTATATGAACAATATCATAAACATGCCGCAGTGTTGTACATTCCTAAAAGATAGGCCAATGATATCATATTATTATGCAAATAAAGAATCCATTACAACAAACACACATTAATTAAATTTCTAAAATGAATTCAAACAAGTTGATATATATAAAGTTTCCTATATAGATTATGTAATAAGATAAATAAAAAATAATAGAAATATTATTTATGATATTTATAGAAATCAAAATCATAGTTGATATAAAATAAAATTTTAATAAATGAAATTGCTAGAATTTCTAAAATTATAAAAAAAAGTAAAATAGAGTTTGTAATATTTTTAAAAATCAAAATCAAAATTCTAATAAGTGAAAAGTTAGAGGTATAAAATAAATATTCTAAATTTACTATTTCATATAAAAGTAAGTTTCTAAATTAATATGCTTAAAATTAAAAAAAATATTAAAGATATGTTTACAACAAAATATCATTTGATATTTTTTATATAGATTTATTTAAGTAATATTTTTCAATAAAAAATCTAAATAATGCAGGAGGATATGGGATGGTGATTGGAGAGGGAAGTGGGGGTAACGAGGACAGAGTGTCTGTGTTCATCAGGCAGAAAAGAAAAGAAGTTTTATTAGCGTAGAAGCGGTCGAGTCTGGAGTAAATTCTGGAGTGACCAAGTATGCCAAATTTTCTCTTAACACTCTCCTATTCGATGCAAGGGCTCCGATCCTAAATTTTCTCTTAACACTAGCCTCTTGAAAGATGAAGACACTCTTGCCGCCATACACATCATTAAGCTTATTAACAAGAATACCTTTCCCTCCTGCACTCATTTAGATAGATGGAACAGGAATATTCTTGCTTGGCAGAAGCTGTTAAAGACCATCGGGTAGAAAAGAGCTAAAGATTATAGATTTGTTGAAAAAGCTCTCTCCTCTGATCTTTAGACAGCTGAGACCAACATTCAAGCCAACCCTTCGAACTGTGACCTCATTTCTCATGTTGTCAAAGCCAAGGATGCCCTTAGATAGCATCAACAGTTTAAAATTAATGGTGCTAGGGTCAGGTCCCGTGCGCACTGGCTACAGTATGGTGACAGGGGTTCTAAATTCTTCTTTAACCTCCTCAAGCACAAGCATGCTAATGAAAATATTGAAAGAATTGTTGTTGATAACAAAGAGATAACTGATATTGATAACATCAAAGAGGCTTTTGTTAACTTTTACCAAAATCTTTTTGCTTCTGAAGATTCGGAGGAGGCCTTATCCTTAGACAACAAGTTTGCTCCCTCATCCCTAGCAAGATCTACACTGATGAAGCCAATCAGCTGTCCAAAGATCTCTCTTTGGAGGAAATTGAAAAAGCTATTAATTCTCTTAGCAATGACAAGGCCCCGGGACCGGATGGTCTCCCGGTGGAGTTCTATAAGGCTAACATGGATTGGATTTGCCAAGATCTTCTTGATCTGTACTCGGAGGCCCTTGACAGAGGTTCCATGGGCTGCTCCATCAATAGGGGTATAAATAAACTGATCCCCAAGGATGGTGATAAAGCCCTCATCAAAAACTAGAGGCCTATTACCCTCCTTAATGTCTCTTACAAAATTTTTGCCAAGCTCCTGGCGCGGAGAATTGAGAAGATCCTGCCTAAGTTTATTTGTTCTACCCAGACTGGTTTTATCAAAGGTAGGTTTATTCTCGAAAACCTGATTACTAGTTGGGAAGCCATGAATTGGTCCAACTACTCCCAACAAAACTCTGCCATGTTCCTTCTTGATTTCAAAAAAGCCTATGACAGGGTGGAATGGAACTTCATTATTATGATGCTTGAGGCCTTCGGCTTTCCTAGGAAGTTCTATAATTTTGTTAATATCCTTCTCAAAGATGCCTCGGCTTAGATTGATGTTAACGGATCTCTTTCTGCCTCTTTCCCCCTTGGTAGATCTATCAGGAAAGGCTGCCCCTTGGCCCCTGCCCTCTTCGTTATAGCCTATGAAGCCCTATTTTACATTCTGAGAGATAACTCTTTCTCCCCAGCTGTCAAGGGTATAACTCTTCCTAACAACGATGAGCTTTTAAATTGCCAATTTGCTGATGACACTGCTATCTTCTTTGATGCTCGACCTAATAACTTTGAGGCCCTGGCCTCCAAGCTCAAGCTGTTTTGTAATATCTCTGGGGCAAGATTATCCCATTCCAAATCTATCTGTCTTGGCTGGGATGCACAACCCCCTGATTGGTTTAAAATCTATGATTTTTAGTGGGGTGGTCTGCACAAGATTGTGCGCTACCTGGGCATACCCTTCTCTTTGGACCCTTCCCTTAAAGACATGTGGTCGTGGGTCAAAGATAAGATTACCAAAAAGCTGAGTAAATGGCACAATAGAACCCTATCTCTGGCTGGCAGAATCCAGGTCTGTCAAAAAAATCTGTCCTCTTATAACATTTATTACTCCTCAGCTTCGATGTTTAGCAATTATCAAATCTTAGAAATTCAAAAGCCTGTCAGGAATTTTCTCTGGTCTGATGGTAAAGGTAAAAAAAAAAATGCTGTCAAATGGGAGTGGTGCCATGTCAATAAGCTCCTTGGGGGTCTTGGTTTGAAGGATCTCAAGCTCCAAGGGATTGCCCTTGCCGCCAAATGGATCTTTCATTCCCTAGATGGCAATGATCCTTGGAAGATTCTTGTTAGGAGCAACATTGAAAGAGGCTTCCCCAAGCATGCGAAGTCTTGGAAGAATCTTCCGTTTATTGACCTTGTCTTTGGTAATGTTCCTGTTATCGTTCAAGGATCTGCGGTCTTTAGATCCATTTGGAAAGCTTGGGACCAAGTTAAAAGTTATGTCTCTAACAATTCTTTCCATGATGACTGCCATCTCTTTGGTGAAATGTCCATTTGGTGGAACCTATGTTCCTGTGGCAAGCTCCTTGCCCTTTCCCAAGGTTGCTCTACTAGACAATGGAAGAACCAAGGCATTACCCAACTCGCTGACCTCTTTGAACATGACATCTTAATCAGCTGGGAGGATCTCAGAATCAAGTTTGACCTCCCCAGTTCCCAAAAGAAAACTTATAATATGATTGTCAAGGCCTCTAAGGACCTCCCTTCCTCTTTCCATGTGGATTCTCATAGGTTCCTTGGCTGTAAGTGGACTGATGGTACTATATTATCCAAGGTCAAAGCCAAGAACATATACAATGTTATTGGTCATTCGGAAACCATCATTGATCATGTTAACTCTATTTGGTATTCCACGCTGGACACCCGCGCTTGGAAGAAGTACTTTGATCTTTTGTGGAAAGGTCCCATCGAGCCAAAGCTCAAGTGTTTCAACTGGCTCCTGCTCCTTGATAGACTCCCTATCAGAAAGGATAATGCCAAGACTGAATACTGTAATTTCTGTAGGCTCCCCAAAATGGCTAGACACATTCTGCTTGACTGTATCTTTGCGAAAGAAATTTGGATTATGTTTGGTATTACCTATCCTATGCTATTTACTATTCTTGATATTGTTACTGGTCATATTGATGGTCTGAAGCATGACTCTAATATTTTTTGGAAGATTCTCTCCTCTAACATTTTATGGCAAATCTGGAATTGCAGAAATGAAGAAAGATATCAGAATAACCCCCGTGATCTTACTGAGTCTTTTCGAAAACTCAATTTCTTTAAAATCCTTTTGCAGGTTCAAACTACTATGATTCTTGAAAGGAAGAAACTCAAAAGATTCTTGAAGGATGGGTATGCCACTTTCTTCATCTATGAGATGAAGGGTGGCTATGCTTGGAGGGACACACTAAATAACCTGCAGTTGTTCGAAAATACTTGTAAGATTCTATCCCAAGAAGTGAAGAACAATAGGAGCTCCAGCAAAGACCTTACTCTTATGCTTGCGCAGATTCAGGATATGAAATGCATAGTCTGGATGGAAGGTGCTAAAGGGTGGACTGCCTGGGTTGATAAATTGGATGACATCCTTTATTAGCTTTTTGGATACTGGTGCTCTGTTTCGCACTTTTTGTAACGGATATGTAATCTAGTACTTTTTTTGTATCGACTGTGTACTTTTTTTGTATCGACTTTGTTTCCATTCTCTGCTCCTGATCTGAGGCTCGGCCTAGTTCGCTCTCTAGAGCTTTTTGTTCTTCCTGTGACCCCCTTATACTTAATACAAAAAATAAAAAATCTAAATAAAAATGAAATATCTTCAAAACATTTCAAAAATAAAAAATCATTCTTATTCTTCAAATTTTAAGTTTCCTTATATGGTTTGAGGTATAATTAGCATTTGTAAATGTTCAAAGTATTACAATTAGGGTTTGCAAAAGTTCAATTATGATTTGGGTTCAGGTTCAATGACAATCAAGCTTCAATTAGGATAATAATCATATAAGAATAATATTATTTTATATTAAAAAAGTATTTGCCCTTATAATTATTTTTATAATATATTGATATATATTAATAATTATATCTTAATATAACAATAAAAAGTTAATAACAAACTTAACTTATTATTAGGGTTAGTTAATATATAATTTAAAGTTTTTTATTAATATAATAATCAATTATTAACTATTATAGTGAGGATTAGGGTTAACTTATTATTATACAAGGGATTAGAATTTCCACTTGGGGTAAGATTTGGAGTTGACATTAGGATTCAATTAGTATTATCCTTAACATTATAATATATTTAGAGCTCCACAAAATTATATTAATCATATAATGTATTTTAAATTAGATATGATTTGATGGTAAACCTCTATTTTCTATGAGGAGTAAGTCATTATACAATAATATATATATATATATATATATATATATATATATGAATTTAATATTGTAAAAAAATTAAACAAACATTAAATTTATATTCACTTTATATTAAAAAAGTTTCAAATTTAAAGATTTATTTAAAATCAAATTTAAAAATTATAAATAAAAAATATTTTTATCAAAATTTTAATATTAAAGAAATAATTGTCTTCATTAAATATTTATATATTTTACATTAAAATAAAATTTAAATTTATTAATATTTAAGTAATTTTGACAATTTTAAAATTATAATTAAATATTGAAAGTTTTACAGAAAGAAATAAAATAAATAAAATGTATATTTAACAAAAATTAAAATTGAAATATAATTTTATCTTTTTAATTAAATGTTAAATTTTTATATTTAAAAAGTTTTAATTGTTTTTTATTAAATGCCATCACAAACAACAGTGTTTAAATTAATAATAATATAAGTTTTAGTATTTTATACTGTGGCTAGATGGCGTTGCTTTCATCTGGTTTAACTATCACCTTTTTAATTAAACTCTGCAGAGTTTGCACGGAATCTGAGGCGAAGTGAGAAAATCGAGAAAGTGTCGGAAGCCGTAGCATGGATGAGGCATGCAACATGGATAGGGCAGCCATCGATGGATACCTAACTTGTGAGACAAATCAGATCCTTCCTAAAGAGGAAAAGCATATTGGAAACCTACTTTTATAGAGCCCAAACCTTCCTATTCTTGATCAAGGTCATCAAGCTCAAAATAGCTGATCAAAGATACATAATTCATGCAAAAAAGGTTAATTGAAAACTACACATTATAGTGTGAAGAACTCTTTTCCACAATAACTTCAAAAATATTTTCACCATATGCTATCTGGTAAGGCTGAATTTTTTCAATTGTTGCTTGGGTAATCAAAAACTAAAAGCTATCCTTGATACCTGCTCAAGTTATGGATAACAATAGGATCTATAGGTTGAGGAAATTCTTCATGGATGAAATTTGGGAATAAAAATGGAAAAGAGAGTGTTAACCATAGGTTTACTTAAATGTTGTGGTGATTGTCTGACTATTGGTTCAATGTTCATGACCTTTATCTACTGAAAAGTTCTTGCTCATTCATACCTTGTTAATTGTACCTATGATATTGCATTGCATATGTCTGATGTTCTTCACCTTGAAATGTCCATATTGAATTACAATAATAAAAAATAATAAAGTAATTAGAGTAATACAAAACACTTCCAATAAATAGTAATCAAGGGTAATACAAAATACTTTACAACACCCTATGTTTTACAACTGTGAGTGGGTTGCTATTTTTACAACACCGTGTGTTTTACAATCTGTAGTTTTACAAAACAATAGTCAAGTAATAAATAGTAATAAATAGTAATAAATAGTGATAAAAATATAGTAATAAACACTAATAAACATCAATAATAAATCTCATTCATTCAACTGTAGTGTCTCAAAAGAGTAATACAAAATCAAATTCAAAGTTTTAGTTTCCATTTTTCATTTAACAAGTCTTTCGACATCCTAATCAAATTCACTCTTTACATTTTATGTCTTTACTTTTGTGCTCTCATTGGAATGGTAGGGGCATCCTACACCAAGCCACTTAATAACCCTTTCATCATTTGATAGAATTGGTGTGGGGTGGTCAAGTAGTGCACGTAGGGCAAGATACATCTCCTGTATGTCCTCTTCTATGTGTGGCTCAACAACATGACCATGCAATCACATTGCTTGGTTGAATAAATGATCAACCTGATGTTGTATGGTGCTGCTAATTGTTTGTTGTAGACAACTCATATTTGAGGATGATTGAGGCAATGAATGTGGGAAGATGCCACTAATGAGGTAGACACCTTGATCAACATCATATCTTTCCAATGCTTCCTCAAGCTAAACATGATTGGATACATGTCTCCAAACATATTTTGCACCCAAAATCTGAACTAGAATACAGTTTGTTAGCAGGTCCATGCAGTTTGATAGGAAACTGCATGCCACATTAGCCTCAGAATATGGGAGTACAAGTTCAGTGGGCTCTGGAAATCTGTCGATCTTGCGAATGAAATCCTCCACCATACAAAAATTGAATTTGAAGGCATGATGTAGCCTCTCCATACTGAAGGGATTGCCATTGTCTTCCTCATTGTCATAGGGAAGCTGCCCAATGTGAATTCTTGAGTTCAACATTTTTGGTTGTGCTATCAAAAAATAAGGGGAAAAAAGTCAATAACAAATAGTGCTACAAGCATCTAGAAAAAAACTAATATTACTTCCAACTACTGATTCATCAACTACTTCAGAACATAAATAAACATCACAAAACATTTATGAAGAGAAAAGCTCTTAGTTAGATGAATACTGTTTGTAAAACTACATATTGGAAAACACAGCATGTTATAAAAAACTGCAACCCACTAACTCTTGAAATGTATTCCTTTCTGGACTATGATATACTTTTGAAACTCATCCATAAACATGAAAACTTCATTACCACATGTTTTTCCCTTTATCATTTGAAAGTATTCAATACATTCAAAACTCTATCCCCTAGCATGCAAGAAACAAGACATAATCCAAAAAATATTTGTTGTGAGAATTGTATGACATGGTAGTAATAAAACAACTATGAGGATGTATTGGAAAGTGTGTAATAAAAAAATGAATCTGCTCTAAAAACAATTGAAAAACAAATCAAAATGCACTAAATATTTGTAGGTTGGAAAACACAGTGTGGGATGTCTGTACATGCTTTTATGAATCTTCCACTTGAAATAGGACATGTACATACATGAGTAACGAGAGTAATGATTATCCATTTCAACAAATCCAAGCCCATATCATTTCCTCCTATTCCATTTGTATTTCCTAGAGCATGAGTTTGCAATAATTCAGATGCTACAAAGGGGACATTTTTCAGCGAAGTGCTCTTCCTATTGGCCGAAGTGAATGGCGAGGAGGTGAACGGTATGTGCTTGGATTTTGTTTAAAGGGATAATCGTTACTCTCATTACTCGTGTATGTACATGTCCTATTTCAAGTGGGAGATTCATAAAATCATGTACTGTACTGACATCCCACATTGTGTTTTCCAACCTACAAATATTAAGTGCATTTTGATTTACCATCATATCACGATTTTGAAACCCAAATTTTAGTCCACCAAAGAGTTGTAATAAATTTTTTAGGTGAGTTTTATGAAATTATCAATGTCTAAAAAACACAAGAGTTTCATTGCAACCATACTATCTACGCATAATTGCAAGTTGGAAAACACTGTCTGATATACAACCTACAACCCATTGTGTTTTCAATAGGGTTAAAATGTATAAAGTTTGTTATTGCCTTTAAACCCTACATACAATGTTGGGTTCTTTTCATTTTGTTTGGGTAAAGTTTTTATTATCTCAGATTTGTAACTTAATCCATGTTGGCATTGTGGTTAGTTGTTGTCAAGCTTCGTTCATATGATTACAATTGTTGGTGTGCATTGTGTCAAGTGTTAGTTTTTCCTGTCATGGTTCAGTTTTCTTTATCATTTGGGAACACAAGTTATAATTCTGAATATCTTTATGATATACTGTTATATTAGGAAAATAGGCATTTTCTCAAGGAAGCATTGATTAAAATTTGTTAAAAATATTTTAGTTTGTTAATTGTTACCTATTAAGGGACATTAGAGAAGAAAGTTACATTTCAGTTTGAAAAGATACTCTAGTTCAATAATCCATAACATTATATATATATATATATATATATATATATATATATATATCCTTCCATGTATTCTTTTGAAAAGATGGTGAGCAGAAAAGAAGTTATATTATTCTCATATTAGAAATGGCATTTCATTGATTCATATTTGAAAGTTATTTGGATAGCACATTCAGTGCTTTGTGAAATTAATCAATTATGTTGTACTTAAACTTTTGCATCTAAATCTTGAGTGATGCGAGATCTGAAGATGTTGTAAAAGAAACATAAGTGATACTCTATGTATCATTAAAATAGTGATTTAAAATGTTGATATATAGCCAACAAGGCATTGTAAACAACAAGTTTTGAGATTAAGCCAGTGAGGCAATTTTTGAGTGGTTTTTCTACCCCAAGAGGGTTTTCCATTCAAGACAAATAGGGTGTTATAGTCTCCTTCATTTTTTATTTTTGTGAAGGTTTTTGAATTGCTTTAATATTACTTATCTCAGTCTAATGATTGCATTCAATTCATGAATATGTTAATCATTGCAATATACAGAGCATATATTGTTCAGATTCATTAAAGGCAAAAATTTATCCAAGACACTGACTAAAATAAAAAATTTGTATTAATGAAGTTTGTTAGGTTGGTTTTAAATGAATTTCCTCCTGTTAACATATTTGTTTCGTTATTTTTGTCTAATTTATTAATTTTACTTATATTTTAATGAGTAGGTGTTACAATGACAATCCATATTGCAACAACTGTAATATCGATTGTCATGGAATTCCATCACCACAAGGCCATATTTCTTTGAGGCATTTTATGAAACAGTTCACTATGCTACCACAATTTTCATTCATGTCTAAGAAAGACATCTAGCAAATAGTTCACCGCCTTGCTTCTATGGCTAAAAGCCTAAAACAGGTTCTTTTGAACAAGCTACACATGCTTGCAAAAAATCTATCAAAGCATAATAGTAAATATGAATTCTCATGGCTTCGAACACCATGGCTAAATAGTAAATATGGATTGTTGAAAAAATGTATCCAAGCATAATTGAAAATATGGATTGTCATTGCATTCCATCACCATCATCTTGGAATGCCATGACAAGCCATAGAAAAACAATAGAAATAGTTCATTGCCTACTCTATGGCTTGCCATGGAATTACAATCACCATGGTGTTGCAATGCCATGACAATCCATATTTACTATTATGCTTTCATACTAAACACCCGATGTTTTCCAACAAGCATATACATGCACAATAGGATTCTAAGTTGGAAAACATAGTGTGAGGTGACTATATGTCTGCGAAAACACTGTGGGAACCCATAGATAATCAATCATACACAAACAGTTCATTGCATTGTTTATGGCTTGTCATGGCATTCCAATCACCATGGTGTTGCAATACCATAACAATCCATATTTACTATCATGCTTTGATAGTAAACACCCGATGTTTTCCAACAAGCATATACATGCACAATTCAATTGGAAGTTGGAAAACACAGTGTGAGGTGAGTTTATGTTTTCCAAAACACAATGGCAACCCATAGATAAGCAATCATACACAAAAATAGTTCATTGCCTTATCTACGTAAATTGTCCTTTATATAGTATTGTCCACCTTATGTTGAAAAGTATGCAATCAACCAATCAAGTTGACTAAGATCCGTTCATGGAATCTATCATTGTCCTAATGCAATGCAGATCCATCGTAAATTGAAAAAGTTACAGTGTACAAAGTAGCAAATTTGACTTCCTAGGACCTGAAATAATACCCTTATGATACTAGTCACACAAAAAAATCCATTAACTTTGTGCTATGTCTTAGGTTGGATATGTCATACACTAAGCCTCCATGATTCTTATTCAGAATTGCAAGTTGGCTTAGACTGAACCTGCTTGGATAATTCTTCATTGTATTGAGGGATGTTTGAACAAATCCTATTATCAATGCTTCAAGGACATACATCATACTATGAACCACGTGGCTGATCAATTGGATATCAAAGTCGATACAAGAACCTACATAGCTGAATGCTTCAATTGGTTACTGTTCAATTGGGACTATTTCATTTTACAGTTTTCTCTTGCTTTAGTCCCATTTGGTATGTGACAGATTTATTGTTCTTTCTATTTTCATTTTTCCCTTCTTTGGAGGGCTAATATGTATCTTAATTAGATGGCTACTATCTAGCTGTACTAGTTATGGCTATTATTTGAGAATAGCCATGGTTCTCTATTTTTCTCAACAACTTTAATTTAATAAAAAAAGAAAAACTATGTTATGCACTTGTTCAAATAGACAACTTTCACCAATGACAATTATGTAACTTTAGAATCAAACATATAAAATTAAAAAATTGCAATAATATGTATTATGACAATTCTACAACATAAATCCATTAAGTCAGTACTACAACAGCCCAAACCTAATATCAAGTTGACCTTCCATCAGACAATTTCGTAAGAAGTTATGTCCTCAATCATAACCACAATTATACTCTATATTGCTATTGTACCATCCATATCACAAGAAACTCATTTCTATGCCAAAAGATAAAATAAGGTTATCATATATGACAAAGAAAAATGGAACTTATATTTCAGGGATTTCTTATGTTAGGCTGTGGAAAGCTACATTTCTTGGCATGTAAAACAAGGCCATAATTGGGAATCAGTAGCATGTAGCAGTATAAAATAGTAAATATTTATTCTACTATATACCCTCGCGCATGGACATATTGGATATGTGTATTAAGTTGAAGATTAGAAATACCCATAGATTAACCTAGTCTGAGCTTAGCATGCCTTTAAAATCAAACTCCATATCGATACAACAAAGCAAGTATATTATAAGCTCTGATGTCAAACTTGCATATTTGTATTCCTGATTTACAAATTTCTTCTATTAGTTGAAACATGAAATATGAAATAAATGGTGTGTTGTTTGGAAAAGAGAGGGAAGAAAATTATTTAAATTAGTTTATAAATGCACCTAAGACTACTTCCTACGATCATTTTGCATACATGGCACAGAGAGGAAATAACAATATCAAGAAAAAATAATGTAAACTAACCCCATAAAATGACAGATTTATTTCAAAGGACTAATCATTTCATTCTAATGCAAGAAATGATTCGGAATACTCAAGACAATAATTGAATCTTACCTAGGAGGATATGGGTTGCTTCCCAATCCTCAGCCCATAAAGTTCCAGAGTTATCACAAAATACTACTAATACTAATCTTGTCATTCTAATGCAAGCAATATAACAAACAATGAAAATGGTCTCTCAATCTTACCTAATCACTATGGGTTACCTTGCAATCTGTAGCCCCCAAAAAAGAATAAAAATGCAATAAAACAAAAACATTCAACTACACAAAAAAGAATACAACTTCTAACAATGATTATGGTATGATGCATGAAAGCTTACATAACACAATGTGCAATGGATTCTCGTTGTTAGCTTTAATGAAACCATAGACCATAAAATATCTACAACACTCTAAAGTAAATGGTAAAATATATATAAGATAATGGATAGTGTGATTGCAAGTTGGAAAACACAGTGTGAGGTGAGTATATGTTTGCCAAAACACAATGGCATGCCCTATATAAGCAATCATACATAGAAATAATTCACAAGCCATCCCATTTCAATCACCATGGTGTTCGAATGCCATGACAATCTAGATCTACTAATATAATTTGATAGAAAACACACAATGTTTTCCAACAACCATTTACATGCATTGTGATTGGAAGTTGGAAAACACAATGTGAGGTGAGTATATGTCTCCCAAAACACAATGGCATGCCATAGATAAGCAATCATACATAAAAACAGTTCATTGCCTTGTCTATGGCTTGTCATGTCATCCCAATCACCATGGTATTGGAATGCCATGACAATCCAAATCTACGATTATGCTTTCATAGTAAACACACAATGTTTTCCAACAACCATATACATGCATAGTGTGATTGCAAGTTGGAAAACACAGTGTGAGGTGAGTATATGTCTACCAAAAACAATGGCAAGCCATACATAAGCAACCGTACTTACAAACAGTTCATTGCCTTGTCTATGGCTTGTCACTGCATTCCAATCACCATGAAACCACATTTCTTTGAGCCAATTTTCAAATTGTTCACTACCTTGTCTTTGTTATTGCTTACTATTATGCTTACTAATATGCTTTCATACACAAGGCAGTGAACTATTTTAAAAAATGCCTCAAACAAATGTGGCCTCTTGGAATGCCATGACAAACAAATACAATTTGCAGTTGCAATTATCACTCCAATATGAATGAAATGGAAAACACAAGGTGTTTATAAAAATGCAACCCACATCACAACATACCCAAATCCTTGTGGTTGTTTATAAAACAATGCCTTTAATTACATTTCTAAGGTCTAAATAACAAAAGCTTGTAAAGACATTCATTTTGTTTTCTAAAATTCTAAGATGTAAAACACCGGGTTTTACAAAACCCTAAACCCACTTCAAGTTTGAAAACAATTTATAAACAAAAACCATCATAACATTTTAAACCCCTTTACAACTAACAACCCAAATGATTAGAAACCCCTCAACTCACTTTTTGTAGTCTCCCAACCTTTCACTTGCAACTCCACTCTCCAACCTTTCACTTTCAACTCGTAGAATGCAATAGCAGAATACACAGTGTCAAAGGTTGTTGGAAACAATGGGTGTTTCTAAATCCACGTTTCATTACATTCATACGGTTTTAATAACAAAAGTCTTTAACAACGCAACTATAAATCCACATTTCATTACATTCCTGCGGTTTAATAGCAACATATGAAACAATACAAAAACGCATGAAACAATACATAAAAACCTTCAACATTGCATAAAGTCAGTTAGAAACACCTCACCTCAAGTTGCTTGGTCCTCTCCCCTACCTGTAGTGCACCCTTGCTCTCCAACGTTTCGATTTCAACCTGCAAAATGTGAAAGCCCAAAGTACAACGGGTTTTCCAAGTGAATAGTACCCACTACAATTTAAACTGCAACACTGCTCCTCCTACGCTAATGGTTACCTTCTTGCACAAGGCAAAAAAACACCAATGTATTATCGACGATGGGACACCTCCTCGCTTCCTGTGCCATTTCCTTCCGTTGCCGGTTCTGTCACTTCTATCATCCATCTGGCGAACCCGCGCAGTGCCATCTCTTCATGTTATGTATGGTACCATGTATGTCGTTATGTATGTTTTCATACATTTTTGTATGTACATAGGTGCTTTTTATCTAGGAGTTAGCTAACTCCCACACGCCTTCCGCATAAAAATAATAATATAAATTTAATTATATTAGAAAAATCCATAATATTAATAAAAATATATCATATAATAATATATATTAATTATTTAATTTACAATTATTTTATTTTAATTGAAAATTATTTAAAAACTATTTTATTTATATAAAAGTATTTTATTTTACTTCAAATTTACTTAAATATTATTTTTAATTTAATTTTTTTAAACATGCATGTAAACCGTAAATTTCAAATATATATTGGAGCAGCAAAGTTTAAACATCTTAAGCAGCAAACTATTTTAAAATATAAAACGACAAAGTTTAAGGGCAAAGTTTAAGCGGCAAACTATTTCAAATATACGGCAATGTTAAAACATATGAAGTCCATTCTTCTTTCACCGTCTAAAGCATTGTGTATGGTTTCTACCATAGAATGCTACTTGCCGTTTTGTCGGGAGATTAGCTGCGTCTGTGAGTAATAATTTATGTACAAAAGAATAATTTGAGATTCCCTAGAATGATCTGGTGCGCTCTTCTCGGCACCTCCCAAGATTTCTTTTAGTTTTATAATTTGAAGTGACTAAACAGGAAATTAATGACATCTAATTTCGTAAATATTGCTGCAGTTGTTCTCCGTCTCCAATGTCGATATCAATCTTTAGCTTTAATGGCTCTCTCACATCATAAACCTTCGGTGTACAGTTGTACAGCTTACCTGTGATTCCCTAGAAAGAATGATATACGCAAAGTCTTTTACTTATAAAACTAGAAGAGACGACAATTAGGTATGGATGGACGGAATGGGCTCTCCCACACTGTAAGCGTACTGCATTAATCTCAACTATAAAGTAACCACAACAACAATAAATGCATTAAGTACTGCTATCAACATCATTAATACTGCATAACTTTCGCGCCACATCTATGGAAAACTGAACCATTTATTTTCTTTGGTATCTGGTGATTATATCCAGTGACGTGATTTGAAGAGATTTTGACAACTCAGCTGTATAATCACTGTGGTACGGAAGCCAAGGTTTGTGAATGCACTCCAGTCTGTTCGAAGTTATTAGTTCCCTTTTATTAAAATCGTGCCATGTGCGTCGCCGTTCGATGCCCGTAAAACGGCCGGCAATGTTGTTTGGCAAGATACGATTGAGGGTACAGTTTTTAATTACTGGAGGCGTTGGCTTTCTTTTCTTTATTTAATTATACTTTTTAGATATGTATGAGCCTATTAATTTCAGGCATCCTGTAGCCCATTTCAAACATCTATAAATGCTTATAGATAGACCAGGAGACTCATTGTAAACCGTGGTTGCGTTGAAGGTTAGTATCAGGCAACAACTTTTATGTAATTGGGAGGAAGATCAGAAAAAACAAGATGGAAGTAGCTTGAAAATGTGTTGGATTAGGTAATGGAAACTGCACTTGTGATAATTGCAGGAATTCAGTTTTTTGTTCTTTCTTTTTTCAATTTGTTCTTTCTTTTTTCAAATCTAAAGTTAAAAGGTGGTATGTTTTGGTTTTATGGGTATGGGAGGCTGTAATCAATTGCATTAGTGTTTTTCAGTTGTGATGCTTCTGTGAAGTTTTATGGCTATTTAAATCTTGGTCGAGGTCATGGTATAGTATTAACGTGGTTGGATAGCGCGTGCTGCATTCTTGATTTTGGGTAGGTGAGGTTACATTCTGATGTGGTTCAAATGATCTGGGTGTCTCTAAGATTGTAGGCTTTATTTGCTACAACACCGCTTTACTACAGTAGTGCGTCTCATGTATTTCTGTTGAGAAGATAATTATTTGTTGGTTCTCTAGAGAACAGGGTAGATATTTTGTATTTCTAACAGTTCTGTACATCCGTTATGTTGGAAATTTGAGCATATTTTTCAGTCATTAGATGTTGGAACTATGTTTAACTCCTCTTTTCCTTTGATTTGGCTGTCATTATAGGGTGTAAAGCATTGGGAATACAAGTACAGAGCACACGGGGTGGCCAATATTATTAGTAAAGGTGAAATGCTTATTATTTGGTGAGTCTTAAAATTTGACAGCCAACGTAGGAGAAGCCTCTACGCCACTGTACTTTTGGCCTTTTGCATGCATTATTCCAGTTACAGAAAAATCCTTGCTCTCATCACATTGAATGTTTCAGCTCTGAAATTTTTTCCACTGCAGTTGAAGGTTTAGCGAAAGAATGGGTACAAAAAGGAATGGTAGAACAGATCTCATGAATTTTCCAGAGGAGCTGTTGTGTTCTCACATTTTAACGAGACTCCCTCTGAGAGAAGCCGTTCGCTTTTCTGCGGTTTCTCGAAAATGGTGTAGAGTGTGGACTCGATTACCCCATCTTAAGTTTTCTGATAAGTTTTTTAACCCTACTTCTAGAACTCGCCAAAAGGTGCACCAGGATATAATTAACAAGATTATTCTTGTGCAATGTGCTGCCCTCGAAACTTTCGAGTTTTACAACTGTGACTGGTATGTAAGTAGCATTCACAAGTGGCTTCTCTGGATTTCTTTATCAGGTGTGAAGTGTATAGATTTTGGATGTAAAATTCCGATGGAACTTCCGGGGGCTATCTTTTCATGTGCGTCACTTACGTCTCTGACTCTCTACAAATTTAAAATAACCAAAGGTGCCAGCACTGTTTCAGGGTTTATCTCAACTTGTAACATGTTATCTTAAACAAGTTGAGCTGAGTGAGAAGGCATTTGAAGTGATTTTAAAATGTCACCTTCTTCAAAGTTTGACAGTAGACGATTGTGTATTGCCTTCAAATTTCAGAATAATGTCCTGCAGTCTTAACTCTTTCGCTCTTCTTCGACTGTATGACGATGGTAAACTCTATTCAATGGAAGCAAACTGCCCAAGATTAGAAACTATTAAAATCATTGGATGCTCTGACTTTACAAAGATAAACCTATGTTTACCTGTATGTGTCCATTTAGAAATTGACTTTGACAAACTTCACCATTTTGCCTCGGTAAAATCGTTGAGGAAAATTACCTGTTTCGATGATGCATTAATCAGCTCTGTCGAAGTTCTAGAAAGCTTTCCTCGTTTGGAAGAGTTGTGCATTGAAAATTGGTTATTCGCTTCTTATCCAAATGTAAGTATTTCTGTTCTTTAAATCTGCTAAGTATTTCTGTTCTTTAAATCTGCATCAAAACATCTGTTTCAAATAATTTGAAATCAAGATGTAATTGTCATTTTGGAAAAACACGATCGTAATTTTGAATTTATATTTTAAGGAAAATGTTAAAATGATACTCTGATTATTTCCTGTGCTGTATGATCTTTTTTTTCCGAAATCACGTGCTAAGTGAGTTAAATTAGAGCAATTTTCTACATGCAGGATGTAGTAGGCTTGACTCTACGACTAGCAAATTTGAAGACATTTAGTCTGAATATCGGGTCGAGTTTCTACGGTACTTATGCCGAGACGGAGGAGAGTTGTAGCTATGAGAAATATGCGCCTGCGCAATTGTGCACTTGTGTTTTGGAAGGCTCTCCTATGTTGAGAACAGTCAGAATCGGCGTGGATTACAGCTCAGTGAAGTCTGGGACCGATGCGTTTGATTGTGCTCTTCAAATTTTAAATGTCTTTACTAATCTTGCACGGCGTTTTCCGAAAATCCAATTTTCACTGTCAAGGATAGAAAGTCGAGATAGGTGGTATAGTTAAAACGTAAAAATTGTCATTTTGGGGGGTCCATAGAACTGTGCAAAAAGATGTTATCGCTCTTGTATTGAGGCATGTTAAAGTAGTGATGGAATCGCCGTTCAAGTCGGAGCTTTTAGCAGTTTGGTGGGGGGCTGTATAGAGAGTTTGTTTTTCTTCTGAAACTCGTTAATAGAACATTTTCAAAGAATTATCTTGTGGAGGTTAAAATGTTCATCATAACATTTCGTAACTTGCAAACAAAGGTTCCTTAACTTTTATATTAAGTTCTTTATATTTTGAAATTATTATTTATTTATTTCCGAATTAAGAATGTTTGTGATAGTATTTTTAATAAATTTTAATTTAAGCTTATTAGTTGTTTAGTATTAGAATTTATTTTATATTGCTTTCATTGGATTATATTGAATGTTATTATATTTTGCTTATTAATTTATTTATTATATTGTCTTCATTGGATTATTAATTGTTTAATATTAATTTTAATTTATGTTAATCATCATTGGATTATAATAAATGTTATACATTAAATCAGATTATCATTAGTTCGATTACAATGATTGGGTGCCCATACGCAGTATCCGTAGTTCGATACCCCTAGCATATCTAGTAATGAAGCAGATTACCAATTCGGCACCAGATCTTGGCATCCCTCCCTATCCTTATCCCTATCGGGGTATAGCACTTGATTAAGGCGTCACGTATTTATTCCTAACTTCAATTCCGGGGCGCCCTACTATTCTATGGCAAGTCATGCTTGAATTCTGTGGTTGGTTCAGGTAGGCAGGTCCTGCAAGGCAGGCCACCCTTGGTTTGGTGTGTGCGCGGGAGATTAAGTGGTGTGCATCTGGGGTGTGAGTGGGTATTTATTCGTTAATGCGCAAACACATTACAGACAGTGACAGACGGCAGCGGCAGTTTGTTTAGGGAAACGACCCTGGTCGAACCTAACTACTTCGCGATTCCTTGCCCCAGGAAGTGGCCTTGAAGGAAGCCAAAGTCGAGGGGTGTCGATTGAGCAACTGGACTCGTGCTCCATGTTGTTTCTGCAGGATAGGCTACGAACGAAGGAGATGGGCAATAGAGCTATATCTATATCTCTTGTTTGACAAATGCAAGTCCACCCTTTCTCGAAGGAAACATTTTCAAATAATAGTAACCCTTACAAAAAGAGATGAAGAGTAGAAAGTTTCAAAGCCTTCCACAATAAAAAACCCAAAAAACAATTAAGCCAAAAAAAAATGAATATTAAATTTATTTGTTGTAACAATTATGTCTATTTGCAGTTAAATATTAATAATAAATCAGGTTTTTATTCCAAGCATAAAGAATTGGAAGTTTCATAAAAACCCAGAAGTTATTTTTTGTAAAAATAATATAATTAAGAGAAAGTTATGTAAAGATTTTCAAATAATAATATTCCATACGAGAAGTCTTCCACAAGCCAAAACACATTTAATGGATAAAGAATCGAAGTTTCATAAAAGTCTCACAATCAAAAACCCACAAACTCGAAGTCTTGTCGAAGATAATTTTAAGATTTTGTGATCAAGCTTTTTTTTATCATGTTGAAGAAGATGAATAATTAAAGAATCTCAATAAAAAATGACATATTGTAGGAGCCTTTGATGCATATTTAGCTAAAGAATCAACAACCATAGTCTATTCATGAGGAATGAGTACAAAAGAGATGAAATTAAAATTTCAAAATAAATAATGAATTTGATCAACCAAAGGTTCTAGACGTTGAGAAGATCCATCAAAATTTATAAATAATGAATTTAATCAAACCAAAGATTCTAGATGTTGAGAAGTTCCATTAGAATTTATGTTCAAAAGAAAAATTAGAATCATAGAATCTGCTTAACAAAAAATTTGATTCAAATCTAATTCACAAGATTTCTCAAAAAATACAAGTAAGATGTGAGTCTTCATTTGATTATTAGTATCCAATCTTAGAAATGGAGAAAAAGAAGTGAATCGAGACATAATCATGTAAGACCACCAAATCCAAGGTGCATTTGGATTATCCTAGAACCATTAGTATTGATTTCAAACATATCTTGAGGGGGAGGTGATCAATTTTTGACTATTAACTTTATGGGAAGTTTTGATTTGAGATCCAGGAGAAGTGAAACTACTCAAATCACCCAAATCGAAAAAGCTTGAAAATTAAAAGAGAAAAAAAGTTCTTGATCTAATGAAAGCTTCACTTCTATAGTTTTGTTGACTGACTTTAAAGCTTTCTGCCAAACATATTGAATGAGATTTTGATGTCCCTAGAAAATTCAACGATTTCTCTCCAACCAATGTTTTTAAAGGAGAAACATAAGCCCAATGTCTTAGGCCACTAATAAAAAAAAGCACAAGTAGGAGAATGCCCCAAATGAGCCCCAAAGTATGACAAGGAGGTAACATAAAAAAAGGTTGATTCCAACAATGCCACCACTACTGCTAAAGACCCATAGAAAAGTGACATTGAAAGAAAAAATAAGAAGCATTTTCCTCAATGTACCCACAAAAATCATAAGAAAAACCTTAAACCTCACCTTGCATGTTGTTCCAAGTAAGACTTTTATACTAACAAAGAAGCCAAAAAAATATTACACTTGGGCCAACAAAATTTATTGCAAACATTTTTGCACCAAGGGAAATCCTCCAAACCATGCATTTTCAAATTATAACAACCAATAGCCCTTGAAAACAAAGTAAATTCTCTTCGGATCAAATCCCCAAGCTAAATCACCACTTTCTTGTAGGGAAGAACAAGGGTGATTAGCAAGTATAGAAGCTAGGATAGCCTAAGATTCATGATCATGGCCAACGATTCATATTTTTCTATTAAAAAATGGAAATATTCTCCACCTAATGACATTCCTTCAAATTAACAACTTTAGACAAACATTCACAAAAATATTGGTCCAAGTGATGGAGAAGATAATTGAGGGATGAAGATTCTAAGAATTAGTCAAAAAAAGAGATTTATCACCAAAATTCACAATCTAAAAGAGACATCTCTTAACAAGTGAGGCACCCTTTCCTAATAGTAAAACCAAAGAACCTTTACCAGTCAAATAAATTTGTGGCACCTCATGAGCAACAACCCCTTGAAGTTATTTATGATTAAGAATTTTAGCCCAAGAAAGATTTTTCTGACTACACGATCTCCCATAAATTTTCGTAGCTAGAGCTTGACTATTGAGTTATGTGTGTCTTAAGACCAATACTGCCATTTTGTTTAGGTTGAAAAACCCTATACCAATTAATCAGATTCTATTTTTGAGAATCCAAGTTTCTAGCCCATAATAATTTCATGGAAAGAGAATCAAATTCCTTCAAAAAAAAGTTAGGTGCATAAAGAATCATAAATTTTAGGATACTTATACATCTAGTAAAGGAGAACCAATGGAAATTCTAATGATTGACCTTAATCCTAAAATGATCAAGAATCTTCTATTAAAGGAAATTGAGAGATCTATTAGACAAGGGGATAGATAATATAGAGGAACCTCTCCTATTTTGAAGTGCACAATAAAAGCAATGCATTATTGAATAGCAAAGGAGTATTAAAGAAAAATATGTTTGAGTTACCTTCTAAAATCTACTATCCAAAGTCTACCAAATTATCTAATATGGAAAGTAATATCATTGATTTTTTCTTGTACCTATTTCTTCTACCAAAAATAGTACCAAAACTAAACTTATTCCATATTTTAAATTTGAAATTTATATTATAAAGCCTTTTAACTTGAAGAAATACATAGTAGTTTCAAAGGAGGGTTTCCTTGTAAACTATCACTCTATCATTTTTTGATATAAACATTGATCATGAAGCCATGTTAATTGAAACTTGAAAGGATACTTTTTTGTACAAGAAAAGAGAGAAGATGGAAGCTTAATGGGCCAATGATATGAACCATGCCACTCTAGAATTTTAGAATATTTTGTCCAATCATCCCTATCCAATGTACGCAAAAACTAAAAAATCTATACAACCACTTAGAGATAGATTCATAACTACACATTTAATTGCTAAGTGTAGAGACCACCACTAGGTTTAATAACCACAAGTTTGAGAAAATATATATTTTCTTTAAACAAAGTGAAAAATCAATTAATCCAATTGAGACATCCAAGCTTGTCTCCAAGAGAAATAATGACATTAAAATCATCAATGAAGATCCAAGGGATAGGGGGAAAAAAGAACACACATATTGAACATGAGACCACAAATAGAGCTTTCCATCAAATTCAATTGGAGAATAAACATTAGAAAGAAGAATAGAATTTCTAGAGTCAAAACAAGTACTAACCAAAGATAAATAATGTTTACTTGCAACCCAAAGAGGAGTAAGTTGATACAGGTCCCACAAATATTACACTCCCCTTATAGAATCTTGAGCTCCAACACATTGACACTGGCTATCCTTCCAATGGGTAGATGAATAGTTTGCATCTTCTCCACTAGAATTTTTGTTTATTGAAGGAAAAATGTATTAGGCTTATGAATTCTAACAAAATCATGATTTTTTTTTTGATGAGTGGTGCTTCCCAAAGCCCTAACATTCCAATAAAGAATTATAATTTTTGTGAGATGGAGAAGTGAGAATCCAAAGTATGAATGACATAAGATTCAACCAATTTTTCTCTAACCATTTTCATCTTCTCGTTATCACTTTTCATACAAGCCTTAATTCTACCTAAATAGGACTTTTTGAGGGTCTTTAGTTGAAGGCCCAAAGAAGTAGGATTTTTCTTTTTATGATTATGTTTAGTGGTATCTGATTGAGAAGCTTCTAGCAACACACAATTATAGTTGACAAATGATACCACTACTAAATTTGAAAAAAATACATTAGATTCAACACCAAGATTGTCCAGTGACCTATCCATAGAAGGTATTGGTTTGCAAGAATTGATATTCTCTACTATAATGTGCACTTTAGGAGGAATTTGAATATCATGTGAAAGGTCTATGACATCATTAGCAGGTACCAAAATTTGAAATATCAAAATATGTTTCCATGAGATTTGCATCCATATCATAAAAAGACTCTAAAATATCAAATCTAATTATTAGAGAGTCATTTTAAACATTCTTTTTTTTGGTGAATCACATTCTTCCTTTATTAAGAGTCTTCAGTACAATAAATTCTTGGGACTATTTACCCTTTGAATAAATTGGTAGTTTTCCTTTGACAAGTGATATATCATTTGAAATCTTAGGTGGAGATGGAGAAATATCAAAATTGCATTGAAGGTGAACATAAATAGGATATAGAAGACATACAAATGGAATAGCCTCATAATCTATATTTTGAATAAACTACATACTACCTAACCAAATCTTTATAGATTTAGGTAAAGGATTATTAAAATCAATCTCAACACAAATACAAGCATTAAAGAGTGGTACCTTTATTTCCAATTTGTGATTAGATGGACCTAAAAGCTTTCCAAGAACCATTGTAATAGAATGTAAAATGTTAGTTCATCAAAATCCATTAAAAGTTAAGAAGATGAACCCATACATGTATTTTGGATGTTAGCTCTTAATCCAAGTCAAACCCCACATGCTAAGGTTTAATAAACAACCTAGCTTGATTATGAAAGTAAGGTCCCCTTCAAAAATCATATTACGGTCAACCAGATTGGAGAAGACCACAATAAAAAACCATTCATTGCTAATATCACTTCCATATCTCCTTTCAGGTGCCAAGTTTGATGTGCCCAATTCTTAAAGAAAGAAAGTTCAATTCATATTCTCATGAGTTTTCAAATCAAACCACACTCAAAACAATAGTGGAAATCCTCTGCAATAATCCTAAGAGTATGAGCATCACTTTTTCAGAGGTAATCATTATGATGCTAAAGATTATCAATTGGTCTATCAAAAGAAACATCATGCATAACCTACATGAGAAAATGAATATTTTTTTATGCATTGAAGTCATTGCTCTATCTTGTTGAGCATTTTTGAATGAAAAAGGTAAGGAACCACCATGTCCCCCTACCAATCTCATCATTGAAACCTTAAAGGGCCAGATAATGGAATCAAAGAGGAAGAAACATATCATGATAAAATAAAAGAGTAAATCCTTTAACAAAATTACCAGCAACTAAAAATGGTGAGAAGACTTGCAAAGGGGATAAAAGGAGGTGCAAAAATAACCATTTGAAAGATGAAAAAATATGATGATTACATAAACATGCATACACATGCACATGCAAAAGTACAATAAATTCAACTTACAAATTTGTAGAATTCTAATAATATATACAAGCATATTTTAAAGGTAACAATTTCAAAATATATATGTGAAGTATAATTTTTATAGATAAAACACTAGGTACACATATTTAACTTACAAATTTGTACAATTTTGAAAATATATATGTAAAGCATATTTTGAAGATAACAACAATATAAAAAATATATAAGTGAAACATACTCTTTGTAGATAAAACACTAAGTACATAGATTCAATTTAAAATTTGTACAATTTTGAAAATATATGGAAAGCATATTTTAAAGATAGCAATTATTTCAAAAATATATATGTGAAGCATACTCTTTATAGATGAAACACTAGGTACACATAATGTACTATGATATTCCCATTTTATACCAATTTGTAGTAAAATTTACATTCTAACCTATATGTTGGAACAATGAGTAGGTTATCTATATGTTGTCATTGATGTCACCATGTTGGTAGCTTGGTTCGGTACTCTAAAACCAATGTGTATAACTGACTTATCCTCTCCGATGGTTGATCCAGTATTTTTGGTGCCTCTCTAGTATTCTAGTCCAAATTTCTTCGCAGTTGACAATCTCTGATTGCAGTTTTTGGAAATTACTTATGGATGTTGAAGGTATGCATGATTAGGTTATTTCAAGTTCTAGTGCTCATGCGATGAAGTGACATTAATTTGTTGATTGCATTGAAGACTATTCGTGGCTGACTTGTTAAGTTAATTTTGATATGATATGAAAAATGTTGATGGTTGTTTTAGCACTTCTCAACACAGATAATGAACAATTGCACTACCTCTCTTGAAAGGTAGAAATCTCCAAACAAGTTACAAATCACTACCCCAAGGTCTCTCGGGTATCAGGTCATGACAATGCTTGGAATATCTCAGTTGGTTGATGTGTTTTGCTGGTAACACAGGGTCGGTCTTGATGGTTCACAAAGCATGGGAAGTTGGGTTTGCAAACAAAGTTTCAACGTGTTATAAGTGAATGAACAGTGGCTGCCCACTCAAAATAACAAGTTGAAACCCACCAAGTTCATTTGATTTATCCTCATGGTGATGCTTTGGATCTTACTCTAATGAAGGACTAAAAGAAAAAGCAAAAGAGAAAGGGTAAGAGAAGTTGTTCTAATCCTAAGCTATGAATGAACAGTAACAATGGAGACTACTACAATAGAAAAACTTTCCCAAACTAAGTTTTTCTTGGCCAAGAGGAACCTACAGTTACACAAAACCAGTGCAATCTCCTAAGGTCTGCTAATTTTCAGACTGCACATGCACATCATTAACATGCAATTGAACTAAGTTACAACAATTAAATAAAGAAGCCCATGCTAACTTTACACAGCAGTTTGTCATCAACAAGTGCTAAAAGCATGGGTTGAAAGTTCATCAAATACCATAACAACAATTTCCATTATCACATCCATTCAAGAAACTATAACTACAACTAACATGGAAGTAGAACCATGCATGCAAGATGAGAAAAATCAAAGAGAACATCCATAAAATCATGCAATGCTATCTTCTATTGATGCAAGTTCCTTTTGTACCAATTCTTCAACTATTTACAAATGAGGGGAAAGCCTTATTTATAGTTTTCCAAAGTCCAAATGAATGTCTAGGATTAATTTGCATTGTGTGGCTCAGATTTAATACAAGTTAGGGTTTCACCTACCCCCAATATTTCTCAATTTTAAATAGGCTATTTTTTCCTCTTCCCTATTTTGTCTTGTAGCCTATTTTGTCATCTAGCGGCCCTGGCATTGTAGTAGTTTTGTCCTATAATGACTGTCTTCTTTGATATAGCTGAAAACTTGCAGGAAGATGCCCTGTGTCTGATATGTTTGCTTCATCCTTTGTTACAAATTTGTATCCCCAAGAAGTGGGTGTGTTTCTCTTGATTCTGGTGGAAATCTTATGACAATCATCATCATTTGGTGGAAAATAAAAAAGATCCTTATTGTTCCTTTGAAGGTCACCCTTTATAGTTTTGTCATTGACTTCCTTGGCATGCACTCATATGTTGGTTAGTCTTTCATTGTTTATGTAGGCATCCTTTTCCTCTTTTCCTCTAGGGCTCTTGTGGGATTCTTCGATGGCCCCTTAGTAGGTTGCATAAATCTTGCACACAACAGGTGCAGTAAATGCTCTCATACATAAATCAAGGCAAATGTTAGTGAAATCCTGCTAACTTATTGTTAGATCCATCCATGCATCATAAAAAGATCATAAGATTCATCATTGTTCCACATTTGGATCATAAATGTGGGCTCAAGGGTGTGGGTGGACAACGAATGACGAACATCAGAAGGACAGAAGATGACGAACATCGGACATCAAACAGCGGGCGGGCAACAGATAGAAGGCAGATAGCAGAAGACGAACGATAGGAAAATGATAGATTGTGAGTAGATGACAGATGGTAGACATCAAATGGTGGGAGAGCGACTGATAGTGGATGAATAATGGATGACGAATGCAGGTGGACAACAGATGGAGGTATGGTGGCCAACAAACGATAGACAACAGACGACAGATAGTGGACGAATGATAGATGGTCAACATACTATAGATGGTAGATGGTGGGCGGGCGATGGAAATAGGCATACGAAAGACGATGGATGGCGAGCAGACGACAAACAATGGGCGAATGATGAACGGTGAATGGTAGATGACAGATGATGGATGGTGGGTAGATGATGAACGAAAAACATGGGCGGACGACAACGAAGGGATGCCAACCTGTAAGGAAAGTTCTGAAACTGCCACAGAGGGACAATGACCTGAAAGGAAAGTTCTGAAACAAATACAAAGGGACAACAGATGACAGATGTTGCACAAATGACGAACGATGAATACAGGCAGTCAGTGGATGACAAATGTGGGTGAACGATGTCCTACAAGGAAAGTTCTGAAATGAACATAGAGGTATGGTGGATCACAAGGAAAGTTTTGAAATGGCCACAGAGGAACAACGAGCCACAAATTTTTTTTTGAAATGACCATGGAGGGACGATGACCTGCAAGGAAATTTCTGCAACTTCCCAAAACTTAGTAAATTTGATATTTTTCAATTTTAACACATGGGAAAAGAGGTATAAAGAGTGCCAAGACATATTTCCTTAAGATTTGACTTATTTTCAAAAATATATAAATTTAGAATGCGAGAGCTGGAGGGCCCGCCACCGTTTTAAAAACAACAATGAGCACACAACAACCTGCACACAATGACTAGCACATGGTGACCTGGAATGAAATTTCTGAAACTTCGCAAAACTTAACAAAACCTTGGTAGTTCACTTAGGCATCATAGAAACATCCCAAATCTATAGGAAACTTGTCACCAAAGTCAAAAAATGAAGGAAAAATAGAATCAAGCGAGTAGGGACCAAGTCAACAGGAGCAAGGCAAAAAGCAAAAAAAATTAAGGGGGGACTTTGTTTCTCTCTCAGATTCGAGTGCCCCAGGTAAAATGAAGGGTAGGGACCAATGTTTATAGGCCAATTTACATCAATGGAATGCATTGATTTCTTTGTATGACGAACTCGGGTTAGGTGAGATGTACAAACCCACACCCACTTGGATGCTTAGTCAAGGCAGGGATAGAAAAACCTAGTGTGGATTCTGCCATGTGGGAAGAAGTTGGGCATTAGTCACTACTCAACAACAAAACATGAGCAACAACCCACATGAGGCGACTCACAATTGTGGGTCCACAAGGTTTGGAGGATGCTAGGGCAACGAGTGAAGGGAAACCTGCAGGGGGATTTCTATGAAAGCAAAAGACAATGAAATTCAGGCAAGTGAATTTGGTTAGGGGGAATTTGATCATTTGAAGGCACATGACCAATTTAGGCTCTAGAATAGGGGCACACAAATTGAGGTGAGAGAAAAATGACTCATCAGGAGCAACAACGACCCATCGCGAGCAAAAAAGAGGGGGTCCCTACCTTTGGCAGGGCATGTGTGCAAAATATGCACAACAAATGGCGACTCGGCTAGGGAAATGCTCCAAAGCATTTTGATGACAAACTGGAATCACAAACCCAAAATATTTGGTTTCAACCTTCATGTTAGGGAAAATAAACCAGACACTCGATCAAAGGGTCAAAACCACTAGTCAACCCAACCTTCAGTATGCTAAAAATCCAAGTGTGTGCAAATGCATTCATTCCCATCCTTGAGTTGCTACAGGAACTTAAGCTTTATCAAGTTAAGCTATGTGATTGATTCTAACTCCAAAAGCATCTGAGAAATTGCCTCGCTACCAGTCAGGCATTGATAGCCTCGATGAGGTTGTCACTGTGATTCTCCTAAACATTACTCTATTGCTAGCCAGGTGTCCATAGCCTCGGTAGAGTTGTTCGGATCCCCCTAAAAAGTTTAATTTCTTTCTTTTGAAATTTCAAATTCTTTCTTTTCTTTTGATTTTTTTCTTTTCAATTCCTTTTGTTTCAACCTACAAGCAATGAAGTTCGAACTCAGGGCTGAGAATCACAGTGGCGCTGAAGCAAAATTTTACATTTTTCACTTAACTAGACTTCACAAAAGGACCTGCAATGACCTCAATATTCTTAAAGTGTGTGAGAGATATAATATTTTAGAACACATCAAAATTAGACCAACCAACGACTCATCCCCTTTGAATCAAACATCTAGATTACTTGACACTAACAAAAGACCCTCACTGTCCACTCTGAAAACTTGATTGAAGTTTGTCGAAGAAATACATAGAACAACCCCTAGGCAATAGAATAATGGTTGTTGTGTACACAAACATGCCTAACTGAAAGTAGAGGGACCCAAAGCAAAGCAACAACAAAATGAAAGCAAAACAAATGAAAGGAAAACACCTAAACTAACCAAAGTAGGAAAGTGAAAATAAATGAAAGGGAAACTAATCTAAAGCAAACTAACCTACCACAAACACCTAACCTAGTGAAAGTAGGGAAGTGAGATATTTACATGACACCTACCCTACTCGAAAACAAGCTATGTACAAAGAAATTTACAAAGGACCATGTTCAAGCAAGGAAACTGGAGTTTACGCCTGTTGGAATTTATAATGCAGGAACAAGCATAAGGGAAATCATTACAATTCTAAGCCATGTAGATTTATCTTTATACTCAGGAAAAAGAAGTTTATTATTGTAACATTCAAATTCAATCACATATTCATAAACATGTATGTCTCTCCTCACTCCCATAATCAAAATGATAAATGCAACTATAGGTATTCACATGAGCAAGGAACAATAGAACTTGGATGTCGTCATGCAGAGGTGGCAGTGTTTGATAGTCGAGAGCGAGCATTGCATTGTCGATCGTTGCATCAATAGCCTCAGGTGGGTACAGTGGAGCGCACGACATTTTTGATCTTAGGCTTGCATAGGGCTGGGAGGACAAGGCAACAATCACCTCTTCCAAGCCTTGTGTAGGACCCGCAACTACTACCGACTATTCTTCAAGGAGAAACATTTCATCACGTTGGTCTTCTATAATCCATGGATTCACCTAATTGTTGTCCTCAAAAGGCAATGTGTAGCCTCATCTCCTTTCCCTAGTGTTGACCTTAATTTTATGATGTCCAATGTCATAGGATGATGACATGGACAAATCTATCCTATTGCAACCTTCTGAACATGTAATAGGATCAACAATGGTCAATGCGGTAGGACTCCTAGTTGCCTCTTGTAATTGGCTAGGTATGTCATACTTGTTGGCAGTCATCAAAACACCCCTGTCTTTGTCTTCTTCTTCTTGTAGTTCACGCATCTCATCATGACGTTCACTCATCTCCTCTCCCACTATCATGCTATATGGAAAAGGAATTCCTCTCCCAATCCAGAGGTTCAAGTAGTATGTCTTCATCAACATCGTCTTCTATAATGTACTCTTCTTCAACGTTAGCATGGATTTGTGGCTCAATTCTAATTGGGAAGAAATAAATAATCGACATTGGCCCATCAAGAGGATCAACATATGACGAGCAATCCCTCTCCATAATTCCTCCATATAGCCTATCATCTCTTGCATACAAGTGCTCTTCAAGAGGAAAAAATCCTTGATGACTGATGGACAACATTCCCATGTGTTCTACTCCATCATTTGGAGGCTCGAGGCCATGTTGTTCTTCTATTGTTGTTGTCCTGACATCCTCATGAGGGCTACTTTCAGCCAATTCATCACTTGGTTCCAGCTCTTGGACCTCTGGTTCATCTCTTGAAGCAACTATAAGGAGTGCACTTGGTTGCCTCACTTGTTCTTTGACTTGCTTGATGTCTTCTTGGCATAATTTGCATGTGAACTTTGAGTGTGATGAATCAAGAAGTTTGCACCAATTCAAAAGTAGCAATGCCTCCAAATCCACTTAGTATCTTAGCTCAGACCAATCCCTTGCTAGTCTTGAAACGAGTTGGTTGTATCTTTCCACCATTGGGTCCTCACAATCACTTGGGAAGGAAGTTAGATAGTGGACAACCACAACATATGATTGTTCCCACACCCCAAAATCTTCATTTTTGGATGCTTGGTCACTGTCATTCATGAAGGAGGGGTCTTCTAATCTAATTTCACTTATGCATTCATGATTATTTTTTGCTGTCCCAAGGATTTCAGCCTCTTCCTCTTGATTTTCAGCATCTTCATAAGCTGCTACAAACTTTGTTGTTTCATCATCAACTGCCAATGGATCCACTTTTGTAGTGGATGACTCCTTTTTATCGATGGAGGGAAAGCCTTCTTAATTAGTTAAAATTAAATTTTCATCAAGGCACTTTGTTGTCCCAAGACTTTAAACCTCTTCCTCTTGGTTCTAAGCCTTTATGTCTGATGTCCCAACACTATCTTGTGTCAAATTTCTTGGTTCATCTTCAATGTGTTATCCTTTAGATGTTGACAACTCTCCTGCCTCATGGGACGACTTCTCTTCATTGAGAGTTGGCTGCTTTGACTTGTTCGGATTTCCCTTGACATGAGTGATGATGCTCGCACATGATGAAAAAGTGAATTTCGAATGTGGTGCATTATGGAATCTGGACCAACTAGACATCACTACCTCTTCCAATATTTGTTCATCCTTGATCTTCAAATTTTCTTGGATTAGCTCTTTGAATGCCTTGGCTACCATGTTAGTCATTTCCTCTTCTAGATCTTCAGGAGCCAAGGGCTGATATATTTCCTAAAAGGGAATTTCTCCTTGCAAGACTTTCAATTTTGTCCAAGAATGTTAGAAACGACAATTCATTGTGCATGCGGGTGCCATGAATTCTACATCTATCTACCAATGTAAATTGTTGCAATGGTCTTCTCAACCTTCAATTTAAATCTAAATGTAGCTGAGTGATGTTGATTTGCAAATACTATTCCATCTCATCTCAACTTTGTTTGCCTTCAATTTTTTTTGATTTTAAGTTTCAGCATTAAAAGAGATCTCCTTATCTCAGATTTCTTCTTGAAAGTGCTCTTTTCAACTTCCTATTTCCAACTTTGTAGCCTCAACATGCCAGCCGAACTTCTAGCGCTAGTTCTGTTGAAGGGTGTTTTAGTACTTCTCAACACAGGTAATGCACAAGTGCACTACCTCTCTTGAAAGGTAGAAATATGTTAACAAGTTACAAATCACTACCCCAAGGTCTCTCTGGTGTTAGGTCATGACAATGCTTGTAATATCTTAGTTGGTTGATGTGTTTTGTTGGTAACATAGGGTCAACCATTATGGTTCATAAAGCATGGGAAGTTGGGTCTACAAACAAAGTTTCAAATTGTTGTAAGTGAATGAATAGTGGCTGCCCACTCAAAACAACAAGTTGAAACCCACCAAGTTCATCTAATTTATCCTCATGGCGATGCTTTTGATCCTACTCTAATGAAGGACTAAAAGAACAAGCAAAAGGGAAAGGGTAAGAGAAGTTGTTCTAATCTAAGCTATGAATGAATAGTAACAATGGAGGCTGCTATAGTAGAAAAACTTTCCCAAACTTAGTTTTTCTTGGCCAAGAGGAACCTACAGTTACACAAAACCAGTGCAATCTCCTAAGGTTTATTGATTTTTAGATTGCACATGAACATGCAACTGAACTAAGTTGTAGCAATTAAATAAAGAAGCCCAGGCTAACTTTACACAACAGTTTTTCATAAACAAGTGTTAAAAGTATGGCCTGAAAGTTCATCAAATACCATAACAACAATTTCCATTATCACATCCATTCAAGAAACTACAACTAAAACTAACATGGAAGTAGAACCATGCATGCAAGATGAGCAAAATCAAAGAGAAAATCCATAAAATAATGCAATGCTATCTTCTATTGCTGTAAATTCCTTTTGCACCAATTCTCCAACCATTTACAAATGAGGGGCAAACCCATATTTATAGTTTTCCAAAGCCCAAATGAATGGATAGGATTAATTTGCATTGTGTGGATCAGATTCAATACAAGTTAGGGTTTCCCCTACCCCGAATATTTCTCAATTTAAAATAGTCTATTTTGTCCTCTTTCCTATTTTATGTTGTAGCCTATTTTTTCATCTAGTGACCTTGGCACTGTAGTAGTTTTGTCTTGTAGTGACTACCTTCTTTGATGCAACTGAAAAATTGCAGACAAATCCACTTTGTTTGATATGTTTGCTACATCCTTTGTTACAAATTAGTGTCGCAAAGAAGCGAGTGTCCTGCTCTTGATTTTGACGGACAACTCCTGACAATCATCACCATTTGGTGGAAAATAAAAAATCTCCTTATTGTTCCTTTGAAGGTCACCCTTTATAGTTTTGTCATTGACTTCCTTGGCATGCACTCATATGTTGGTTAGTCCTTCATTGTTTACGCATACATCCTTTTCCTCTTTTCCTCTAGGGGCTCTTGTGGGCTTCTTCGATGGCCCCTCAACAGGTTCCATAAATCCTGCACACAAGAGGTGCAATAAATGCTCTCATACATAAATCAAGGAAAATGTTAGTGAAATCCTACAAACTTATTGTTAGATCCAACCATGCATCATAAAAGGATCATATTATTCATCACTGTTCCACATTTGGAGCTCATTTGGATCATAAATGCAAGCTCAAGGGTGTGTGTGGACGGCAGACAGTGGAGAGACAACGGATGACAGGTGATGGATGGTGGGAAAATGATAGATGACAAATGATGGGTGGATGACGAACAACGAACGATGAATGATGGACGAATGACGGATGGTGGACAGATGAAAGACGATGGACATGGGTGGATGACAATGGAGGGACAATGGTTGATGGATGGACGGTGGATGGCAGATGGCAGGCGAGCGATGAACAATAGGTGGACGATAGATGACAGGTGAACTATAGATGACATACTATGGGAAAATGGCAGAGGATGATGAAGGGACGACAGCAGAGGGACAATGACGTGGAAGGAAATTTTTGAAATGACCATGGAGGGACGGTCGCTTGCAAGGAAAGTTCTAAAACGACCATGGAGGGATGGTAGCTCACAAGGAAATTTCTGAAACGACCACGGAGGGACAGTAGACCATGAACGGTGGATAGTCGGCGGATGACAGATGGTGTATGGACAATGGACAATGGACGCAGGTGGTCGGTAGATGACAAACATTTGTGGTTAGTGAACAATGGATGTGGGTGGATGGTGACGAAGGGACGATGGTGGAGGGACAACAACCCACAAGGAAAGTTCTAAAATGGCCACAGAGGAATGACAACCTGCAAAGAAAGTTCCAAAATGGCCACGAATGGACAACGACTTGCAAGGAAAGTTTTGAAACAACCACAAAGGGACCGTGACCTGCAAGGAAATTTCTACAACTTCACAAAACTTAGTAAATTTGATATTTTTCAATTTTAGCCAATGCGAAAATGGGTAGAAAGAGTGCCAAGACATATTTTCTTAAGATTTGACTCATTTTGAAAAATGAAATAATTTGGAATGCGAGAGCTAGAGGGTCCGCCACCCTTTTAAAAATGACAATGAGCACACGATGGCTCGTAATCAAATTTATGCAACTTCTCAAAACTTAATGAAACCTTGGAAGTTCACTTAGGCATCATAGAAACATCCCAAATCCATAGGAAACTTGTCCCCAAAGTCAAAAAATGAAGGAAAAAGCAAATCAAGCAAGGACCAAGTCAGTAGGAGCAAGGCAAAAAGCGGACAAAAGAAGGGGGTGACTTTGTTTATCTCTCAAATTCGAATGCCCCAGGTAAAATGAAGGGAAAAGAGCAACATTTATAGGCCTCTTTCCATTAATGGCATGCAATGATTTCTTGGTCCGATAGACCTGGGTTAGGTGAGATGTGGAAACCCACGCCCGTTTGGATGCTTGGTCAAGGCTTGGATAGAAAAACCTAGTGTGGATCCCACCATGTGGGCAGAAGTTGGGCGTCAATCACTACTCAATAGTGAAACATGAGTGGCGACCCACATGAGGAGACTCACAGTTGTGGGTCCATGATGCTTGGAGGATGCTAAGGCAACAGGTGAAGGGAAACCCACAGGGGTATTTCTGTGAAAGCAAAAGACACCAAAATTTAGGCAGGTGAATTAGGTCAGGGGGAATTTGATCGTTTGAAGGCACATGACCAATTTAGGCTCTAGGAAAAGGGCACACAAATTGAGGCAAGATAAAATCAACCCATTAGGAGTAACAATGATCTGTCAAGAGTGAAAAAGAGGGGGTCTCTGCCTTCAACGGGGCATGTGTGCAAAATATGCACAACAAAAACTTATATGCAATCTATCTCTTGGTCCAAGCTAACATAATGTAACATGCTAATGGTTAAATTGCATTTTGAAAATATCTTGCGATCTATTGGAGTTGATAGTTAATATCTTTTATAAATGAATGGCATCTAATTAGGCCAACCTAATTGATGCTTGCATTGTAGATGAGATATATATACATGTATTTGGAAAATAGTTTTTAGGAGAGTGAAAGTGTGTGTGTAGATAGCAGAGAAGAGATAGAAGAAATAGTGAGCTAGCAATGAATGTAAAGGTGCAATTAGAAAGGCAACAATTGATGTGAAAATGAGCGAAGAATGAAGAGTGTAAAGTCTAAATATTGAGCATCTCTGGAAGTATATCAACACATGATAGGTGCATCTTTCTAGTTCATTTTGGGTTGCAAAGCCTTATTCTATTTTGTATAATCTTGTGTAGGCAATGAGCCTCCTTGTTGGATAGCGAGTCCTTTTTGTAGGCAATGAGCCTTTGTACTTGGACAGTGAGTCCTTTTGGTAGCGAGTCTCTTTTGAAAATACTATATATTGTGAGTCAACCCTCACTGTGGCTTTTCCCTTATTGGGTTTTCCATGTAAAAAAATGGTGTTCATTGTGTTGATTTACTTTGTGTTATTTGTGTTTCATGCTCTTACTTAATAACATAATAGTGTGGTTGAAGAAATGATAAGTGATAAAGTTTAAGTTTGAATTTGTGTGACAACTGATTCACCCCCCTCTCAATTGTCCTATGCCTGTTTAACACTATAAATATTGGAATATATTCATTTGGAAACAAAATTTCTATTTATTCAAACAATTTTCCATAATAAAATCATTGAAGATAATCGTCTCCAACTGCAATAAGATGGTTCCCCATCATGTCAATGTTGCATGGAGCCTTTCTCACATGTAAGAGTTGTGTACTTTATCTCATTTGTTTCAAATGTATGAAATTTAAGTTAACTAATGTTCTTTCAAACATATATTTTTAACTTTATTTTTTTAAAAGTAAAATGTTCAAATGATAACTGAAATACTTGATTCATAAAAACACCTATAATATTTTCAACATATAACTTAAATATGAACTTTGGTATTTGTAAAAAATTTTAAACACACCTCTACAGGTTTTTAATTGAGTGATCCAAGTTTTGTTCTACAACATGTAAATATTGGACATTGTTAAAATTAAGAAAAATTTTACATTCACCAATATGAAGCTTTGATGGTTTCTAGAAGGTGTAAAATGCAGTCTATTGCCAGGAAAGAGCAATAGTGTAGACACCACTGAGTAAATCTTATCACATCTTGTTGCAAAGATCTTGTGGACCTTAAGTCTAAAAAGATACCATCTAGGGTAGGGGTAGGATAGATGGGTCATGTCCCATCCCATATATATATAGAAAGATACAAATAACAATGTGTAGATGTGTACAAGGAATTTATGTAGAAACTTATATATGAAATGTATGTAGATATATAGAAGTATGAGAATGAATGTATAGAAGGTTGTATGTATAAAAAGGAAAGATATGTGTAGAGTATAGGGGAAGATATATGTGTAGACATGGAAAATGTATCGATTGACATTACACATTTGATCTTGACTACTAACACCATTTCATCCTAAATCATCCCCTTATCTAACCATTTAATCAAATACCCTTATTTGATTAAATTCATCAATTTTCCTCTCTTAATTAAATAAATCATCTATCTGATTAATTCACTCTCTCTTGTTAATTAAATAAATCAATTAGGTCTAATTATCCCTATTTTAATTAAATAAATCAATTTTATTTAATTAATTTCTAAATTCTATCTTATTAAATAAAATAAATTAAAACCTTATTGGATTTAATTTAACATTCATCTCTTTTAATTAAATAAATCAAAAGTCTTTATTTAATTAATATCTAAATCACATTCTTCTCATCTTTGATTTAAATCAACCCATAAATCTAAGTCAAATTTGTCATATCATTTGATCCCTCATTAAATTAATTAATCCTTGATTAATTTAATTCTAATCCATGTCCCATCCTCTAGCTTTTGCCACTTGCATATGAAAATAGATTTAATTCATTTATTAAATCTCTATTTTCTTTCAACATGACATAATAGGGGAATATTCTTTCAAATTTGTATTCAAATCCAAGTGGACTTTGTCCTTCCAACAAGGCATTTATTTCATCTTATAAGCCCTTTTGCATTGGGCCAAGTGGCCATTACTCCATTTGACTCTTCATCCACCTTGTCATTTCACCATTTTAAAATTTCAAATTTATGCATTTATGGGCACATTCATCAAAATGTGCACATCCTTCATCCATTCATATCTTGACAAGTGGCATCTTGCCATTGGTTGAATGTTAGTCCCACATTGCTTCATTTTGGGCATTTCTCCATCTTATCATTCTATAAATAAGAGGTTACTCTCCTTATTTTATCATCCACAATTTGAGCAAACTTACTATACTCAAATCTATACTCAAGCATAGCAATTCTCATCCATGTCATCAAGTCTTAGCTAGGTTATGCAGGTTTTTCATCATGGAGCACACTTGAATCTTCAACAAAGTGGATCACATTTCATCACACATCAATCTTGCATCATAGGAGCTAGGAAAAGGCCAATTTTCACATGAAATTGGGTACCAATTCTCGCATAAGATCAAGAGTTTACATTGCTTTTGAATAGGATTTAATCTATCTTATTGGTTTTTGTAATGTTCTTGCTTTCATTCCTATTTGAGCATTGTCAAATGGATTTTATGGAGAACTTAGATTCTAAATTTCCTTTTAATCTTCTAACATATGTGTTTGTTGTGTTTTGCAGGTACTAGGATCTTGGTTCTACATTTTGGCACTAGGAGGGCATATCTCAGTTTCTAATCACATTTTTCATCAAATTTTGTGCTTTTTTTTCTCTATTTTTGTGTCTACAAGGAACTCCATAGCTACTAGACCAATGTCGCTATACAGAACCGATGGAATCCCAATGTCACTATATAGCCCCGCTACAAACTCCAAACAACGACGCTCTAGTGTTCCCGCCCAAAATTCAAATTTTCAAACTGCATTGTTGGGTCTATATTCATGCACTAAAATTTTGAAATTCCAAACTGTCATTGGGCCAAATAGCAACGCAATCACAGTCTCTGTCCTCGCTGTAGAATAAAACTAATTGACGAGCGACGCCTGTGTAGACTTCGCCGTTGGAAGGAAGTAAAAAGTGAAGTTCAATTTTTCATGACATGTGCCTTTTTCAATTTTGATCATTTGGGTTATTACTTGCTTTCCTAACATCTGTTTTGCAGGTCTAACTAGTTTTCTTATAGGTTGGATTAATCAAAGGTGAAGGAGAAAAGAGGCATGATGACATCACTATCTCATAATACCAAGTGTTTTTGAACACTTTAGTGTTTTTTCAACAGTCTTAGAGAATTCACAAATTCTCTTATAAATTTGTTATCTTTCATGTGCTTAGGTCCTACTAGATTTCTTATGGGCTCTAAAAAGAACATTTAAATTTCTTGTTACAAAGGGCTAAAATGAACTTTAGGACAAACTCACTAGATTTGGTTTGAGGATTAATAATTGAACACGGAAAATTTTCACATTTCCATTGGTGCTAAAAAAGAAGTCATTATAGCTTTGTGGACTTAAAATGAGCAAGTGCTACTTTGTTTTGTAAGTGCTTACTCAAAGTAATACCATTGAAAGGATGTATGCGCTTCTCTCGCACCGAATGACGATCTTGAGAATCAAAAGGACTTTTGGTGATCTTAAGTTGGGCAAAGTAATTTCCTCCACATTTTGTTTTGGGACTTAAATTGAACAAAACATCTTAAGAGTGTGAGTGGAGGGTATTACATATATTCTCTCTCTTTGTGTTGCAACAAAGATTGATCGAGTTATGGATATTACTTGCTTGTTTTTGTTTATCCTAGAGGGCCTATCTTGGGGAAAATGTACTCACCCAAGGGAATGACCTAACCAGTAACATGCTAAAACCAAGTGTATTTCCAACTGGTATATAAGTGTGGATATTGGAACAAAGGCCAATATCACGTGGTTGGTTCTGACAAGTAGTAGTGGTCTCTTGCCGCATGGATCAATTCCTATGACTAGAAAGTATGAATTAAAACCCTTGTGTAGAAAAGGCCAAAATCCCTATCTATTTGTTGGTGCAGGAACAATCGTTCTGAAGTTGCCCCACACTTTTATAATTTTTAGTAGAAATAGAAAGTATTCCATGGGATTTTCATGGGTTTTGATGCTTGGTTGCCCCGTATAAGTGAGTGCTATGGAGGGGAGCTGGTGGGGTCAAGCATCTAACCCTTTGCTAAAAATAAGCATAGCTAGACTTGTCCAAGTGGGGATTCAACAAATATAGTCTTTCATAGCCATAGGGTTGTGCTTGTTCTTGGTTACAAAACACTTTTCTTGCTTGTAAACATTTGGAAACAAACATTCAACATTTTTCATCAAAACTTCAAACCCTTTAGGAAGCAAATACAATCGACCAAATTCATGTGTTATTGCTTTCCCTTGGGATTTTATCCTTATAGGTTTCTACACACTCGAATTTATATCTCAATTTGCTTACTAAAGTCAACAATAGGTAACACTTGCCTTGATTTCATCAAAGTTCCACATAACATATTTTGTGGGATAAGAAGTTAAGACATTGGACATCTAGTTTCAAAAGCTAATCAAGAGATTGTTTGTGGTAAAATGAAGTCACTAAGCAAAGCTAAAAACAATAGAATCCCACATATGTGTTTCAAATGATTTCACACAAGATCAAAATTTGGAAACCAAAAAAAAAATCTCTTAGTCCAAAAGAACATCAAAACTGTCTCTCAACACTATACGAATTTAGACAAAGATTGCTTTTCAACTTTTACAGGAAAGCTTCAAGAAACAATCCTGGATTGTACTCATTCTATTATTGCCAAAAATCCAAAAAAAATTCAAGAATTTGAACACCTTGTTTAGAGTAAAGCATTTTCTTCAAAACTGAGGTCTTGTAAACAAGAGTCCTTTTAGGCTCACATAGGATCAAAATAAAAAATTTCACCCATCTTTCAAACATAAAACCAAAATCATCTCACCAACAATTCTTGAAAAATCTTGAAATCATCCTTCATGCTAGACTTTTTGGCACATCAAAATCATTGAAACAAAGTCCTTAGGGAAAATCAAAATCCTTGAGATCCTTGAATCAAAACATCAAACCATCTTGTTTAGTTAGGTATATGAAGATGCATCCTTCTCCATATGCTTAATTAAATTATCAAATCATCTTGTTTTGGCTAGGTATATGTAGATGAATCCTTCTTTATGTGCTTAGTCAAAATTATCAAGTCATCTTGTTTAGCTAGGTATATGTAGATGAATCCTTCTCCATATGCTTAGTTGAATTATCATTTTTTTTGGTGAGGTGTGGGTAGACGCATCATTCTCCCTACACTTAGTCAAATTATCATCTTATGAGAAAATCTATCCTATAGATAACATCCAACATCTTGGGATTTATTTGTTTATTATCCAAAATCAATCCAAATAAAGGAAAATCAAAATACAAAAAATAAAAGAATCCAAAATCAAAACCCAAACAAATCAAAATATCCAAGAAAGTCCCAAAATTCTAGCATCCCCTCAAGATCTTCTAAGAGTTCAATCATCCATATCACCCATCTTTCACACACTTCATCATTTCATCTTTTGATCCTTAAACATCCTAAATTTTCTCTTTTGTACCTAAAGTTAGATCAATCCAAATAATTAGAGATTCATCTCCCATATTCTTGAAAAATTGATCCCTATTTTATGGTTCAAACTAGATCTCAACACAAGAGAGACATGGAAGCCAACAAAGAAACATCCACTTCAAGTGACCTAAGTCAAACAAATTCTGAAATGAATCCTATTGAATCAAGAAATCCTCTAACTAACTTTCCTTCATCATCACAAAATCCTCAAGAGGAAGCTCAAGTGGATGATCTTACCAATAATCCCTTTGTAATGACACAAGATGAGATTGTCGAAATGGTCCAAAATCTTGAGAATCATAGAATTATCAACATCATGATGAGACTCAATCCCTCACTATACATGTTTGAATTAGCGAAAAAAGGGGCTAAAATCCCTTCTGATTTTGATGTGAGCACCATTATGGAACCACCTTTTGGGGTCATGCCTCCAATTTCATCCATACCCACCATTTCATCTACACTGCCAATCCAAAACATCAGCCAAAACATCTCATAAATCACACCATCCATTGCTCCAACTCTACCCATTGTTAATAAGGGAGCACATTTCTCAATGCTTTACAAACACACCCCCTTGTTAATAATCAAGATTTGGACAAAAAAATCATCTTGGGGAAAACCGTACCAAAAAAATCCATTACATACATATGTTCCCCTCACTTTCCATGATCCCAATGACCCATCATCATCATCCTTTTGTGCAACACCTCAAACTTCTCTCCCCACAACATCACAAGAAGGCGACTTATTTGGACTAGGAAGCATCTTTGACACTACATCATCATCACTTCCTCAAGGGAGTATGGCACTCACATTTCCACCACTTCCACCATTGCCATCAATATCCATATCACCTCTCAGTTTAGGACTTCCCCCTTTACCAAATGGCAATCAAAAAAATCAAATCAACCCTCCAATTGTTAATCAAAATATCATACAAAATACTTCCATCTTGCCATCGACATCGTAACAACAGATGGAAACCACATAGGCAATCACCACATCATCAACCATCCCCCAAACATCTCAAAACATGGTCTCACAAGGACCAAGCATATTGATCGCACCATCCACCACTCAAAACCCACTCATCAATATGACGGTACCTCTCATCACCACAACAAGCACCATTCCAAATCCACCTCCACCACCACCACCACCAAACTCAAATACATCAAATCAATATAGCATTGCACTACATGTTGCTCAACAAGCTACCTATCAAAAGACACTTCAACAAATTAAAAACTCTCAAGCTACACAATAAGCCACTCAAGCAGCACAAGTAGTGGAAGCTTCTCAAGCTGCACACCAAGCACAACAAGTGAAACAAGTACAATAGGCTATACAAGCCCAAGCCTTATTGCAATAGAAACAACAACAAGCTGGACAAGCCACATAGATTGCACAAGCCCAGGTTTAGGCTTAAGCACAGGCTCAAGCCTAATTCCAAGCTCAACAAGCACAAGCACAAGCACAATAGCTCACACAACAACAAGCATGCCAACACCAAGCATATCAACAGGCACTAAAACAATACCAAGAGAAAAAATTAGCCCAACTAGCAACCCAACAAAAAGCATTGTCAGTGCAACAAAAATAGCAAGCTCAACAACATGCACTATTAGCATAGCAACAATAGGACCAACAAAAAGCATTGTTGGTATGACAACAATGGCAAGCATATTTGGCACAAAAAAATGTGCAAATACCATCAATCAACACACCAACCAATCCACCCATCCCGCCAACAAATGAACGACCACAGAACACCTTCATCCCACCCCCTCATCCACAAAATGATGTAGCAACAAAAATCAAGTTACTCTCGCAACAATTACTTGATCTTCAATAAGGGAGAACCATAAATACACCCAAGAACTTGTGTCCTTATCCATTCGATAGAAGCCTTGTAATAAAACCATTCCCAAAGGGATTTGAGATCCCCAAATTCGATAAATACCATGGGACGGGAAACCCTAAAGATCACATCAAGGAATTCCAAGTTCATTGCATGGAAGTTGCATATGACAATAAGTATCTGATGTAGCTATTTCTTAGAAGCTTGGTTGGCCAAGCCATGGAGTGGTTCTCTAGTCTCCCTCCAGGAATCAAGAAGTTCCAAGAGATAGTGGATCAATTCATTAAAAATTACGCATTTAATATTAGTGTGGATGTTAGTCTCGAGGAACTATCGGCTCTGAAATAAGGTAAGAACAAATCATTTGCTTATTTCTTACGATGATGGCGATCCAAGGCCAATTAGAGCAAATGGATCACGCCAGAAGAACAACATGTTTGCACTATCATTTCAAATCTCAATGGAGCCTTGGAATTCCATCTTAAAGTGCAAGGTATCACTACATATGACTAGTTGATCTCCAAGGCACTCAACATCAAACAAGCCCTTATTTCACAAGGAGGATCACCCACATATCCTAAGCAACAAAATCGCCCATCCACCAATTACAACGACAAACCACACACATGGGAAAGAAAAAAAAATGTTACCAATGATGGTGTTGTCGACAACAAAGTTGTCATCAATTCCCCTTAGAAAAACACACCCACACCCCAACAACAACCCCAAAACCACCATCAAAACAACCATCAAGCTAATGTAGCGACACAACAACCATATAATCAAGCAATTAACAACGTAAATGATGAAAGGGGACCATCGTAGTGAAACAAAAATTCCCCCAAGTGGAAGTACACTATCCTTGGGGAACCACTTGAGGTCATCATGAAGAAATTAATAAATGAAAACCTCATAAAGGTTCCCAACTATGAGAATTACTAGGAACCAGATGTGAAACCACCTTGGTAGAATGGAAAGCAGGTCTATGACTTTCAAAAAATCAAAGGACATACCACGAATGGATGCATGAGGTTAAAAATCCTAATCCAAGACCTCATTGATCAAAAAATCATAAATGTGGATTAACCAACAGGAAATCAGAACCTCAATATATACATGAATCTGATGCCTAATCATGACAAAGGGAACAACAACAACGATAAAGGAAAGGAACCTTCAAAAGCATAAATCATGTGTACGACCATGTTGTCACACCCTGGATGACTATTGCACCACTATTACCATCAAAGGAGCCCATGTTGATTGTGGAGTCACCACAAGAGGTGGGAAAATTACCATCGTAGGGTCATCTCAGCCAAACAAAGTACCTACTTCCAACTCAAGATATGTTCCCAATGGCTATAATGTCCTTGATTAGCTGAAAAAAACCCCAACACAAATATCCATCATGGATTTACTAAAAACTTCATCCGATCACAAGAAAATCCTTGAGGAAGCATTAGCTTCATCCACTATCCCCGCAGATCTTGATATAGAACAATTCCAAGCTATGGTCAAAAACATCATTACCCCAAATCTCCTGACATTCTCTAGTCAATACTTTCTCGCTAAACCATCTCACAATCATACACTTCATTTGGAGGTCCTAGTGCACAAGAAAAAAGTCAAGAGAGTCTTGGTAGACGGAGGTGCAGGTTTAAATATTTGTTCCCTCAAGCTCATTAAGAATATGAAAATCTCAAAGGACTCCATTGAAAAAGGAAAAGGCATAACTATTAGAGCCTATGATGATCAAGATAGGGTGTCTCAGGGAACTATTCAAATCCCTATTCAAGTAGGGCCAACAATCATGGAAACCACCTGCCAGGTCTTGGACCTCGACTTGCCATACAACATCCTCCTAGGGTGTCCGTGGATTCATGCAATGCAAGCAGTAGCATCAACCTTCCATCAATGTGTCAAATTCACATATGAAGGCCAAGAGGTCACCATCCATGGGGATCCTAAATAGTTCTCTTACTGCAAGAACCTAGAGGAAAAATATTATAAAATCCCCCAAGTGCCTAAAATGATGACGGTCCATCAACTCCATACATCGATCTAACCATTCTCACTTCCACTTTTACAACAAAGACACACTCCATTCCTACCATCCTCGCCATCTTTGATATCAAGATCATCATCGAAGACAATAGTTGTGGAAATTATAAATTGAAGAAAGGTGCTTTCATGGTTGTAGAGTTACCACAATCTCCTAGGTCCCAAGGACAACCCCAACTAGCTGAATCATCATTCCAAACTAATAGAGTTGACCCCTCTAGATTTAGAATTTGGGGGGATCTCGATCAGAAAGACATAGAGGAGGACCCATCTCATCTCCTCTACCAAAACAACAGACCGACAGTTGATCTACCCATGGATGACAGTAGCAAAGGCTTGCAAATGATGGTCACAATGGGCTATGACATAAACCAAAGGATTGGAAAAAATGACAATGGAATTTTAATACCCATCATTCCTGAGACATGAATGAGAAATCTTTGCCTTGGATGTACCCCTCCGAGTATAACCATATGTGGATGAGGTCCCCTAGTTAAAGCAATCAAGACTCCCCGTCGGCCAACACCAACTGGATTTCACTTACCCATGTCTACTGGTTGAGTCAGACAATTTCAAATTTGATATAACTAACGTCTATAGGAATAGTGATGATTAAGATCCCATAACCAACCTACCTAGGATTTTTGAGAGTTCCTCAATCCTTATGATCAACACCCTATCCTATGAGTTTGAGAACCAATCCCATGAGATAAAGCTAGTCTACCCTCAACTCATCGATCACAACCAATGAGGCCCACCAATTCTTGACACATTAAAAAATGATGAGGTATTTTCAGAATTCATTGGATTGCAAGACACGATACCATGTGGAAATCATAAAAAATCTAGATTTGAAATCATTCTGGATACACAGGCTTACTATGGTGAGACGATTAATTCCTTCAGTCGTAAAAGAGAAAATATGAGAATAATCTCAAGGTCCTTGAGTGAAAACCAAACTATGGGACTCTCTGATCCTAAAAAAGTAAAAATAAAGGACGTATCCAATGGTGAAAACCTCTCTGAGGCACCCACAGATGAAGGATTCAATCGTCCCCTTAGTGCTCTACATAGGGAACAATCAACAGTTCTGGCATAAAAGTGCAACCCAATCAACCTGGGAACAAAAGAAACTCCACACATCATATTCTATGTTGAATCACTAATGATGGAGGAATAAGAACTCTTGGCCACTATCCTAAGGGAAAGAAAGGTAAATTTTGCATGGAGTTATGTTGACATGCTCAAACTAGATCTAGAGTTTGTGGTCCATCATCTAGCAGTGTATCCTAAAGAAAAGCCTACCAGATAGAAACTAAGAAAGATACATCCTCATATAGCCTTGCTAGTCAAAATAGATTTGAAAAAGATACTTGATGCATGATTCATAAGACCAATTGACTATCTCAAGTGGGTATCAAATCTGGTTCCTATTTCAAAACTTGATGGAGGCATACACATCTACACAAATTACAAAGACCTAAACAAATCATGTCCGAAAAATGATTTCCTGTTGCCTAACATTTAAATGATTGTGAACATGATAGTAGGACATGAAATGATTTCTCTGATGGATGATTTCTATGGGTACAACCAAATAATGATTGCTAAAGAAGAACAACACAAAATGGCCTTCTCTTGTCCATGGGGGACTTACTATTGGAATATGATGCCATTCATCCTAAAGAATGTTGGGGCCACCTACCAAAGAGCCATGATGTTAATCTTTCATGAAATGATCCACAAAAAATTTGAAGATTACATTGATGACATGCTAGTAAAATCCAAAAAGAGGAGAGATCACATAACAACCTTGAGCGCTATTTTTGACAGGCTAGAGGAATACAAGGTCTGCTTAAATCCAAAGAAGTGCGTCTTCAGTGTACAATTGGGGAAGCTACTAGGATACATATTGTCAATGAGGAATATTGAAATAGATCTTGCAAAGGTAAAGGCAATCCTTGAGATGGAGGCACCCAAAACATTCAAATAATTGAGAGGTCTCCAAGGTAGGCTTCAGTCCATCCACAAATTCATAGCACAACTAGCAGACAAGAAAAACCCATATTCTCACCTACCTCACAAGGGAGGAGCATACAAATGGGATTAAAAGTGTGAGGATTCCTTCAATAAAATCAAAGAATATCTGCTCACACCTCTGGTCCTCATGCCACCTATCCTAAGAAAGCCACTAATCCTCTATGTATCGGCAACAACAACGGCCCTCAGTGCTCTTCTAGCTCAACACAATGAAAATGGGGCAAAGAGGGCCATCTATTACATCATCCACACAATGGTCGGGCATGAGTTAAACTACTCATTCATTAAAAATCCTGTCTAGCAGTTGTGTTTGCTTCATAGAAATTTAGACACTACATGTTGGCACACAAAATAAAACTCATTGCCAAGATTGATCCCCTAAAATACCTATTTTCAAAAGCAATGCTCACAGGAAGGATGGCCAAGTGGGTAATGATACTATTAGAGTATGACATTGAATACATAGAGTAGAAAGAAATCAAAGGCCAAGTGATCGCAGACCAACTTGCAGAAGCACCCATGTACTCAGAGAATCCACTCATATCAAAGTTTTCAGATGAATCCATCTTCAATCTCAACATAGCCAGCCATTGGAAACTATAATTTGATGCTTCCTACACACAACATGGGTCAAGAGTTGGTGTCTTCTTCATCACTCCACAAAGGGACTATATACCTATATCCTACAAATTGGCATTCCCTTGCACTAACAACATTGTGGAATATGTGGCCGCAAAATAGTCATGGCCCTCAAAGTATATGTAGACTCTTAGCTAATAATCAACCAAGTGAATGTTGAGTACCAAACTAAGGATGAAAATCTCACTCCATACAAGAAATTGATGGCCCATGAAAATCTCACTCCATTTGAAATCACATTTGAGCAGATTCCCAGAGCAAACAACAGAGCAATAGACGCCATGGAAATAATTAGATCTTTACTGGATATCCCTCATAATGTCCCAAAACATGAATTCATGGTAGAGAAACTTCTCATTCCCACATTCAAGGTACCAAAGTCAGAATTTGTGCACAAAATTGTTGGTCCCGGTGATCCTTGGTACCATGAAATTTACACTTATCTAAGAATAGGAGTCCTCCCAGCTAACATAACGCCAAACCTCAAGAAGTCCTTTATCAAAAAAGCATCTAGGTTTGTCATCCTAGGAAATACCTTGTACTGTAGGAGTATAGAGGGAACCTTATTATGTTGCCTAAACATTGATGAATCCTTGACTGCTTTAATTGAGGTACATAATGGGATTTGTGGTTTGCACTCGAGCAGAATGACCTTGGCCAAGAAATTGTTGAGGACAGGGTATTATTGGCCTACTATGGAAAGGAAAGCACATGACTACGTTAGAAGGTGTTTACAATGTCAGTATCATGGGGACCTCATCCATGCTCTAGCTCAAGAGCTTCATTTGATTGTCAAACCATGGACCTTTTCACAGTGGGGTTTTGATCTCGTTGGGAAAATTACTCCCACCTCATCCAATGGCCTCAAGTTTATCATTACCACCACTGAGTATTTCACCAAGTGGGTGGAAGCCATACCCATGACATACATAATTGGAAAGTAGATATCAAAGTTTGTCCTGAACTATCTCATATGTCACTATGGTGTCCCACAAGCCATTATATTAGATAATGGGACACCATTCAAAAATCAGGAAGTTTGCAACCTATGTGAAAAATTGAAAATCCAACATCACTTCTCCACACCATACTATCCCCAAGGAAATGGCTAAGCAGAAGCCACTAATAAAACCATCCTAAAGATCCTCAAAAAGACAATAAATGATGCAGGTCGTGACTGGCATCTGCAACTGAATCTTTCCCTCTAGGCCTATCAAACAAGCATTCGCACACCCACTGGTGCCACTCCATTCTCCCCGGTCTATGAATAAAAAGCTATACTACCCATTGAGATCGAGCTCCCATCACTGATAATATCATTACAAAACCTCATCACAAATGAGGAATACCAAGTATCAAGACTAAACAAGCTAGAGCTACTAGATGAGTGGCATATGGACACCTTAAATCATTTACAAGTCTATTAGAATTGACTAAAGAGGAGCTATAACAAGAAGATCAGGAGTCAGAAATTCCAAGTTCGAGAACTTGTATTGAAGAAGAATCAGAAGAACGTCCCAAATCCAAACAATAAAGGAAAATTTGAACCCAACTGGTTGGGCCCATTTGTTATTACAACAAGCTATAAGTTAGGGGCATATCAGTTGTCAACACTGGAAAGCGAGCCTTTATAGGAGCCCATGAACAACTCCCATCTCAAAAAGTTTTATTCCTAAATCTTTCAAGGTGTAGAACCAGAAAAATAAAATAAAATAGAAAAAGTCCTAAAAAAATGGTCACCCTGATGAAAACCTGGCAAATAGGCGTCATGGTGACAACAAAAAAAGAAGCAAAAAATCCAAAAAAAATTGAAAAAGGATTAAAAACAGTAAAGAGAAAAATCGTCCTTTGGTGAAAACCACTTCGGTGGCACTTTGGGCAAGTACCTTCGTGAAAACCTAGCAAATAGGCGCCTTGTGTAAATAAGCACTCTCCATCCACCAGGACCTTTGCAGCTTGTTTTGCATCATCCATCCAACATACTTTTCATCATCTATCGCATTCCATATCTTCATCCATTATGTATCACATATGTATCATACCCTGGTCTTGTGTTCGTATCATGATCCCTCCTAGTACTACTCGACTCATTCTCAAGGTTAGTTTGTCTTGCCTTTATTGGAGTAGTCTATTGCATTGTGTTGGGGGCATGTTCTCATCACATTGGATTCGTGTATATTCTTAAAGTCCCTAAAATCAAAAAACCCAAAAACATTTGAAAATCAAAAAATCCAAAAACATCAAAAAATCTAAAAAATCCAAAAACATCGGAAAAACACAAAAATCCCAAAACATTTGAAACATAGCAAAATCCAAAAACAAGTCAAAATTTAGTCAAAAAGTAAAAAACAGAGTCGTCTTGTCGAACTATGAGTCTCTGAGCTTTGAACATAGACACGGCTGATCTTTGATCATCCCCCGAGACACTTAGGTTAGTTCTTTAGAAGTTCATCATAATAAACTGACAATCCACTTGTTCATATCTCATCAAATAATTGATTTTGTGTTAGTCAAACTACGTAGTCTCTTCGTGTATAACGTAGGAAAGGCTAATCTATTGATCAACCCTTGAGGCCCCTAGGATAGGTCCTTAGGTTAGTTTCTTGGTCAAAATCTTAGAAAACCCCAAAACATTTAAAAAACAAAAAATCAAAACATTTGTAAAATATTGAAAATACCTAAAAGCAGCCTCAAAACATTTCAAAAAAACATCAAAAACATCCAAATATTTGAAAAAAAAATCCATCAGTCCCATCTCGCTTTCACCCACAATAAACATCACTCATAACAAATCATTGTCATCCTCTACCTTTGGTGAAATAGTCATAAACAAGTCTAGCAGTTAAAAAGTGAAAACCAAAACATTAAAGTATCAAGTCTAGGTTAGTACGTAAACAAGTTGATCAACTCTTTGTGTCAATAGCTTATCATCCAATCAGTCCCATATCAAAACATCTAATATCATCATGTCCTAGGATGCATCCTTCCTACAATGGACATCAACATTAGGAATCACCATAGTTCAGTCTTGTGGTATTGAAGAACATTAACTTGTTTGTTTACTTTATCTTTATCTTGTCAATTTATCTTATTGCGTTCATTCCGAGGACTTCTTGATGATGACTAATCAAAGGATTTAGAGAGGTAGGAATGGGGAAATGATCATTATTTTTTATTTGTTAGGTTTGTTGGTTATTCTTGTAATATAACTTGGTCATGCGTGCTTTGTTTTGGTGTAGGGAGGATGTTTTGGATTTTTTTCCTATGTTTTGGCCCGAGATGTTTGAAATATCTGAACTACACTCTAAATAAGGTTTCCATATGCTAGGTGTGAACAAGAGTACTCCTATTTGATTGTCAAGTCAAATTCCATCACACTAGGTGCAATGCCATCCTGGTTCTTAATACCTTGATGCATTGTGCCTACGTGTGTTATCAAACATAAGATAATTGGTCCTTTGAAAATCCCAACTCCTCGACAAGTGATCATCATCATTATCATCATCTCTCATGTCTTGTTGGAATCTCTTATTTTTTCTTCTACCTCTTACTTTTCATTCTAACATGGTACCATGGCAGTTAATTAAAAATCACTATCATCATTGCATTTATCCTGCATCCACAAACCGTCAGCATATTGCATATTGCATATCATATAGGAAACATTAAAATTCATAACATTGCATTTCCATTATACATAATTGGATTATTCTAAGGATCTCATGAATCATTACATTGCATTTATTTTACATAAACATAAAAACAATCATCCCACAACATTATAAACATCTACATCATCATAGCATCATTTGTATTCATTCTATCATAACGTTGCATAATCATCCCATAACACATATAAGCATCCATTACACTATCATATACACATCATATATAATTTGCATCCATATCATCATAACATTCATAAATGTCATTTACACATATCATAATCATGTCACATCATCACAAGCGCATTTCATACATAGAAAAGGTACACTACATCATACCAACCATCACTACATAATATAGGTTTGTTAGTCTAAGCATTTGCACAACATAAAATTTTCCATACATCATTAAAAAATGTATATGAAAAGATATGAAAAAAAAAATCATCCATACATCATCACATAACATATCCATCATGGCATCATAAGATAGAAGCATTACATAACATATAAAATGTAGAACCATCCATAATGCATAGATAAGATAGGACATAACATATCACATCAGATCAAAATCATCATATCATATATCATCAAAATATACACTATCATGGTACAAAAAATTGGATTAATGTACGCATATAATGTCAATAAGTACAATATGGCCCATGGGGGCTATCAAAAAGGAACCCATTAGATGCACAAAGAATATTGTCTCAAGATCAAAATGAATGCTAGCCCTGCTGGCTGCTACCCTTGCCACTTGCTCTCTTGCCATGCCCCTCTGCCAGCCTGTGCCCTATCCTCTATAAAAAAATTGGCACTCAAGCTGCTTGAGGGATGACCTAGTAATAATATAATCTATAATAGTCGACCTCCTGGATGACCTCCCCATATGCTCAGAGTGATATTGTGCTCCGAGAGGAGGATGCCTAGATGGTCTCTAACTGCTTCCGTCAGTCCATCTCGACCGTTGCCTGTAGCTTTATAGCCTATCTCTGCAAAATGGCTTGGTCTCGCTCTGCTCTGCCTGATCTCTCTCAGCCATCAATGCTTGTACCTGGGCCTACAATTGAAAAATATACCCATCTTTGGGATCTAGATGTAGAGGTGGTTGTACGACTGGCTGCTCCTAATCTGTGTCTCTAGGTGGCATTGGGATCCTATCTTGGCATCCTCGTTCTTGATCCTCATCCCTAAGTGGTGTTGAAATCCTATCCTACTGCCCCTGGTCCTGATCCTATCTTAGGACATCCTAGTGGGGCTGATCCTATTGATCCCTGACTGGCTAAACTAGTGGTGGCCCACCGCCTCCCTAATCCTGATCTCTGCCCCCTCAGCCCCATCCTACTCCCCTACCTCTCATTCTGCGTCGATCAATTATTGTCCTTAGAAATGTTAAACGAAGAGGCGGCCTGAACCAATCTTTGTAGGCCTATGTGATCCTCGAATCTACCTGTCCTTGGTCATATGGCCTTGGCCTGGCCACCAACTGCATGAAACTCTGAATGGCCTCATGGGAAAGTATGTACCGCCCCTAGGATCTCTGGCTCACTATCCTCACAAAAAAGCCATGTACTGATCATCTGGTCGATCCTATGGCTCACTGAACTATCTCTAAAGCTTGCTCGACAGGTACATCTTAATCATCGTATGCCTCTCACCCCTGCATAAGTCTGTCCTAGCGGGCGAAGAACAATTGTTGTGCATCATCAAACCAAGTTGGCTGCCCAAGGTACAACTGCCATTTGAACACTTACATTTCATCAAGGACCCTCCTCCAATGAGGAATCCCATGTTGTCCAGTGTGTGTGAACGAGAGGCCTCCTCTGTATGGCCAGACCATTGGATCATTCCGCTCTAGCAGAACTGGAACAACTCTCAACCAGAGTACGGGGATGTGCTCCCAAGCCCAAATATGCAGAGTGTAACTCCTGCCTCAAGTGCTCTACCATCTAGATAGGCGAACTCATGAAGGTCTTTGTAAAGAGATGCTAGTAGAACTGACCCCCACACAAATAGTGTTAGTCATTGCTAAACCATGCGCTCCAAAAAAATCCCCCATCAAGGACTAAAATATTGGCCCCACCAATTTGGTACGATGAGACTTGATATGATGGCCGCAATAACTAAGCAATAAGGTGATACGAGAGGCCTGTGGCACTCCAACTCAATCTGGCCCTTGCAGAATATAATCTCATTTGTTTCTAGGATAGTATATTATTCCTCCCTCCCAACATCCATATTGTAAATAACCCACTCACCGTGAATAGGCAATCTCAGGATCTGCCACACGTCCTCCAGCATGACTACGACCTCACCTATGGGAAGGTGGAATGAGGAGGTCTCACTATGCCACCTCTTAGCAAGTGTCATCATAATTCCCAGGTGCATCTATAGGAGTAGTGCATAGGTGATGTACCCGAGACCCATCTCTCCTAGGCACTCTTGTTGTCGGTCAGACAAATCATTTAGAAGCCCAAATATCTCTCGAGACCTATGCTCGCGTGAGTAGATCTCTCTCTCCTCCTCTTGCATTAGGAAAGTCACCATGTTAAAATTTATCATAAAAATCTTGATCATGGCTTGTCCCAACGTGCCAAAGTAGCCCCAACATTGTTTCCTGTGAGGGCGGTGTAGTTTGCAAACTTCAAATTGCATTGCTAAAGTCTTCAAACTTCAATATCGCACCTCAACGTCGTAGTTTGTGATGGCAGTTGGGTTTAGCACAAAACCCTAATTCTTAGGGGCACCGTGGCGGTGCACGTTGCAAAAGTGCCTTAGTTTGGAATTTGGACTCAAACTCCAAATTGCATTGTGGCATTGCTACTCGCGAAAACGATGCAATTTGACCCCAAGTGGCACAATTTAAAAATTTGAGTGGCATTGTTTAGCATTGCTCCTAAAGACCTAAATTCCTAATGTAATAAATGCATGTGTAAATAAAAAATCAAGCTTGGGTCAAGTTTACTCACCGGTGGTCTAATGTTGGGAAGCCTCTGATGCATTCGTACCCTGTCGAAAATGTGCATGGGGAGCTGTTGTTGTGCCATCTCGCCAAGGATGTTAGAGCTCAAAAACTCAAAATATCTTAAGGCTGAATGTGAAAATGAATTGGAAGTGGCCCCTCAAGGCCTATTTAAGGCTAAAAATTAGGGTTTTGGACCCCCGATCCCGTTTTTGTCCATTTGAGGGTTGTGTTGCATGATTTTTTATGTTTCATCTCATTTTTTGACCTCCTGGAGCCTTTCTGGACCCGTCAGGCACCTTGTCCTCTTTTTTTCATGAGATCACCCAAAAATTAGGATTTTTCGACTGCTCTCTCGAGGGAGCAATATATTGGCATGTTTTCTCTCACCGAGTCAGTAGTAGGGAATTTTTTGAAATTGGATTTTTTTTGAATTTTGATCGAGACAACTTATTCTTTGAATCAATGCAACAAGTGCATTGCTTCAAAGAGGGGGAAAATGTAGACATGGAAAATGTACCGATTGACATTGCACATCTGATCTTGACTACTAACACCATTTCATCCTAAATCATCCCTGTTACTGTTAGAGATGGCAGATATCTAACAATTAAATGCAGATTTAATTAAAACAAAGAAACTGAAACAGACACAGAATAAAGTATAACACAGAGAATTTAACGTGGTTCACCCAATCTGGGCTACATCCACCAAACCGCAGCCATCCAATACTTTTATTATCCAGTGAAAAAACCCTATTACAATCTTCTGAATAATCATGTTTTTCATCATACTGTAATACCCAACCGAACCCCTTTCTAACAAGCTTAGAAGCTTCCAGATTTCGGGTTCTACAAAATCGGATTTTTTTAATTGATTTTTCCCTTTTTTGATGATGATGTGAAAAAGTAGGAAGAAATTTTTTTTCTCGAGGGTTGTCGCCCCTGAACCCCTGCCCGAGGCCCAGCCACGGACCCCAGTGAGGATACATGCCAGGGTGTATAGTATACCATGGGCTATATAGTATAGCATGGTTAGTCACCACACACCAACAATCTCCCACTTGGAGACTAATCAGGCTCCACACCATCACAATCTCCCACTTGGAGACTGATCTTGGATGACACTGCTGCAATTATAGCTCCCACTGGAAATAAGTACCTTGGACCCTACTGCTCTGTTATTCTTGAACTCAACCTTGAAGGCCAACTGAAGTTGAAGAGGAACTCAGCTTCTCCCTTGTCACTGCCTTCGTAAACATATCCACTGGATTGACATTTGTATGTATCTTGTCTAGCTTGACTTGTCCATCTTCCAACACTAACCGAATGAAATGATATCTCAATTGTGTGTTTTGTTTTAGAATGCAAGGAATTTTTTTTTGCAAGATGTATAACACTCTGCCTATCTATAAACAAGTAATTTCCAGCCTGTTGTTTGCCCAACTCATCCATGAAAAGTTGTAGCCATATCATCTCCTTTGTCGCCTCTGTTGTAGCAACATACTCTACCTCTGTGGTGGATAAAGCAACCACCTTTTGCAATCGATAAATCCAACTCACTGCTCTCCCACTAATTGTAAATACATAACCTGTTGTACTCCGCTTGGTATCTATATCCCCTGCCAAATCTGAGTCAACATAGCCTTTTAAATCATAATTAGAGCCCATAAAACAATAAACACTTATTGAATGTACCTCTCAAATACCTGAGAATCCATTTTACCGCATTCCAATGCTCAACTCCAAGATGACTCAAATACCTGCTAACAACTCCTACGACATGTGCAATATCTGGTCTTGTGCATACCATGGCATACATTAAACTAACTACAACTGAAGCATATGGTACCTTGGACATTTTTTTTCCTCCTCTTGTGTCTTTGGACACATATCCTTAGTCAATTTAACATGACTAGGCAAAGGTGTGTTGATAGCTTTTGCATTCTCCAGATGAAATATATGCAACACCTTTTCAACATAATTAGCCTGAAATAAAAACAATTTTCTATTTTTCCTATCTCTACAAATTTTCATACAAAGGATTTGTTTTGCTGCCCACAAATCCTTCATAGCAAAAGATTTTTCTAACTGTTGTTTTAGCTCACTTATGTGATCCATGTTAGACCTAGCTACAAGCATGCCATCAACATATAAGCATAAAATAATGTAGTTGTCATTATCCAACCTCTTAAAATAAACACAATGGTCAAAATTACACCTGCTGTAGCCTTGCTCAGCCATAAAATTGTCAAATTTCAAATACCATTGCCGAGGTGCTTGCTTCAAGCCATATAAACTTTTCTTCAATCTGCACACTTGTTTGTCCTTACCTTTGACCTCAAATCCTTGTGGTTGTTCCATATATATTTCCTCTTCCAAATCACCATGGAGAAAGGCTGTTTTAACATCAAGCTCTTCTAAATGCAAATCTTCAGTAGCCACAATACTTAAAACAATACGAATAGAAGTCATTTTAACAAGAGAAAAAATATCATCAAAATCAATTCCCTTTTTCTTTGCAAATCCCTTTACAACTAATCTGGCTTTAAATCTTTTCTTACCTCTATCCTCCTCTTTCAACCTATAAATCCATTTGTTTGGTAAAGCCTTTTTACCTGCAGGCAACTTGCATAATTCTCAAGTCTTATTTTTCAGCAAGGAGTCCATTTCTTCTTCCATTCCATGCTCCCACTGATCCTTGGTATCCACCTGGATAGCTTCATCATAATATTTTGGTTCACCAGCATCAATTAACAAATTAGTATACAAAGAGGGAGAGAATCTTTCTGGAGGTCTACTTAACCTTGAAGATCATCTAACAGGAGTTTGTGGTATTTTTTGTTGTTGTTGTTGCCCAGCATGAGGAACCACTGAAACATCATTGTTTGGAATATCATCCAACACTACATAATCATTTTCTTTCTTCTCATGCTACAACAAATCTTTGTACAACACTTTCTCATTGAATATGACATCTCTGCTTCTCACAATTTTCTGATTTTCAAAATCCCAAAGCCTATAACCAAATTCATCAATGCCATATCCAACAAATATACATTTCTTTGATTTTTCATCAAGCTTGGTTCTATTTTCAGAATCTACATGTGCAAATGCTTCACAACCGAAGGTTTTGAGAAAAGAGTAACTCACCTTCTTACCTTTCCATGCTTCCTCTAGAATACCACAACCCAAATAATTAGAGGGACCTCTATTAATTAAATAAACAACAGTGTTTACAGTCTCTGCCCACATTTTTAAAGGCAGCCCAACATGCATGCTCCATTATTGTCCTATTCATGCGCTCAACCACTCCATTTTCCTATGGAGTCCTTGGAACTGTTTTCTGCCTACGAATACCACTAGAGGAACAATAATCTTCAAATTCTTTAATGCAATACTCATCACCATTATCATATTTGAGACATTTTATTTTTTTACCTGTCTCATTCTCAACCAAGCTTCTCCATTTTTTAAAAGTTTCAAATACATCAGATTTTTGTCTAAGGAAATAAATCCATACCTTCCTAGTTGCATCATCAATGAATGTAACATAATACAGAGAGCCACCGAGAGAAGATACCTAAGTTGGTCCCCATACATCTATATGCACAAGCTCCAATTCTCATCTTTCTTTTGCTTCCCATCCTTGAGAAAAATAACTCTCTTTTGTTTTCCATACACACAACTTTCACATAAATCCATATTAACACATTTTAGACTTGGTAAAACATTATTTGAATGAAGTACTTTCATACCTTTTGCACTCATATGCCCAATTCTATTATGCCACGATGCTAATTCAGAGTCCACAGCAACTATATGATTTCTACCTGCTGAACTGCAACAACTGTTCTTGAACATTGACCTTTTTCTGTAACAATTAAAGTATAAGGAACAATATGTCCTATACAAAGATATAAGGTGCCTACTTTCACACCTTTTGCTACCACTAAGGCACCCTTTGTGACCTTCCAATTGTTATCACTAAAAGTAACAACACAACCTTCATCATCTAGTTGCCTTGTTGAAATTAAATTTCTGCTTAACTTTGGAACATGCCTTACCTCACGTAGTAGCTAATGATTCCCATTCTGCAACTTAATCTTGATTCTTCCCTTTCCAACAATCTGATAGGGTTCGTTATCTCCTAAATAAACCAGCCCAAAATCCCCTTAGACATAATCAAGAAAATAACTTCTATGGGGGGTAGCATGAAATGAAGCCCCTAAATCTAACACCCAAGAATCATCAGCATTATCAAGGGAAAGAATCAAAGCATCCTCATTAGATTTATTACTTACCACATTTGCCTCTTTCCTTCCTTCCTTTTTGTCTCCATCTTTATTTTTTCGAGACCAACAATCTTTCTTCAAATGACCAAGCTTACCACAGTACCAAAAATCCCTCTTGTCTCTAAATTGGGACCTTTTGTCCTTTGATTTTCCTCGTGACTTCCCACGATTTCCAGAATTGTTCCCTCTCTCCTTTGTTCTGCCCCTACTTTTTGCATTCAAAACACTGCCTGATGTGGATGTTCCACCTAAGCTTTTCCTACGAATTTCCTTGCTCAAAATAACACCAACATCATCAAATTTCAATGTATTTGAACCAGAAACAGAATTGCTTACAACCATTACCAAGCTATTCTAGCTTTCAGGCAAAGAACACATAATCAAAAGAGCCCTAACTTCTTCATCAAAGTTTACTTTTACAAAAGTTAATTGAATGGTGACTGTATTAAACTCATTCAAATGATCAGTAACTGACCCACCTTCTACTATTTTCATATTAAATAAACACTTCATAAGAAATACCTTATTCGAAGTGGAAGGCTTTTCATATAACTTCGCCAAGGTTTCCATCAAATCTTTAGTTGTCTTTGTTGTTGTAATATTGAATGCCACCGATTGTGCTAGGCATAAACAAATACTACCAAGAGCCTTTCTATCCAAAATATCCCAGTCCTCATCAGACATTGTTGCGGGTTTCTTGGTTTTCCCTTCCAATGGCTGCCATAAATCATTCTGATAGAGATAGTCCTCCATCTGCATCTTCCATAACTAGTAGTTCTGCCCATTAAACTTGTCAACCTTCTGACCCTCATCTGCCATTGCTCCCACACAACCATGAGACTCCCACTTAGCCGTGAGACCTTCCTACAGACGATAATCGAAACACAACCTCACTCTAATACCACTTGTTAGGGTTAGAGATAGCAGATATCTAACAATTAAATATAGATTTAATTAAAATAGAGAAACTGAAACACACACAGAATAAAGTATAACACAGAGAATTTAACGTGGTTCACCCAATCTGGGCTACATCCACCAAACCACAACAATCCAATACTTTATTATCCAATGAAAAAACTCTATTACAATCTTGTGAATAATTGCATTTTTCATCATACTGTAATGCCCAACTGAACCCCTTTTTAATAAGCTTAGAAGCTTCCAAATTTTGTGTTCTACATAATCGGATTTTTCTTTTTTCATTGATTTTTTCGCTTTTCAGGGGTTGCCACCCCCGAACCCCCACCCGGGGCTCGGCCACGGACCCCAGCGAGGATACATGTCGGGGTGTACAGTATACCATGGGCTATACAATATAGCATGATTAGTCGCCACACACCAACAATCCCCTCTCTAACCATTTAATCAAATACCCTTATTTGATTAAATTCATCAATTTCCCTCTCTTAACTAAATGAATCATCTATTTGATTAAGTCATTCTCTCTTGTTAATTAAATCAATCAATCTGGTCCAATTATCCCTATTTTAATTAAATAAATCAATTTTATTTAATTAATTTCTAAATTCTATCTTATTAAATTAAATAAATTAAAACCTTATTGGATTTAATTTAACATTCATCTCCTTTAATTGAATAAATCAAAAGTATTTATTTAATTAATATCTAAATCACGTTCTTCTCATCTTTGATTTAAATCAACCCATAAATCTAGGTCAAATTTGTCATATCATTTGATTCCTCATTAAATTAATTAATCTTTGATTAATTTAATTCTAATCCATGTCCCATCCTCTAGATTTTGCCACTTGCACATGAAAATAGATTTAATTCATTTATTAAATCTCTATTTTCTTTCAACATGACATAATAGGGGAATATTCATTCAAATTTGAATTCAAATCCAAGTGGACTTTGTCCTTCCAACAAGGCATTTATTTCATCTTATAAGCGCTTTTGCATTGAGCCAAGTGGCCATTACTCCATTTAACTCTTCATCCACCTTGTCATTTCACCATTTTCAAATTTCAAATTTATGCATTTATGGGCACATTCATCAAAATGTGCACATCCTTCATCCATTCATCTCTTTACAAGTGGAATCTTGCCATTGGTTGAATGTTAGTCCCACATTGCTTCACTTTGGGAATTTCTCCATCTTATCATTCTATAAATAAGAGGTTTCTCTCCTCATTTTATCACCCACAATTTGAGCAAATTTGCAGTTTGTGATGGCAGTTGGGTTTAGCACAAAACCCTAATTCTTAGGGGCACTGCGCCAATGCACTTTGCAAAAGTGCCTCAGTTTGGAATTTGAACTCAAAATCCAAATTACATCGTGGCATTTCTACTCGCGATGACGATGCAATTTTCCCCAAGTGGCGTAGTTTAAAAATTTGAGTGGCACTGTTTAGCATTGCTCCTAAAGACCTAAATTCCTAATGTAATAAATGCATGTGTAAATCGAAAATCAAGCTTGGGTCAAGTTTACTCACCGATGGTCCAATGCAGGGAAGCCTCTGATGTGTCTATACCTTGTCGAAAATGTGCATGGGGAGCTGTTGTTGTGCCATCTCACCAAGGATGTCAAAGCTCAAAATCTCAAAATCTCTCAAGGCTGAATGTGAAAATGAATTGGAAGTGGCCCCTCAAGGCCTATTTAAGGCAAAAAATTAGGGTTTTTTATCCCGTTCAATTGTCTTGCTAGGGTTTTGGACCCCTAATCCCGTTTTTGTCCATCTGAGGGTTGTGTTGCACCATTTTTTTATTTCATCTCATTTTTTAACCTCCTGGAGCCTTTCTGGACCCGTCAGACACCTTGTCCTCTTTTTTTCTTAAGATCAACCAAAAATTAGGATTTTTGTCTGCTCTCTCAAGGGGGCAGTATATTGGCATGTTTTCTCTCACCAGGGCAGCAGTAGGGAATGTTTTGAAATTGGAATTTTTTTGAATTTTGATTGAGACAGCTTATTCTTTGAATCAATGCAACAAGTGCATTGCTTCAAAGAGGGGAAAAATGTAGACGTGGAAAATGTACCGATTGACATTGCACATTTGATCTTGACTACTAACACCATGTCATCCTAAATCATCCCCCTATCTAAACATTTAATCAAATACCCTTATTTGATTAAATTCATCAATTTCCCTCTCTAAATTAAATAAATCATCTATTTGATAAGTCATTCTCTCTTGTTAATTAAATCAATCAATCTGGTCCAATTATCCCTATTTTAATTAAATAAATCAATTTTATTTAATTAATTTCTAAATTCTATCTTATTAAATTAAATAAATTAAAACCTTATTGGATTTAATTTAACATTCATCTCCTTTAATTGAATAAATCAAAAATATTTATTTAATTAATATCTAAATCACATTCTTCTCATCTTTGAGTTAAATCAACCCATAAATCTAAGTCAAATTTGTCATATCATTTGATCCCTCATTAAATTAATTAATACTTGATTAATTTAATTCTAATCCATGTCCCATCCTCTAGCTTTTGCCACTTGCACATGAAAATAGATTTAATTCATTTATTAAATCTCTATTTTCTTTCAACATGACATAATAGGGGAATATTCTTTCAAATTTGAATTCAAATCCAAGTGGAATTTGTCCTTCCAACAAGGCATTTATTTCATCTTATAAGCCCTTTTGCATTGAGCCAAGTGGCCATTACTCTATTTGAATCTTCATCCACCTTGTCATTTCACCATTTTAAAATTTCAAATTTATGCATTTATGGGCACATTCATCAAAATGTGCACATCCTTCATCCATTCATCTCTTGACAAGTGGCATTTTGCCATTGGTTGAATGTTAGTCCCAAATTTCTTCATTTTGGGCATTTCTCCATCTTATCATTCTATAAATAAGAGGTTTCTCTCCTCATTTTATCATCCACAATTTGAGAAAACTTACTATCCTCAAATCCATACTCAAGTATAGCAATTCTTATCCATGTCATCAAGTCTTAGCTGGGTTATGCAAGTTTTTCATCATGGAGCACACTTGAATCTTCAACAAAGTGGATCACTTTTCATCACACATCAATCTTGCATCATAGGAGTTGGGAAAGGGCCAATTTTCAAATCAAATTGGCACCAATTCCCCCATAAGATCAAGAGTTTGCATTGCTTTTGAATAGGATATAATCTATCATATTGGTTTTGTAGTGTTCTTGCTTTCATTCCTATTTGAGCATTGTTAAATAGATTTTATGGGGAACTTAGATTCTAACTTTCCTTTTAATCTTCTAATGTATGTGTTTGTTGTGTTTTGTAGGTACTAGGATCTTGGTTCTACAATATGCATATACTATTTTGATGTGATTAATATAATGATTATTAAAATTCTATCTATATGATGTTATCTATCATTTAGTAAATTTATAATTAATTAGTTAATCCTTTGTTTGGATCAAACTGGTGTTGCCTTTATATGAGTAAGTCTGAGGTATAAACTACAACACTCAAAAAGTACTTAGGGCTTAGAACTATGGTCTTTGTCTCCCCAATTTTCTTGCTAACATTGGTTTCATTGTCGAGACACTAGTTAGGTGATATAAAGGATAATAACATCTAAAGTTTTGAATTTTAATTGAAAATAGGAAAATAAAATATAATTAATCAATATATGAAAGTTTTTGGACCTATTCTCTTGGCACTTACCCTGTGAGATGGGTTGAAGCACCAAGGGGATGGAGAATGGAAAGGGGGAATTCCAAAAGGGATCCTCTAAAATATGTGACCTATAAAGAAAACTACTAAATAACTGCTATGTGAAATAATAAAAGGATGAAAGCAATCCAAAGTCAAAACAACCATGGAAAAAGGGGATAAGAAAACCATAAGAAAGATTAGAGAATAAATTAAATTGACAATAAAAATGAACATGACAAGCCTAAATGGAGAAGATAGATGACAATAGAAAATTATTGAGAGAGAAGAAAGAAACTATAGAAGAATGAAAATTGTAAAGAAAATGACAAGTGAGTGCACCAATGAAGGTGTTGTTGAGCGTGCCAAAGCGAGTGCTACCAAAGAAAAGGAGAAGGGGATAGAGAAGAATATTGGAAGACTCCAAAGAAATCAGAACTATGTTGGGAAAAAGAAAGACAACTTATAACTAGTATAATGAAGACTATTAATGATTGTGGAGAATCTAGAAGATTACTATTAGGACCTTGAAATAATATAGATACTTCTGTAGACGTCTAAATTTGGACACTTAATTTATCCAAATTCATCCCCTTTCGTCTTATTTTCATTAATTAAGTAATACTGCTATTATTTAATTAATATCTTTAATTCTGCCAAATCCCTAAGGTATTTAATCAATAATACCTTATCTCTTTAATCCTCCTTCCATCAATTGAATTAAATAAATATTCCATTTATTTAATTCCCTTCATGTCACATCCTCCATCATTTTTATCTTATCTTAATCCATCTTCTAATCTCATCATTAGGATGTGCACATGCCTAATCCTTGATTAGGAGGTGTCACATCCTCCAACTTTTGCAAGTTGACCTCTAATCTCTCTTAGCCACCTAACCATCCTCTAATCCTTCACTAACTAGCCTAATCAATCTCTCAAGGAATTTTTAATTCCTTTTATCCTTCCAAGGAATATTAAATTCATTTTCTCTTCCCCATGTGATCTTTGACTTGTCACATCAAGTCACATGTGAGATCTAACCCTCTTCTAATCTTCATTAATTAATCTAATCAAGTACTTGCACAATCCTAATCACTTAATTGAGTCAACCCTATTAAATGCTTTTCTTTTTTGACAAGGCATCTCCCTTCCCCATGTGAATTTTTAATTCACATTTAATCCCCCAATGCATTTAAAGAATTTTAAATTCCTTCTCTCATCCCCATGAGAATATTTGAGGAATTTTTAATTCCTCACATGTCCTCTCACCCACATGGGGACAAGTACCTCCTTTATGAGGAGATCTTGTCCAATCCCAAGGTACTTTGTACCCCCTCCATGTCATGTACTTCTCCTTCCACCTCATGTCCACTTCACCTTTTAGGGCTATATCACATGCCACATGTCAAGATGTGAGGGCTTGTGAGTTCTCAACTCACCTTAGCCCTACATCTTGATATTTGGTGGCTCAATCTTGACCATCCATCTCCTCTAGGAATTCTCAAAATTTCTATAAATACCCCCTCTTTTCTCTCATTTTGGGAGAGATCATTTTGCTAGCCAAACTCTTACAATTTTGTTTCTCAACTTATACTTAGCCATTTTCATGTTTTTATCCACTTGCACTCATCCTCACAACATCACTTAGCTTGCATCTTGTGCCATCCAAGGAGCATACACATCAAAGATCGAAGGGCCAACCAAAGGATCGATTCGACGCAAGGTATAAGGTTCCATTTTGTTGCTTTTTATCTTGTGTTGTTTCCAACTTAGGCTAATCTTGAGGTGTAGGTTGTTTTGGTGTTTATTTGCACTCTTTCACTTGCTGCTTGTTTTCTAACGCTCACATTCGACCTATCACAACTTCATTACCACCACAATTATCTAAAAGTCCAAAAATCATACCAGACATATCAAACTTAACCATTAACTTGGATGATAGATTTATGGAATTTTTTAAATCTCCAAGGAAGGCTTCGTCCATCCAAGTGGAATATCTAGAAGAGTTAGTTATTATAAGTAAAAGAAAATTAAAAGATGGATAAATAAGGGAAATTAAGAATAATAGATTAAATTTTGATAAATAATTATGTTCACAAATAAATAAAATGCCTCTAACAAATAAGAAAGTGAAAATATATCTCAAAGGATCACAACCCTTCGACCAGGACCCATCTTCTTAACCCTATAAAAGTAGAATAATTTTAAAAGAAACAATACAAAAAAGTGGAAAAACAAGAGAGAAAGAAGGAAAAGTAAATTGGGAAGAGATACTTGGGAAAGAATACTTTGATATTTTAGCATTATAAATTGTCACCCTTGACCATTTCACACTATGTTTTTCCCTCCTTTAAGTAAGTAGACCTAATTGAACACTTAATTTCCTAAATTATGCATTATGTGACCCATTTTTTATCATTTTTTGAAAATTTGCAAGTATAAAACAAGTGCATTCATTTAATAATTTTCCCCTAACTCCTTAATTCTTGAAAAATAGGTTTAGGACACTTGTGCCTAGGGTGCCTATGCCCCCCTATTTTAGCTCCAAATTCAAATATGTTAGTATTGGCATTTTATTATTTGAATTTCAAATATCTAAAGTTGTTTATCGATATTTAAGTTTTGGGAAATTAGATTTGTTGGATTAAATAGAATATTTACACTTAAGTTTACTTAGGCTTGCATTATAGTCTAAAAGTGCATTTAATTAATTGGGTGGTTTTTTCCTGTCTGGGATTTTTTACACCCATTACCTATTTTTCTTGCCTTTATAATGCACATTGTACATTTGTAATATATTAGATCTCAATGCATTTTCCATTCTTCTAGTGAAAGAGCCCCAAGCTTCTATCATATTGTGAAGGTATTATTTGCAATTGGTGCCCCTGGGTTTGGTGGTCATCCCCAACATGATATTAGAGCATACCACTTTTCCCTCCTCTGAGAGATTTCATTAGCTTTGAGATCATTTTTATTCAACATTTGAAATTTTCCTAAATTTCAAAATTGCCTCATTATTCCTTTTCCCAATTATTATATTTTCCTATTGCTGGTAAATGTTGGGAGCAATTGAGGCATTTGTTTTTTTTTTTGAAACTTATTGAGGAGATCAGAAGCAATTTGGAGCTTGATTTCCTTGTCTAGGAGGCTCGATTCACATTAAAAGAGAAAAAATTCCTGTTTGTAGAGGTTGCGCAACTAGAGGACACATTTTTTTGATGAAGGCATGATTTCCATTGAAGAAAGTGCCCAATTCAACCTTCAGTAGAGGTGTTTTCTTTCATCTCCAAGGTGTGACTTTGTTGTAGGCATTTTTTTTTCTGTGGAGGAAAAGCACATTTTTATTTCACTACAGTTTCCAAAGGTGTTTGAGATGAAGTTTTTTTTGGAAGCTCAATTTCCATCTCCTGGATGTGTGGGATCTTGAGAAATTTCTTGGTGAAAATTTCTTTGCTTGTTTATCATCTGATTGAGGGCATGTTTCTTCTAATTTTGGAGGTCGTGGATATTAGTGAGGAGGCGAATATCTATGTGGGAACTCTTAGAGAGCCTAAAATATATTGTGTGAGGTGCGGCTGGACGAGGCTTACCTAGGCTCAAGCACCTTAATCAAATTTATATTTTATAAAGTTCTGCAAGAAATATTTGGTTAGGGTTTGAAGGTGGGCCCGTGTCAAGTTTTCTTGAAGTTCTCTTGGGATCTTTAATCCTGCATTGGTTGTGCGAAAATATTTTGTGCTATTTAAATACCTCTGCACTCTTGCAAGTGGTGTGAGTAAAGGCTCATGTGGAGGAGTTTTCAAAGTTCGCACACCCTTGAGTTTCTAGTATGGATATTCTATGACTTGTTGAGTTGGTGACTTAGCCACATTGAAGTGTTTGCCACATGGATTGATTAAAAAACATGCCATTATTTTGCTCCATTTTTTTTCCAATTCAACAAATCAACCTTTTTTGCTTGGAAAGAGTGGTGAAAATTATTTATTGGAGGTTTTTTTTAGTTTGGTTTAATTTTAACTATTAATGCAATCTTTGTCATGGATACTCCTAGAACCTTTGAACTGTTAACTCCCCATAATTGCCACACTTGAAAATTGAAAATGCGTAGATTATTTCAATCCCAAGGTTTGTGGTCCATACTAAGTGCTACCCAACCCTCTCTCACCAAGGAATATGAAATATTTTCCCATCAAAATAAGTATTATCAAGCTATGGGTTTGTTGAAATTAAATTTTTCTAATAGTCTCCTTTTTCATGTTGATGAGTTGAGTACACCCAAAGAAATATGGGATAAGTTAGAATACATGTTTGGTCAGGTCAGTTAGATCCATGCATTATAGCTGGAGGTTGAATTAACCTCTCTTACCCCTGAAGCATTTCCTAATATTGATGACTTTCTAGTGAAATTAAAATCAGTAAGGTCACAACTAGCGGGATGCGGGAAGAACAAAACTAATAAGGATTCTATTTTCTTGATTCTATCTAAGTTGAGAGGCCCATTTGCTATATTTTCTTCTACCTTTTATTCCACAATGGATGCTTTGGATAGTACATTCCAAATGCCTCCTTTTGAGACCTTTTGTGATTGGTTAACAAGAGAACAAGCAAAACTTATCTAGTTAGAGGGGGTTCCTACAAATCATGCATTAGTTTCCCAAGAATCTAAGATTAAAGGGAAGAAGAAGCCTAAACCTAAAATAGCATCAATTGATACTTCCTCCTCTTCAAAAGAGGACAAGCCCAAGAAGGAGAAAATCAATTGTGCATATTGCAAGAAAAAAGGACATGATGAGCATTGTTGTTACATGAAGAAGATTGATGAGCTCTCACACCTTCTTCAGAAAAACAACATTCCATTGTCCTCTTCTATAACTCCTCCTTCTATAGCCTCTACATCTTCATTTTCATCATCATCCAACCCTACACAGTTTGGGAATGTAGGGCTTGCAGGTGGTAAAGGATATAAACACTACATGGGAAAAGGACATGCACTAGTGACTTTTGCAACTAATTATCATCGTGATAGAAGGTTTCTAGACTTAGGTGCATCTCACCACATGTTTTTTTCACCCTATCCTTTCATGGGTCTTCATCCTTCTAACACTTCCAAGATTTTGTTGGGAGACAATAAGCCTTTGGATGTTGCAGGGGTAGTTGAGATAGGTGATGGGTGTTTTAGGGATGTACTGTGCATTCTAGAGTTACATACAAATTTGTTGTCCATCTATTAGATAACACATGGAGAGGTTCCCAAGACTATGGAGTTTACTGTCGATTTTGTGTTATCAGAGAGGCCGATACTAGGAAAATTATTGTAGTTGGTAATGCAGATCATGAGTCTCATCTATATACCTTCTCTCACTTTGTTGATGATGATGATTGTAAACACTGAAAATTGTCCTAGGCTTGCGACTCTAATTTTCTTCATAATTCTTATCTTCATTGTCATAATTAAATAATGTTAATTATTTAATTATTTGTTAAAGTTATTAGTCCTCTATTAATTCAATAACTTTAATTATTTAATTAATTCATTTTTACCTTTATTCAATCCTGATTAATTAAATAAATAATATTTATTTAATTACATCGCTAATTAACTTTATCCCCTTTCTAAAATTAAATATAATATTATTTAATTTATTCTTATCACACTTTTGACTATAATTAAATAATCATTTTAAATTATTTAATTATTCTTTACCCTTTTCTCCATTTAATTAAATAAATCTTTATTTATTTAATTTAATCCTCAAATTTTGAATGTTGAATTAAATTATTATTTAATTCATAAAAGGTGTATTCTTGGCATATTCCTCTATGATTGGATAATTTTTGTGTTATTTAATTAGTCATTTACCACTGAAGTCGAGATTTAATTAGATTACTTAGTCATCTACTGATTTAATATCTGATTCTTTCTGACAAACTGACTTTTTAGTTTAATCATTCAATTATCTAGATTTATTCCTATCTTCTACATGCAAACATTTATTAATTAAATAACTTTAATTGTTTAATGAATTTATTCTCATCATCTATCTTCACCAATCTTTATCTTTACATGTGATCTCTATTCTTCTGAGTTTTGAACAGTCTTAACTAAAGATTAAATTATTATTTAATATTAATCTCGACCTTTTATGCTTTATCACTCGTGTTATTACTGACACTAATCTCAATGCATGTCAAATCTTTTAATTTGAGCCTATCATTTGAAAGTCATATTTTCTATAAATTGCATTTACCTTCATCATTATTACTCCTCCTGAAATCTTATGACTTTTGGAAGCAACTTTCTTAATCTTCGATGTTTTTCTATTAACACTATCATGAGGCTATACTTGCACACTTAAGAGAAATCTAAAGGAAAGATTCATACAATGGAAAAATGGAGAAGTGTAATCGAGGTTATTCATGGAATTACATAGATGTTTGGTGAGATCTGTTGGTGTTCCAAATCGAACAATCCAATGAATCATTTAGACTAGCCACTTTCTAATAATTAGATTCAATGGTGGATTTGGCTAACTGACAGGAAATGGAATTAGAACACATTTCCCTTGCTCTTTAGGCTCTGTAGGACCTAGGGGTGACCCCTTTGCAACATCTAAAGATTCAAACACATACTTAAAAGGATATTTCTTAACATATAATACTCTCACCAAATTATGCTAAGAAGCATAAAATACCACTCAATATTGGCTGACATTGAGTGAATTCCATTAACCAGCTCAGGGAACATGGCACACATAACTCAAAAAATAGAATTGAAATGCTTTTTGATTTAAAGAATTGGGACAAAACTAAAAACAACATAAACATAATAATTGACCAGTTCCAAGAAGAAGGCTATGAAGCCATACAACCAACATTTCATCCTATAGTGTTGAGCATGTTCTGAATATATTTGCAATTGTTATCACTTTATGACAACAAGACTACTGAAGCTTTATCTGGTAACCATTCTTACAAATCCACCTAGAAACATAACACTCCTATCACATTTGTTGAAGCAATTACACTATCCCCTAAACAATAGGCAATAATAGATGCAGTTGTCATTCATTAAAGCAATTACATCATTCACATAACAAAAGGAAACAACTATTGCAACTCAAATGCAAAAGATGTGCATGAAAATAATCGAATAATCTTTGATTATTGAATTCAAAAGAGCATTACATTTAAGGAATGGAGACAATTATTAGATAAAATATATCAATGAGACTCAATTTAGAACATTAATAGTTCAGATTAATTGACTGATAGTTCTAACTCACCCTAGCATTAAATACTACCTAGAGCTTCTGCCTGCCTTGCAGAGCTTTCAAAAAATTGAACCCCTACAAAATGAAAAATTAAGAGAATAAGAAGAAATAAAAGAAGCCAGAAAATCAATCTTATGATGACACTTGTCAGCTTCCTTCTTTAATCTAGAAAAAATTCTCTCATCTCTCTTCCCTTTGCAGCAACAAACTTTGCCTCCCATTTGCAACAACAAATTCACTCCTCTGTGAAAATCTTCATACTCAATTTTACCCTGCAATGAGAAAATATCTTTGCTTGCTCGTGAAAGCTTTATTTCTACTATTTTATTTGCTAGAGCTACACATTATATTTTCCAGCCAGCAAAATATTTCACACTATGTCAAAATAAAATGAAAGACTTGTAAATATTAAACCATGGGCTTAATAAAATCTTTACCCTTTGTTCACGTGTATTATTTTGTCTTCAATAGATAAAAAATCTCCATTTAAAATGTTTTCCTTAATATTTGAAGGCACCTTTTAAAATTTATCTCACATTTTTCTTTTACCTTCTTTCATTTTCATGGGAAAAACACATTACCCCATATCTCTCATTTAATTTCCACCTCAAATTAAAAATTAACTACCCCCATTTTACTTTTTCCCATCATTCACCTTTGCACATTCTATTAAAATATTCATTTAAAATGGGAGCATTTAATCCACCTTACCTTTTATATTTTTCCATGACCATTTTAAAATGATGGCTTTTAATATTTCATCCGACCATTTTACCTCCAATTCTCACAAAGATTTTAAAATAAAATCTCATTGGGATATTTAATTTTTTTAAAAATTTATCTTGGTATTTGAAAATTTCATAGGGCTCCTTAAAAAGTCATTACTCATGCATTCACAATGTCTTCGGCCCATCTCACTCCACATGGAAAAATCTTTCCAATCACGCAGCCTTAACCAATGAGCATCTTGATAGTGCAAGCTTGTGCAGGAGGACTTGGATTTTTCTTCATTTCATTTCCATCCTCTGCCATCGATCTCTTCTCAACCCTATTTTCCCTAATGTCCTCCTTTGGCATTTCACTCATGCTTGTTTGCAATGGTGACATCATTTGCTAAGTGCATTTGCTTGGATTTTTTGAATTGTCTCCAACAAATCCATTTTATGCTTGAATGATGGCATCATGGGCACACTACCATGTTGAATCCATATCAAGCCCTTCTCAAAAGTGTTGCTCCCATTTGCTTGAAAGTCTCAAAATCTTTCAACAGAACATTTTGTGCATATGCTGCAAATACGACATTCCATGCGATCACATTTATTTGGAAGCATCTCATCAAATAGTTCACATCCCTTGTCAATTTCATGGCTTGTTTTTTGCATCGTTACTTTCATCAACATATGTGCCATACTCGAATTTCATTTATCTATCAAATGCCTTTGCTTGAAACTTTTTGAGGACATTTCAACAACTCCATTTTATGAATACCCTGCTGCAACCATGACATTCCATTGTTTGTGTTGACGCCTCCTTTGGTTTGAGCCTTTTGCACATTGTATTTGCTTTAAAATTTCTAAAACTTATCAATAAATCCACTTGTTGATGCCCTCAAAATGAAAATACAATTTGAATACTCGCCACCACTTTGATGTTTTTAATAAACTATCTTCATAACATCAACTTCATATATAGTACATAGAGATGTTTTGAAATACTCAATAGAATCCTTTCTAACATACACAGAGGCTGCTCCATTTCCGATTGAAGTGCAAACACAAAAATACCCAATATTAATTCATCATGTGTTTCTTTAACCTTTTCTCTACTATGAGTCAATCATTATCCCTAGTTCCCTGAAGAATTGCAAGACAAAGGTAGGGAATCTTCTTTCATTGAAGAATATTTTTTCAATCAAGAGTCTTCTGAGAGCTTGCATACACACTATCATGAAATTTGAACCCTATAATCCTACATAGAGTAAATTTCTTTTTTAACACATGTAGACGTTCAAACAATGTAACAAGATTGAATAGTGTAGTGAATTTATCCCATGACAACTTGAGTTGCTACTTCAAATTATCCAGAGGCTTCCCTACATTGATGCTTGGTGGACACTTACTCAGGGTTGTTCAATAGCTCTTCAATGTCATGTAGCTTCTTTATTTTGCATAGATACTCAATTATACACTATCAAGTCATAAGCTAGACATTGACTCCCTTGGAGAAGAGTAATAATCTTCATATTAAAAATGTGATAACTATCACTTTAGAAATATCTTACTCAAAATATCATAACATGAACCCCCAATCTTTGACAGTGTCTCCTTACCAATATGGAAGCACAACCTCAAATTGTGTGAAGCAAGTCGCGTCCCCATGTGAGCCTGGCTAATTTTTTTTGTTTTTAAACAAGTTTTTCCCTTGAATTGATTTGGGATAGCTTCTGAATGCTCCAAGAATTAAAATTCAAAATGGATTGTCATTAAAACTTGTTTTCTGGCACATTTGAACAATGATCAAAACTAGCCAAGTGGGCTTTGGAATCACCTTGGGAAATTAGTCAAATGAGCTCCTGGAGACATAAAAACTTATAGGCATGTAGACATTTGACCCAAGAATGGAGTGCAATAGACGACTTATAGAAATAGATCACAAGGTGAAAGATATTAATCGACAAAGTTTCCCTCTAAAACTTTTTTGCAACTATAGCTGGTTCAGAACCAATTAAAACTCAGCCAAGTCACCATTTTGAAAAATACCAAATCAACTCCTGGCGAGCAACCACTGGATACTGTAGATCATTTTGGTATAATGGGCATGTGTGCAAGAGGAATTTAGTTGAATCATTATTCATCAAAATATATTGAAGGTTAAAGCTGACCTCCTTGAAGGGTTTCAAAAAATGCAAGTGCAAAACTAAACAAATTGCATTTGCTTTTGACCTCGAAAAAAATAGAAAATCAGATCATGAGGCTCTGAAACCTAACATGGGAGCTCTTTGAGGTATGGAAAATGGAGAGAAACAATCATTTTGACTCGATAGTGAACCAGTTGCAAGATATTCACTCGAACAGGGGGGCATTTTGCAAAACAGAGAAATTGTAAACAACAGAAAAGTGCCAGAACCCTCCAGCTTCGCTTTCAAATCCATGACAAAACTCATCATGGGAAGCTAAAAATTGACATACCTTCTCACATATGTCACATGAGTGGGTTTGAAAATGGGTTTTGCACAAAAATCAATAGGCACTGAAATATGACTCTCCAAAGTAGGTCACTTAGGCAAATTTTTCATGTGCACTTCTAAGAGTGCATAGGCAAAATTTTCAAAATGGGCACTTCAAATTTGCAAAATTTGATAGTCCCAACAATGGCTCTGAATGGGGCTGTATGCCCCCTATGGGCATAACAAGAATCCAGGTCTCTAGGGAGTAGACCAAATGTTAAGTCCATTAGGTGCTCTGAAATTGCTCCTTTATTCATCCTTCTCCTTCAACTTCATTTGGTGACTCCAGGCCACCAAATGAAAAAAGGGGATCAATATTTACCTCTTTCAAACACCAATTTGATAAAAGAGTTGATCTCCCTGAAATCATGCTTGCCTTTTTCAAACCATAACAACATGAACAAGTGCACCTCTTCAAGCACAAGTACTAGGTTGCTTTTGTGCAAGTGGAAACTTGCTCTTTTTTTTAATCCATTGTCACATGAAAACCAAATCATATATGCCCAATCACTGCTGCTCTCTTCATTTTTTGATTTTGTATCAAGTGGCAACATATGAGGATAGCAATCAAGACCACATGAGAACATGGTCTTATCACATTCTCTAATCCCCTCATAATGATCATGTTCAAAGGAGATATCATGGTTGAAAGATAATATGCAATCCTCTTGTGTGTTGAGAAAAGATTGCTCACACATTTGCAATTCTTTCAACTAAATTGCATCCCAAGTCAGTTTGTCATCATCCCAACACCACAACCCAAACACATTATCATGTGTTTCAACATTCTAAAAATTAGGTTTATTAGCACCAAAAGTACTTTCATCTTTATTCAAATCATGGCATTCAACAAAAATGTTAGCCTCCAATGCATAGAAATTTTTTTCAATCTCAAGCTCACACATGATGTTAGATTCATTCCTCGGACCACTATACCATTCCATATGGAATGTCTCAACTAAAGATTCAGATAATTCAAAACTTAAGCTTGAGGGAAAATTTTCACACTGATTTTTCATATTATGTTCAATGTTTGAATCACTTTGAATGCTATCCCTTTCAAGATTAATAGGGCCAACAAAGAAACTTTCGAGTGCATTATCAGCTGATAGGCATATTGACCTATGTGCCAAAGACTCACTGTTATCTAAAATGTGCCTACTAGCAATAGAACTAAAATCTTCATTTTCTTTGACATTAATGCATTCCTCATTCAAAGCAAACATATCCACTTGCCTACTGTGAAGACGAGAAAGGTCATCAAAGAAAGACCCATATTCAGTCTCCTATTGATTGATCTCACATCCATTATCATTTGCATCATATGGATGCTCTACACATTGGTCAAAAGGTTTTGTAATGTCAACATAATTTGAAAGCCCATCAAATTGTTTAACATTATCAATGGGTAACAAGGCTGATCCTAGATCCATGTGATTTTCATGATGCACAACTTGATTATTCATTAATGATTCTTTCCTTGATCAATGTGCACCTCATCACCCTTCTCATGTACAACTGACATTTTCATATTTGCTTCATATAAATAGTCGTGAGCAGGAAAGACATAAGCATGTTCATCAACATCTTCATCACTTCCAACACTATGTTCATGATCAACAAATTGAACACACATATGCTTATCTTCAAATTCTTCATCATTAATAGAACCAACATGCTCCGTTGATGTCAAACCTGAATTAAATTCTAAGTTTTCATCAAATGAGATTTGATCATGCACTTGTGGACAAGTGATTTCATCAGCATTCATGTCATTGCAATCTTCATGTGAAGAAAGTACCTTTGTATCATCCTTATAAGAGAATTCATAATCAACATAAGAGAAATTAGTTTGGCTTTCATTATAATCCTCATCACAAGAAGTCTCATCACTACATAAACCATACTTAGATTCTTCGAAGAGAGTGCTTGAACTTTTATCTTCAATGTCTTGGTCAATGATTTGTGATGAGTTGTCATTAGCACTTGCATTATCTTCACTAACCAAAACATGGTGTGGAATGATGTCATGCTTCTCTTTTACTTCTTCATCACATAAGATACTGCAAGAAAATTTTCATGCATATCTATTTTCTCATCATACCATGTATCTTCATCTTCATCACTGTTGCAAGGATATGCACATGTGTTGATTGTGAGATGATTACAATCAACATCCTCATTCATGCAACACATATCTTCATTTTTTGATACACTCTTTTCATTATTTTGTATCATGCTATGATTTTCTTCAATAAGGCAGTTGTTATCTTTATTTTGAGACACCACATTTTGTGCATAACTACTCTGGGCTCCTTTAACAATCTTTATCCAATCGAGTGCTCACCTGGTCAAGGCTACAAGGCTTTAATTTCCTCAGCAAGGCATGCAACCCAAAATCATAGATTTCACAAAATAGATCAAAGTACACTGAGTCCTTAGGTCTAAAATTTATGGGGACTTTCAAAAAGGAATTCAAAAACCTTGAGAACAAGTCATGTAGTGATTCTCCTTTGTGTCTCTTCATTTTATAAAATCCTTGAACAAGAGATGTTTGATCAACATTGCTCAAATTTTGATGATATTTAACATGGAGCTCATTATGATCTACAAATTGTGATGATAGAGAAATCAGAGCAACAACACTAGCATCTTGGCAAGCATTTCTATTATCTGATCCATGAGTTCTATTGCATGAGATGTGTTAGGATGACCAACACTCACAACCCTATGTCCTTTCATCATTGAATATCTCAAATTGTTCTCAATATCCATAGCCATTTGATATGCTTGGTGTAAGGTTGTGGGCTTCTTGTCTCTTAATAAGAAACTCATCTTTTTATCAAATGCTCCTAGGTACAAGACCAAAAATTCAACATCATTTGGTCTTATACTCTCTAGTATCTCTTATTATCTTTGAAAATATGAGGTTAAAAGATGGGATTAACTCATCTTTTCCTTTCTCCATGTTCATGAACCTTTTCCTTATTAAAATTGGATCAATCCTTTCACCAAACTGCTCCATGAACACCACTTTCAACTCCTCCCAGGAATAGATAGAGGATGTTGGTAAATAAGAGAACCAATCTCTTACATCTCCTCTCAAGGATTGAACAAATAGTCTAATGATCACATCCTCATGATCTACCTCATAATCATCCATCAAATTATTGAACTCTTGCAAATGTTTATTTGTTGATTCAGCCTTATCATCAATGAATCTTGGTAATTTATCTCTTACTTTAGCTGGAATGATATCTGGTTAACCATTGATCCCACTAAAAACTGTTGGCTCTATACCATTCAGTGCTAAAAATTCTTTGACAATCTAGCTAGGATTGATCACAAACTATGGTTGCACTAGAAACCATACCATGATGCTTATATTGAAGCATTTGTATGTGCCTCTTTCAAAATTCAATTATCAACTCTACAATTGATCATTCCTTGCCCTATTTCTAGCTTTCATCATGACCTTAGAATATCACAATGCATAATTCAAATGCATCTATGCCTAAGATCTATTTAGAGGGAAAATTTACAATAAACATACTTCTCCAACATAATACATAGGCTGCAAATTATAACTCAGAAGTATGCAAACTTAATTCTATTGTCCTTTCCCTTTGTTAGTTCTAATTCACTCAATGGGGAACCAAAGTTTTTCCTAAAATGTTCAAATATGGTTTTCATACACAATATTTTGGAAAATCGAAGGTGAAGAATACCTGGAAATGTTGCAACTGCTACAAATTATTCTTCCTAACTAGAAATATTGTAGATCTGGAACTTTTCTTCACATGTTCAACAGGTTCTTCTAACAGAGTTGCCACCTCTCTTCATAGAGGACTAAAATTCAAGTAGTATGCATCTCTTTCACATATAAATTTATTTCCGAGTTCCTTTCACCAACAAAGCACCACATATCATGAAATTTCAAGTTCACTACAACAAATTCTTTCTCCAAGTTTGAAATCCTTCAATATTTGAACCAAAATCAAAATGGAAAATAATATGACTTAATGCAAATGATATGACTTTGTAATTAAACAGTCTACAACTGGAGATTCAAAGTTATCCCCAACAAAGTCACCATTCTGTTGGTGTTCCAAATTGAACAATCCAATGAATCCTATAGACGAGCCACTTTCTAATGATCAGATTCAATGGTGGAATTTTCCAAATGATAAGAAATGGAATTAGAACACATTTCCCCTACTCTTCGAGATTTGTAGGACCTAGGGGGTGACCCTTTCATAACATCTAAAGATTAAAACACATACTTAATAAGATATTGCTTAAAAAAAATGCTCTCACCAAATTATGCTAAGAAACATAAAATACCACTTAATATTGGCTAAGAAATTGAGTGAATTCCATTAACCAATATGGAGAACATGACACACATAACTCAGAAAACAAAATTGAAATGGTTTTTTATTTAAAGAATTGGGACCAAACTGAAAACAACAGAAGCATAATAATTGACCAGTGCCAAGAAGAAGTCTATGGATTCATACAACCAACATTTCATCCTATAGTGTTGAGCATGTTCTGAAGATCTTTGCAATTGTTATCACATTATGACAACAAGACCACTAAAGCTTTATCTGGTAACCATTCTTAAAAATCCACCTAGAAACACAACATTCATATCACATTTGTTGAAGTAATTACACTATCCCCTGAACAATAGGAAATAATAAATGTAGTTGTCATTAATTAAAGCAATTACCTCATTCACAAAATAGAAGGAAACAACTATTGCAACTCAAATGCAATAAATGTGCATGAAAAGACTCAGATAATCTTTGATTATTGAATTCAAAAAAGCATTACATTTCAGCCATGGAGACAATTATCAGATAAAATATATCAATGAGACTCAACTCAGAACACTAACACTTCAAATTAATTGACTAGCAGTTCTAATTCACTCTATCATTACAAACTATCTAGAGCTTATGCCTACCTTGCAGAGCTTTCAGAAAATAGAACCCCTACAAAATGAGAAAAGAAGAGAATAAGAAGAAACAAAAGAAGCTAGAAAATAAATCTGATGATGAAACTTGTCATCTTCCTTCTTCAATCTAGAAAAAATTCTCTCATCTCTCTTCCCTTTGCAACAACAAATTTTGCCTCCCATTTGCAATAGAAAATTCACTCCTTCGTGAAAATATTCATATTCAATTTTACCCTGCAATGAGAAAATATCTCTGCTTGCTCGTGAAAGATTTATTTCTGCTATTTTATTTGTTGGAGCTGCACATTATATTTTCCAACCAACAAAATATTTCACATTATGTAAAAATAAAATCAAAATCTTTTAAATATTAAACCATGGGCTTAATAAAATCTTTACCCTTCGTTCACGTGCATTATTTCATCTTCAACAGATAAAAACTCTGAATTTAAAATGTTCACCTTAATATTTGAAGGCACCTTTAAAAATTTATCTTGTATTTTTCTTTTACCTTCTTTCATTTTCACAGGCAAAACACATTAACCCGTATCTTTCATTTAATTTTCATCTCAAATTAAAAATCAACTACCCTCATTCAACTTTTTCCCATCATTCACCTTTTCACATTCTATTAAGATCTTCATTTAAAATGGGAGCATATAATCCACCCTCCCTTTTATATTTTTCCTTTACCATGTTAAAATGATGGCTTTTAATATTTTATCAGGCCATTTTACCTCCAATTCTCGCATAGATTTTAAAATAAAATCTCATCAGGCTATTTAATTTTTTTAAAACTTTATCATGGCCTTTGAAAATTCTATAGGGCCCCTTAAAAAGTCATTACTTGTGCATTCACAATGTCTCGGGCCCATCTCACCCCACATGGCGAAATCTTGCCAATCATGTAACCTTAACAGTGAGCATCTTGACAGTGTGAGTTTGCGGGGGATGACTTGGATTTTGCTGCATTTCATTTCCATTCTCTGTCATCAATCTCTTCTGAACCCTATTTTCCCTAATCTCCTCCTTTGTAATTTTTCTCATGCTTGTTTGCAATGGCGGCATCATTTGCTAATTGCATTTGCTTGGAATTTTTGAAGTCTCTCCAACAAATCCGTTTTATGCTTGAATGATGGCACCATGGGCACACTTTCCATGTTGACTCCATATCGAGCCCTTCCCAAAAGCGTTGCTCCCATTTGCTTGAAAGTCTCAAAAGCTTTCAAATTTTTTTTTGTCCATATGCTGCAAATACGATATTCCATGGGACCACATTTATTTGGAAGCATCTCATCAAATAGTTCATATTCCTTGTCAATTTCATGGCTTGTTTTTTGCATCGTTGCTTTGATCAACATACACGCCATACTGGAATTTCACTTATCTACCAAATACCTTTGCTTGAAACTTTTCGAAGACATTTCAACAACTCCATTTTATGAATACCTTGCTCCAACCATGGTGTTCCATTGTTTGTGCTGGTGCCTCCTTTGGTTCGAGCCTTTTGCACATTGCATTTGCTTTAAAGTTTCTAAAACTTATCAATAAATCCACTTTTTGATGCCCTCAAATTGAAAATACAATTTGACTACTCGCCACCACTTTGATGTTTTTAATAAATTGTCCTCAGAACATCAACTTCATATACAGTATATAGATGTTTTGTAATACTCAATAGACTCCTTTCTAACATGTACAAAAGCTGCACCATTTCCAATTGTAGTGAAAACACAAAAATACCCAATATTGATTCATCATGTGTTTCTTTAACCTTTTCTTTGTTGTGAGTCAATCATTATCCCTAGTTCCTTGAAGAATTGCAAGACAAAGGTAGGGTATCTTCTTTCATTAAAGAATATTTTTTCAATCAAGAGTCTTCTGAGAGCTTTTATACACATTGTCATGAAATTTGAACACTATAAGCCTACTTAGAGTAAATTACTTTTTAACACATGTAGACATTCAAACAATGTAACAAGATTGAATAGTGTAGTGAATTTATCACATGACAACTCAAGTTGCTGCTTCAAACTATCCAGAGGCTTCCCTACATTGATGCTTGGTGGGAACTTACTCGGGATTGTTCAATAGCTCTTCAATGTCACATAGCTTCTTTATTTTGCATAGATACTCGATTATACATTACCAAGTCATAAGCTAGACAACGACTCCCTCTGAGAAGAGTAATAATCTTCATATAACAAATGTGATAACTATCACTTTAGCAATATCTTACTCAAAAGATCATAACATGAACCCCCAATATTTGACAATGTCTCCTTACCAATATAGAAGCACAACCACAAATTGTGTGAAGTAGGTTGGATCCCCATGTGGGCCCAGCTAAAAAAATTTCGTTTTCAAACAAGTTTTTCCCTTGAATTGATTTGGGACAGCTTCTAAATGCTCCAAGAATGAAAATTCAAACATGGTTGTCATTAAAAATTGCTTTCTGGCACATTTGAACAAAGAGAAAAACTAGCCAAGTAGGCTCTGGAATCACCCTATGAAACTGGTCAAACGATCTCTTGGAGACATAAAAACTTACAGGCATGTAGACATTTGGCCCGAGAATGGAGTGCAATAGACGGCTCGAAGAAACAGTTCATGAGGTGAAATATATTAATTAGAAAAGTTTCCATCTTGGACTTTTCTGCAACTGCAATTGGTTTAGAACCAATTAAAACTCACCCAAGTCACCATTTTGAAAAATACGAAAGCAACTCCTAGCAAGCTGTCACTAGATACAATAGATCATTTTGGTACAATGAACATGTTTGGAAGAGGAATTTGCTTGAATCATCATTCATCAAAAGATATTGAAGGTCGAAGTTGACCTCCTTCAAGGGTTTCAAAAAATGTAGGTGCAAAACTAAACAAATTGTGTTTGCTTTTAACCTCAAAAAAATAGCAAATCAAATCATGAGGCTCTGAAACCTGACATGGGAGCTCTTTGAGGTATGGAGAATGGAGAAAAAAAATATTTTTGACTCAAAATTCAACCAGTTGCAAGATATTCACTCGAACAAGGGGCCACTTTGTAAAACAAAAAATTTGCAAACTATAGAAAAGTGCCAAAACCCTCTAGCTTTGCTTTTCAAAACCCTAACAAAACTCATCGTGGGAAGCTAAAAATTGACATGCCTACTCACATATGTCACACGAGTGGGTCTACAAATGGGTTTTGGACTAAAATCAATAGGCACCAAAATATGATCCTCCAAAGTAGGTCACTTAGGTAGATTTGTCATGTTCACTTTCGAGAGTGGAGGCAAATTTTTTGAAATGGACACTTCAAATTTGTAAAATTTGACAGTCCCAACAAGATATTTCTTGTATTTATGCTTTTTATTATTCCATTTGTTCTTTGTTGTTAGTGTAGGTTTAGTTTGAGTTTATGCATTGTATTGCTTAATCGACATGACTGTTTCCAGAGTTCACATTATTGAGAGCCACTTACCAGAAAGAGTCCTTAGATAGTTTGGTGAGGTTCAAGATGATCTGTGGGGCTGAGCTGAGTTTTCCAAATCTTCCAAGGAGGTTCCTCTATGGGGGCCACAGATTCCTGTAGTGACAACAAAGGAAAACATAGATGCACTATAACATGTATAGTGGGGATGGAGGGATGGAGCTACGGATTTAGGGACTTACAGTGGCATATGATACTTGGTGGGTGCAACATAGGCCTATGCCATATACAAATCCTGAGCAGCTAGTGCTTGTAGAGTGGCAAGGGACGGGACCACGAGGTTGGTGTGGTGGTAGGGGCATGGTCAATGTGGCAGAGGTCATAGAGGTGATAGGAGAGGAGGAGGTGGGATGGGTTGTCGATGAGGTAGTAGAGGCCAAGGCCCAAATTTTTCACCCATCTACGAGGATGAGGGGGAGGGAGAGGATGTTCCTATGTTGGAGGTGGGTGGAGGAGAGGAGGCCATTGGAGGAGAGGCAATTGGTGAGGAGCATGATGTAGAGGAGGTTATTAGTGAGGAGCATGTTGAGGAGGCCATTGGGGAGGAGGTGGAGATGGATGCCCTTGGCCTACTACAAACATGATATGAGGACATAGATGATGATTTTCTAGATGAGGATATGGATGATCAGGAGAGAGAGCTCCGAGATAGGATTATTGAGGAGTGGGATGTTGATGAGGGAGAGAGGCCATGATGGGAAGAGGAGGGTCCCACTAATCAGTGACTAGCCTATTTTCAGGCACGAGTGGAGGCCCTAGAGAAGCAAGTCAGAGTTATGACAGCGGAGAGGGATGTGATGCAGATGGAGAGGGACAGATCCTACTTGGAGAGAGACCAGGCAGTAGCATGGAGATAGGAGACAAAGCGAAGATTTATGGAGTTTATAGCTCTTTGCATTGGATCGACTATAGTTTTCACTCATGAGTTGGTCAGGGCCGATGATTGGGAGAGATATTATAGGAATTTTTATGAGTAGGAGGTACCTCTTGACAGACGAGCTCCCTCTTATTTGTAGGCACATAGCAACAGTTCACACGACAGGTCATCCCAGAGCAGATCCCAAAGCACTGGTGGTGTCATAGGACCTTATAGGACATGACCATATGATAGGCCTCCTTCTGCACAACAATCATCAACACCTCTTCATCAATCATCTGATCACTCTCCACATGGGAGTAGTGGGAGTTCTGGTGAGGGACATGTTATATTTATTTGTAGACACTCAAAGATAAAGCCAATTGAAAAGATAAGATAAAACAAGGCATAAGGTCAATAGCTAATAAAAATATTATCCAAAATTTGATCATGTATGTTGTTTAATTGTCTAGGGGATTGATAAGATGATTGTTTGATAAATCCTAGTTTCAAGAGGGCACATACCGTATAAGATGTTGAGTTTGGTTTCGATCATGTGACTATCTGTATAAGGAAATGATGAAGCTTGGTTCAAAAAGACACATATCGTATAAGACATTGAGTCTGGTTTCGATCATGTGACAACTTGTATAAGGAAATGATGATTTGTTTGACTAAAGGAGCATTCCTATTTTAAGGAAGGACACATCCTATATAAGACATAGGTTGATTGTTTTTGTTATTGCTTTGGGAATTTGTTTGATTTGACTTGATGACTTTGTTGACTTGTTTTTCTTGTTGTTGCATGACTTATCTTCATGTGTTGAAAGTTGTTTATGTTAGACGACACTGAATGACACCACGAACCCTAAAGGATTGACCTAGTGCGGCCTCAGGGGCTCATCAATAGATGGCCTTGCCTACATTATACATGTAGAGACCTCGTAGTTTGACCAAACTTTGACTGACAAGACTCATTGAAAAAGATTTGATTTATTTGATGATATTTGATGTGTGTGAAAGTGAATGTGATGAACCCTAATGGACTAACCTAGTGTGGCCTCAGGGGCTCATCGATTGATCACCTTGCCTACGTTATACACATATTTAGACCTCGTAGTTGACATGACAAATGACTTTGTCTTATTGACTAAAGATTGAGTCATGATTTTATAATGACAAACCTAAAAGACTGACCTAATGCCTTAGGTGCACATCGACAGATGGCCTTGTCTACATCTAGTTGCAGAGGCAATGTAGTTCGACAAGGACAAAGATTGATTGGTGCGACTGACTTTGACTCTATTTTTGGATTTTTGACATGTTTTGATATTTTTGTCTTTTTGAAGTTTTTCGATGTTTTTGGATTTTTTTTAGGACATTTTGTGATGTTTTTTGGATTTTTTTGGAGACATTTTGTGATTTTTTTGGTTTTTTTCAAGACATTTTGTTATGTTTTTGGATTTTTTCAAGACATTTTGTGATGTTTTGAATTTTTTCAATGCTTTTACATCCTCAGGATAGCCACTGTTAGAACCAAAATGATGTAAGTCAAATGCCTGCCCCAAGTTAGGTATAAGACCAATATATTATGAATAGGATGGGATGGGGATGTACAGTATGCTCGATGTCAATTGTTCCAAGTTATGAAAAGGACAACCATTTATTACAGGTGTTATGTATAGGGAAGCCAGATTGGAATGATGGTAGACAAAGGAGTAGAGTCAACTACACTTGGCACTTGCTTACCAAGTTTTCACCATGGTACTTATCCAAAGCACCACCAAAGTGGTTTTCACTATTGGACGACTTATTTTTCTTTACTATTTTCTTGAATTTTTTATTTTTTTAATGTTACCAAGATGCTTGTTTGCTAGGTTTTCACCAAGGTGACAATTTTTTTTATTTTTCCATTTTTTTGGTATTTTTGATGATTAAGAAAAGGCTCTTAGAAGCTATGTGTAGAACCTCTTCAGATGAAGGCTATTGATTGGTGTTGATAGTGGTTCTCCTTCAGGAGTAGAGAGTTGGTATGCTCCTAATCCAAAGGCTTCTGTGACAATATAGGGTCCTAGCCAATTTGGCTCAAACTTTCCTAGTTTTTCTCTTTCTTCTTGATTCTTTGGATTTTCCATTAAAACTAGGTCACCAATGTCAAAATTTTGATTGAATACTTTTCTATTATAGCTGCGATGAAGATGATTTTGATATGCTTGAAAATGATCTAATGCCTTTTGTCTTCATTCATCCAAGAACTCTAGCTCATGTAGTCTTAAGACATAGTACTCTTCATCGTCAATATGCTCCTTCAAAGATACCCTTAGGGAAGGAATCTCGACCTCAATATGCAAGATAGCCTCATAACGGAATACCAAGGAAAATGGAGTGGCACTGGTGGGAGTGTGGATGCTTGTGTGATAAGCCCATAGGGCAGGGTTAAGTTGTAAATGCCAATCATGACCAGCATCATTAGCAATCTTTTTAAGGATTTTGATGATTTTTTTGTTAGATGCCTCATCTTGGTCATTACCTTGTGGGTAATATGGAGTGGAAAAGTGGTGTTGGATATGGAACTCTTCACAGAGGTGATGGATTTCTTGGTTTTTAAATGGGCGTCCATTATCTGTGATTATGGATTGAGGAACACCACACCGACAAATGATATAGTTAAGGATGGACTTAGAAATCTGTGTCAGTAATGTAGGTCATAGGAATGGCTTCAATCCACTTGGTAAAGTATTTAGTCGTGGTAATGATGAATTTATGACCGTTGGAGGATGTAGGATGTATCTTACCAATGAGGTCAAGTCCCCATTTGGAAAAGGGCCATGGTGATTTTATTGGACAAAGATCTTGTGCTGGTGCATGTATCAAGTCTTCATGAATCCAACACTATCGACATTTCTTGACAAAGACATATGAGTCATTTTCCATCGTAGGCCAATAATAGCCTAGTCTCACGATCTTTTTGGCTAAGGTGGGACCGATAGAGTGGAATCCACATAGACCCTCATGTACCCCATGCAAGGTTTTTTGTGCTTCTTTAGTATCAAGACATCTCAACAGGGTGTTGTCTAGGGAATGTCTATAAAGGGTATCTCTGATGATGGTATACATTGCTCACTTATGGATAAATGTCCTATGTCAATTGTTCGAAAGGTCAGGGGGTAGGATTTGGGCATGGAGGTATTCATATATGTCTTTGTACCACAGGGTATTGGGACCAACAAGTTCACACACCATCTTCAAATTTGGGATGTCGAAGGCATGGACCAAAAGCTGTTCTACCAAAAACTCAAATTTAGGCACATTGCTAGGTATGTCCAAAAGTGAACCAATGGTTTCCATGGCATCTACTGCCCTGTTTTGAATGTGAGGTATTTGATGAAAGATGATCTTGTCAAAATATTGTTTGAAACTATTTGCCATCCACTTTTATGGGGCGAGCTTTTCATCTTTGGTTTCATAGTCATCATTTACTTGTCGAACTACTAGCTAAGAATCACCATAAACTTGTAGATGCTTAATCTTCCATTTGATTTCCATGTGTAATCCTGTCACAAGAGCCTTTGATTCTCCTATATTATCGGTGCATAGAAAGGCATTTCTGAATGACTTAGGAATAGTGTCGCCCTGTGGTGTGATAAACAATATGCCAGCCCTTGAACCATGATTTGTGTGGGACCCATCAAAGTATAATTTCCATGTTGTTCCTCTATCAAGGGAAAAGATGAATTCATCAAGAAAATATGAAACGAGAGGATGATCTGCCTTAATCAATGTGTTTTCCAACTGGTCAACAAACTTGTCCTCTTATAGATTTTCTTTCTACATACTAGATATCGTATTCACTGAGTACCATTACCCATTTAGCCAGTTGTCCTGTCAATGTTGCTTTACTAAGGAGATATTTCAAAGGATCTATCTTTGTGATCAACATTGTTTGTTGGTTTAACATGTAGTGCCTAATTTTTTGAGTAGAAAATACTACTACAAGACAAGATCATTCTATGGTACTGTAATTTAGCTCATAACCCACCAAAGTGCGACTGATATAGTATATTTCTCTTTCATGATCCTCATTATCATTTTGTGCAAGTAAGGCTCCTAGTGTTGATGTAGTTGCTGAAATGTAGAGTATAAAAGGTCTTCCATCAACAGGTGGCATTAAGACTAGTGGTGTAAGTAGGTAATCCTTTATCTATTTAAAAGCTTGTTGGAATTTACCCATCCATACTATTGGGACTGTATATTTTTGCCTAATTTCACAAATTTTCATCCCCCTGAGTTCCCATTTGAGTCCTTATCATAGGAACATCTTCCCTTCCATCATGACATTTGGCTTACATTTTGCATACTTTATCCTGTGTTTCCATCGATCTGCATTTTTCACATTTTTGTTCCTACCGGCATGACAATATTAAGGTTTCCCCGATCCATTCTTCTACTTGTAAACGTCTGTGTTGCTTATCGGCAAGATGTTTCCTGTGTCACAGCGATTGAAGTTTATTCACTAGCAGCTATCAGCAGGACACTTCTTTTGTTTCGGCGACAAAAAAGATTCATATCAGCATAAGTCATACCGTCGATATATGGTCATAGTGAACTTGTTGTGTCTTACCGATTAGCTCATATGGGCTTTCTTCGGCCAGAGTCGTGGTATTCGGATTGGGTCTTGGCGATATCTTATTGTCTCGCCGACCTAAGGTTGCAGATTTGTCTTATCGACATAAGTTAAGATCTTCGATGGAGTGTCATAACGATTCTGTGGTGTCACACCGACTTGTGCAAGGAGCTTTCGGTAAGAGTTGAAGTTTGCAGTAGGAGGACATAGCAATGTGTATTTGTATCATTGACGGGTTACTAAAGGTTTCTATTGAATGGCTTTTGGCGAGAGTTTTGTGTAGTCTTGGCGAACAGGTATAAGCTCGGGGATTTCGGTATAACAATATACTCTACGTGATGTCTCGCAGAGGGTTGGATGTTATAGTGACATACATGGGGCAGATAGGCTTGTTGGCGAGAAAGGACCTATGTCATGGTGACCAAAATGTGTGATGAACTTTTGGTATGACACAAAATTGTCTACATGTGGTCTTCCTGATATTATAAATTCACGACAATAGTGAATCAAACTATGGTTCATTTCAGTAGGATATTCTCTTGTGTCTCAGCAACTGAAACAATTGTAACACATATGTGCTCTCGGTATGACAAAAGGTCTTTGATATGATATCTCCATGACTTAGATCAGTTTCAGCGAAACACAAGGGCATGAGATGACAACGATATAGTTTCCTTCGACATACCTGCTAGGATGTCTTGGCGACTACCTCAATGGGTGATAAATAGAAGCTTGAGCACTATGAGCCGACATGTGAGTTATTTAGTGCCATTGCAGGCCGACTTGATTGGAGCTCAATTTCTACGGTGGCCGACATGAGTTCAATGCAATGAGTTGTTTCTAAATGCTGGTGTATAAATATGCCTTCCCGATTGTAATTCACATTATCAAATCTTAGATAGAGACAATAGATTTTAGATGGATACATTAGAATAGATTTCTCTTATCAAAGACTATGTGCATGTTTTAAAATGGCGAATTCAATGAAAATCAGCTGGTGTGGCAGGTTAGTTCTAGTGTCAATTGTATGTTGAGTCTATTGAAAAGCATTGCTAAGTTGTCTCTATGATTGATTCTTTCTGGTTGTTTAAATTGATGTAACAAGTTTACTTTCAGTTTATCAGTGCACATTTGTTATTTTTGTGTGATTAATCGATTGGTTCTTTCAAGCAAAGATTAAATCCTTTTGGTTGATCATAGTAATCATGGCGTGTTGATATGTTCCTCTGATATTTTAAATCCAAAGGGCATGATGTTCCAACAATAAGTTCCCCATGGACAAGTGAAGGTTGTCTTATGTTGATCTTCAGTTATGATTCTAATCTGATTATATCCTGAGAAACCATCCATGAGGGATAACATTTAATATCCTATTGTTAGGTCCACAATCATGTCAATATTTGGTAGAGGAAAGTCATCTTTAGGACATGATCATTGTTTATATCTTGGAATTCTATATAGATGCAGATGCTCCCTATTGGTTTTGTCACTAGTACTAGATTGGATATCCATTTTGCATAGTCAATTGATCTGATAAAGCTGACATCCAATAGTTTCTTTAGTTCAACTTTGACTAATAAAGCAATTTTTGGGTGCATTTTCCTTAATTTCTGCTTCATTGGTTTAACACCTAGATATAATGGAAAATGATGTAATACCAAGTTAGGATCTAGTCCAGGCATGTTGGCATATGACCATGCAAAGTTGATATATCTTTCTGTGAAGAATTTATGGAATTCAGGTTGCTTTGTTTCTGTTATAGATGTTGCAAAATAGATTAGTTGAGGATTATCTATAGTGCCTATGTTGATCTCCATAGATTCCTCAACCAAGAGTGGTGACTTTTCTTGAGCAATAGGGAGAATATTTAATCCTCCATCCTTGGGTGCCTATGAGAGGTTTTTTTTCCCTCGGATGCGTCATTTTTTTCTTTTTGATTGTCCAACAACGCCTTTTAGTTTTCACCTAGGGACTTGTCATTTTCATTTTTTTCTTATTGTTTCTAATTTTGAGACTAAAGGGTTGAATAGACTCACCAAAATATGTCATGTTATCCAAGTCTATGGTAAATCTAGCCTTATGGTTACCACTAGGTATGTCTTCTCACAGTCCCATGAACTCATCTATTGCTTCGTTGTTCTCAAAGACATCTAAGACAGGGGTTTCTTGCTGATCATAATTGATAAGCTGGGCATATACTAAGGGCATGTCATCATCGGAGGTATCAAATTTCAAAGGAGTCCAGGTAAAGGCTGAGTTGTTGACATAGTCACAAAAATTTCTTACCAAATCCTCCTTACTCTTTTTCTTGGGAATAGGTAGATTCTAAGATGGGCCCATTGTCAAGGTTTGGTTATCATAAGTGGATTTGTTAGGCTCCCAAGAGGCATGATCAAGGGATTCCCTATAGTAACATTTAATCCACTCTTCTTTTGTCAAATATGTTTGTGGACGAGGAATCAAATGGATTTTATGAGGATTTAAGCATTTGGTCTAGTTCCCCAAATATTTTATCGAGGTCCATGTTAGAGGTGGAGGATAGGTGTATTTTTTATGCCACGATTCTCTAGAATGAATTTTTGGATAGACTTAAAGATAGGGTCATGGGATGGACTAATTTTATCTCGACATGAAGGTGAAGTCATGATGTCATGCTTTGAAATTTCCATTTGACATGTATCCTCAAGTTTAGTAGATGGGATGTGACTTTGGAGACCATGACCAGATGTATTTTCAAGACTAAATGTAGATTGAGATGGAGTGGATTGGAAGGGATTAGTGGATAAAGGACTAGGATAGGACATGGAGGCTTGGAAGGGATTAGTGGATGAAGGACTAGGATAGGACATGGAGGCTTGGAAGGGATTAGTGGAAGGTTCATTTTCCTTGTCAAGGTTAGGATAGGTATGACTGATAGATGTTTATCATGGATTAATGGAAAAGATTGTGTCAAGTGACTCTTGATAGTGAGGGAAGATGGTTGAATGACTAGGAATTATGGATTGTTGGTAGGAAGGGAATGTGGGTAGTTGACCATGGGTTGACGTTGATTGGAATTTGGATTGGATAAATTGTCTTTTGAAGTCTATGGCTTGTTGGCATTGACCATTATAGAGTAACTAGTATTCAACTTAACTAGCAAGCATATCAATGTAAATTTTTGACATGGTGGTGAGGTTATGATGAAAGGTGGAGTATGACTAACGTATGTGATATGAGGTCTAAGGTATGAAAATGCAAAGAGGGTGATTTAAGTCTAAGGTATGTAACCTAAGATATGTTTTTGGATTTTTTAGATATAAGGAATGAATGCTAATGCAACTATGTTTTTGGTCTTTTTTGGAAAATAAGGAATGTCTACAATGATGGTGTCCTAAAATGACTATGCCTAAATATGAAAAAGTGTAGGAAAACTTTTGAAGGTAATCAATTTTGGGAGACTTGAAAAGAGGTTACCAACCATCTAAAGTTTAACCAAGGCTTCAATTTAGTTCATCAAAGGACCTTTTGTGGGACTAAGACCAAAGGATAAAGTGAGTTCCCAAACTAGACTGATGAGCTGGAAAGACTCATGAAGATGACAAAAGATATGTGTGACAAGTGATTAGGTTCAATGACGATTTTCGTTGAAGCAAGGGTTTATCCAAAGTGTGGAAAGTTGGCCTATTCTAAAATTTGCAAAGGTGATTGTCCTAAAAGTCTGATTGATCTGAAGATAACTATGACTCTTAAAACGTAACTAAAGTTTGCAACTAGTATGTCTATGGCTATGGCTAAATGATACTAAAAGATGCAATTGTGAAAAGTGTGAGAAAATCTTTCTAGTTTCTATTTAAAGATCACTATGAAAGGATAATTAGAGATTGGTTTTGATTGTTTGACCTCAGATAGTGAAAGTGGAATTTGTTTTTTTGATTGTCATGCAATTGTAGTTCAAGTTAACGGATGCGTCGTTTCACAGTTGGTTGTGGTTTACAATATCACATTTATTTTACTGGTAAAATAATGTCTTAGGTTTGTGACAGGTAGATGTGTCATTCCAGACTACAAATGCGGCTCATTAGATTAGATGCAGTTTATTAGTCTTAGATGTGTTGCAGGGTTTGACACTTGTGACTCAGAATATCAAATGTGGTTTTCTATGTGACAGTTGTGACTTAGTATTCCAGATGAGGGTTTCTAGTTAACATATGCAATTTTCTAGTTGACAGATGTGATTTTTTGTAAATTTTTAGGTTTGACTCAATCTAATTTTGATCAAATTTTGGCAAATAGAAGATAATCATAAAACACTTTGTTTCAGTTTGATTTTGACATGACAATGTTTAAATCCAAATAGACAAGTACGATCCTATGGCTGGCAAGGGCAATATTTGTTGAGTTCCCACTTGGATTTCTCCAACTGCGCTTATTCAGAGCAGATGATTAGAAGCTTGACCACATTGGCTCCCCTCCATGACACTCACTTCTATGGGTCATCCAAGCTTCAAGTTCTCATGAATCTCTCATGACAAAATCTTCATCTCTAGTAAGAACCACAAGTATGTGGGACGACTATAGAGGTATAACCTCTTGCACCAACAAATAGAGGGATTTTGGTAATCTAAAAACAAATGGCTTTTTAATAAGGGCACCCATTCAGGTGGTATGCATGAGGCAAGATTAACTTGTCTGCATGACAAATCTACACTTGTAATGCTAATTTTTCCATTAGCATTCACATTTGTATACCGATCAAGAGTAGCTTGGCTTTAGCTTCATTGTCGATTTTAGTCGCCTTGGGGTGAGTAATTTTTCCCACCAAGGAAGGCCCAGTTCTATAGTCAATAACAATTTCTCTTACACCTAGGATTGCACAAGTATGCAAGGGGAGTAGATACTTTTATTATTGAATCAAGTTTTAATCTAACAAAATGTGCGAACGCACCAAACATAGAGAACATTGATTTATTTTAAGCACAAAATGAGATAAGATCTAATCTAATTAGATAATTTGTTTCAAAATCAATCTTTGACAAGCGTCTTGCAAGACCATGCATTAGAAGTTTGAATTATTGTCTTTGTCATTTGTCCTACAAACACAATTTGTATATTTTTCTATGAATCATCCTAAAAAAAACTATATTAGCTCCACAAGGTCACACGCTACAAACTCCAAATTAGTTGTAATGAAGCCAGTCAAACATCAAATTTTTTTTACTAGTCAAATGTATCGTAGGAAGCCACAGATGTGTTGCACAAAGTCAAATGATCACATGAAGTCAGATGCTCACATGAAGTCAGATGTGTTACAAGAAGTGACAAATGCATCACAAGAAGTCAAATGTGTCACAGGAAGCCACAAATGCATCATAGATAGTCAAATGTGTCACAATAAGCCACACATGCGTCACGGTAAGTGAAAAATGTGTCAGAAAATTCACATGTGTCATTCAACATCATGCATGCATCACAATATACACATGTGTCACAAAAACTAGCCATGCGACCAATCATGCATAGTGTCAAACAATCAAATACAGTGCATTAATATATATGTGACACTTTAGTTAGCAAATGTGATGCATAATAACAAATGTGATGCAAAAATAATGCAAATGTGTTGATCCATATTTAAAACAAAAATTATCCCTAATGTATTTTTACATATGCATTGTATTGCAAGCAGATGTGTCGCATACGAATGCATATGCGGTGAACCCAAAATGACGCATTTGCAAAATATAATTTAAATAACTAAAAGTGCTTGTAAAATAAAAATTCAAAAGACAATTTTGGGGTACATACCGGGGGTCCCGTGTTGGCTAGCCGTTTGAAAGTCCTAACTCGATAACCGTGATGCTCGATGTATGGAACGAGTGACATTTTGGCTAAATGCTCCATAGTAAAATCAAGGTTTTCTAAACTTGAAAGGTGAAAATGAACTCATTTTTCACCCAATTAATATTTATACCTAGGGTTTTGGAGGGTTTTCTCACACCTTTATACTGGCCACACTATTTTCAAACTTTTGACGACTATTTTACATACTAAACCTCGCTGAAACTCATTTCTTTCACCACCATCAAACTTCTAGCTATCCAATCACCTAATATGGACAATTTCCATTTTTTTTTTAATTTAAAAAAGAAAAATCATTTTTCCCAAGGGGTCATACCCTTACCTATTTCACACTGGGGCATGTAACTTTTTTAATTCTTCGACACAAACACTGAAATGACGTTATGTTAAAGAGGAGCAAACTGCAGACACTGAAAATTGTCCTAGGCATACGAGTCTAATTTTCTTCATAATTCTTATGTTCATTGTCATAATTAAATAATGTTAATTATTTAATTATTTGCTAAAGTCATTAGTCCTCTATTAATTAAATAACTTTAATTATTTCATTTTTACCTTTATTCAATCTTGATTAATTAAATAAATATTATTTATTTAATTATGTCGCTAATTAACTTTATCCCCTTTCTAAAATTAAATAAACTATTATTTAATTTATTCTTATCACATTTTCGATGATAATTAAATAATCATTTTAAATTATTTAATTATTCTTTAGCCTATTCTCCATGGTTTAATTAAATAAATCTTTATTTATTTAATTTAATCCTCAAATTTCAAATGTTGAATTAAATTATTATTTAATTCATAAAAGGTTTATTCTTGGCATATTCCTCTATGATTGGATAATCTATGTGTTATCTAATTAGTCATTTACCACTGAAGTTGATATTTACATCAGTTAGTCATCTGCTAATTTAATATTTGATTCTTTATGATGAATAGACATTATGGTTTGATCATTCATTTATCTAGATTGATTCCTATCTTCTACATGCAAAAATTTATTAATTAAATAACTTTAATTGTTTAATTAATTTATTCTCATCATCTATCTTCGCCAGTCTTTATCTTTACATGTGATCTCTATTCTTTTGAGTTTCGAACAATCTTAACTAAAGATTAAATTATTATTTAATCTTAATCTCCACCTTTGATGCTTTATCACTTGTGTTATTACTGACACTAGTCTCAATGCATTTCAAATCTTTCAATCTTAATCGTCTGTCTATCTTTTAATCTGAGCCTATCATTCGAAAGTCATATTTTCTATAAATTGGATTTACCTTCATCATTATTACTCATCTCGAAATCTTATGACTTTTGGAAGAAAATTTCTTAATCTTCAATGTTTTTCTATTAACACTATCATGAGGCTATACTTGCACACTTAAGAGAAATTTGAGGGTAGGATTCATACAACAACAAACTGGAGAAGTTCAATTGATGTTATTCATGGAATTACATATATTTTTGGTGAGATCATTCTTGTATTTATTCTTTTTATTATTCCATTGTTCTTTGTTGTCAGTGTAGGTTTAGTTTGAGTTTATGCATTGTATTTCTTAATCTTGCTTGTTTTCCTATGTTACAATGACTATGTTCCTTGCACTCCTCTTGCGAGTGTTGACAACAATTTAGGAGAGATTGGCCATCTAAATTTTGGTGTACTTCAGACTCATATTGATATAGTTCCTGTTGCTTCAAAGGTTCGGTCTCCAACATAACAAGATATCTTTGATCCCTCATATCTTGTTTTATTGGATGAGTATTTTGAAAACATCTCAAATTTGTTTGTGGAGTCTCATCTTGTAGATTTGGGAGATACACTTGAGGGTATTTATCTCCTCTTTCATGATAGTTGCAACATAGAAATTAACACATTTGGATTGTCTTTGGAGGTTGTCTTTGTTGATCCTTCACCTTCATTTGATTTGTCACATTTCTTGGTTGATTTTGACCATGATTATGTGATGGATTATTCTGTTTGGAGATTTCCTTCCTTTTTCAGTTGGATATGGAGTGTCTTCTTTATCACCCAATGGACTTGTTTCTTCCAGATGGAAGAAGTGTTTCCTATAGGCATTGGATCATCTTATGTTTTTAGGCATACTTCATTAACCATCTACTCAAAACCCACTATGTTTTCCAGCCTACAATTATACTATACATTTATTTTTTTAACATATGAAGAAATTGAAATGTAATTTTTACTTTAACTAAGACTTGTTATAAATTTTGAAGGTGAATTTCACTACATTTATACTATGTATTTATCAAAACTTTTTTCATTACATTCTTACTGTTTTGTCAAATTATAAGTTGGAAAACACTAGTTGTTATGAAACTTGCAACCCATGTATTATTATAAAACCCTCTACATGTAAATACCCTATTGGTTAGTTACCCCTCATCTCAATTTCATTAGTTTTGTTATCCCCCACCTACAAATCCTCCTTGACATCTCTTCCCTTGAGCTTTGAACAAGCACACTAAACTAATTGATAATTGACATTATGTTTTCCAGCCTCCAATTTATTAAATACTACACCAATAAATTCTATGACTATTGTATGTACCTACATGAAGATACTTTCTAGGAACAAAAGGTTCTTAAATACATAACAATATTATCACCTTACATTTGTATAAAATGTAGAGTTTATAACCTCAAAGATATTAAGGTAGTATTATTATAATGCATCTAGAATGAAGCCAAAGTTATGCTAAATTCCAAATATAACCTCTTATTATATAAGCCACCTTAGATCCCATGCAATGTGAGTATATCAATACCACAAATTTTAGTTTCATGAATACATAATTCATATATTCAGAATTTTTAATCTCACCAAATGGTTTGAAGATGGATCCAAAGAAGGTAAAGTAAATTTTTAAATTACCTTCACCAATTAATATTATAAAGGTAAGAATTTCTACAATAGGTAGCGTTCCAATAAAACTTCTAGTAGCCTCACATGTGTGGAGGTGTTGAGCATCATATTAAATCCTACATTTCTTAAAAAAATACAAAGCCTAAAAATATGAAGCTTGGAATCTACAACACCACTCTTGAAATTCTAACAAAACTATAAGAATCCCTTAGCATGGATTTCTTGAACATAATACCTGCAAAAAATCACCAACATGAGTAAATATTTGTGCCATAGAAAAATGGCCCCTTGTCATTTTCATAGCCTCTTAGGTCTTATTTCATGGTGTTTGTCTATTTTACTCTGATTTTATGTTGTAACATAGCTTGAACATGCATATTTAGGTACTAAAATTCAAATAATGAAGTCTTGTGAAGGTGTTGTGAAGTGTTGTACAAAATTTCTACATTCTTCTAGACTCTATTTATTACAATTCACCTAAAAATCATCTTTTTATTCATCAAGTCCTATTTTGAAGTGTTGTAAAGTCTTGTAACAAATTTTCACACTCTCCTAGGCACATCTTCACTATTTATCCCCTTCTTATGACTTATTTGACCCCTTTATACCCTCATATGCTTTAATTAAGTGTATTTTTGAATATTATCCCGATAAATAACATTAAATACAACATATTTCCCAACACACATTTTCAGGTCCTAGGTGGGACCCATTCAACATGGGTGACAAATGAGTCCCCCTTGGCGCCAAATTAAAATATTTTAAATTTCCTTTCAGGATTTTATTCAAAATCACTTGATGTTGGCTTGTGATGAGGTATGAACGGATACTAAGGCACAAGAATTGTATAAATATGTGATTTTCGCCTCATTTTACATCTCCTACAATCCCATTCATTCAAGCATCCAATCTCACATCACATTCAAGCATTCAAGTATTTTACAATATCTTATCAAGCAATATTCAAGCACTTTGAAGTAGCCATTGACATTAATTTAGACTTGCATCTTCAAGGGTTTGGTAAATTGATAGCATTTGCATGTTATTATTTTATCTTTCTCTTACATTCCATTATTTTATCAAGGGTTTTATTACTAAAGTTGGGTTTGACCAAGGCAAACCCCTATTTTCTAACACTCAACCATTTTACCCTCTTGCATGTCTATTTGTAGACTTAGGTATCCAGATTTAACAAGATTTTTGGTGTTGAATATTGGTTTACAAGTCAACTAGGTGCTTCAAGTCAACTTAAGTATATTTCAAGCTTAGAGAAGGTTTTTTGTCTGTTTCTTGCAAAATTGATTTTGGCAACCCGACAAGCAATGATTTCTAGATCTAGTGTTACAAAGTTGTCCCCTGATTTTTTAGAAATTTGGGAGAGGATTGATTCACCATCAGTGGTGAATGAGTCCCACCTTAGGACTGCAAATTTGAATTTTGTAAATTCTAGATCTCGACAGATAGAAACTTGCTTCTAACGGTTTTTCACCAATAGGAGGACTAATTCGTCATCTTGGGTGAATGAATCCCACTATAAAAATTTAGTGATTTCAACCAACATCCACAACATTCCAAATTTTCCACCTAGGGTGAATCAGTCCCTATACACCTTTTAAACAACATTTCTAGCATTTATCTACATTTCTATTTTCTATAGTTAGATCTTTGTTACTGTTAGCAACAATTCTATTAGTTGCATTTATACATCTTAGATTACCTTACATTTGCATTCACCCCTCCTTTGTGGTACTAGTATGAGTATTTGGTACCTTGTTGATAATACTTTAGTGAGAACAAGTTCTAGACTCATGGCTTCCCATGATAGCACTTTCATTGTGGACCTTGGGATCTCATGAGCTCCTACTCCTACTATGGAAAATGGTGCATTAGGCACTAACAATACCACCTCTATGCCTTCACCTTTCCATTCAATTCATGTTGAAACCCAAAACAATTCTCTCCCGCAAGAAAAAGGTCATTAACATTCATGAGGATTTTACACATTTATAAGAATACTTGTCACTTGAAAATATTTCCACCACTACCATACCTGCCATTGAAAACCTTCATCATTTGATTGAAAGTGATGATGGCTTACAAGTGATGAAGAAACTTGTTGAGATTTACACTAAACATGCCTCTTTTAATGTCCAATCCACAAACATTCTTGTAAGCCAAGGAGGACCTCAAGTTTATCCCCCTTTAACCATAGCATCCATACCAACTTATACCAATTTTCAAGTTCACACAACTATGCATCAGGCTAGTTATGTTGTTCCTTCCTTCACAATTCCACCTATCATTCCTACTTCTCTTGTGGCATCACAAGTCCCTTCCACCACCTTCACACCCCATATTATTCCTTTCACTTCACCTAACATCACCTACACTCCATCACCATTTTCCCTTCCACCTCAACCCACTTACCCCGATCTTGTTGTTACACAACTCCTTACTACCATTTCACCCATGCAACACCAAGTTTCCACCATTAGCCAAGGTCAAAATGCTCCACCTACATATCATTCTTGTAGCAGCCCCTTATCCTTAGAAATATTATGTACCTTGATGCCACAAGGGATAGAAATTCCTTAGTTTGAGAAATATGGAGGAAAAGGAGAACCTATCAACCATGTTAATGCTTACACAACTTTATGTAGTGATTTTGTCCTTGATGATAAACTTTTAGCAAAACTCTTTCCAAGGACCTTGAAAGATACTGTATTAGAGTGGTTTTCCAACTTGCATAATCATTCTATATGTTATTTCAATTGGTGGTTACTTTCATAAGTTACTTTCAAGTCCACATGACACCTAAAAAGATAATGGTTGACCTCATGTGATGTACACAAAACATAGATGCAAAAGTAAAATATTTTATCTCACAATACCAATCCTTGTATGCTCAAATTGATGTCAAGATTCCTTATGTACATCTACAAAATATTTTTATTGAAAACTTGACCACAAACCTTCACGATAAACAAACAATGATGAAATTCCCTTCATTCATGCACTTATGTAAAAACCTTGTGTGAATATCATAACTCGGTTTCAAGTCATGATTCAAAATCCTATTCTAACTGAGCTGACAAACCAAAGAATAGCAATCAAAACCAAAATAATAGACAAAACTTTCATAAACCAAATAGAGGCCTTTTACAGTTCAATCCACCTCTTCCTTCACAACCACAACCAACCCAATCACTTCGAAATCAAGTGGCAGTTGTTAAAGCAATGGTGCCTTATACCTATGGGGATCTGAATAGACAATTTACACCCTTACCCGATTCCCTCCATAACACAATGAACCAATTAATTAAAAAATGCATGCTTACTTTGCCACACATTTGATCACTCAATCCAAACCATCCCTTACCACCCACTTTCAAAACTAATGCTTATTGTCATTTTCGTTGCCAAAATGGACATGGCACTAAACACTACAAGCATCTAAAACATTTAGTTCGAGACCTCATTGATTTAGTCCATTTTTCCATTATGGGTTTGAATGATCAAGGCAATAAGTCTATTGCACCCCCTAACCAGAACTTACAAATTTTCACCAATCCCATGCCTAAACACAACACTTCTTTTGTCAAGGCTAGCAAACCTTCAAACATTGATGTAATGATTACTGATACAAAAAATGAACAACATGATATGCATCCACTTGTTACTGAAGAAGGTCTTGTGGATCTACTTGTGGCTGCGATAGACGTTATTCCTTGTAAGGGCCGAACCACTAGGTCTCTTGATATCACTTTTTCTGCTAAAGACATACTACCAAAGCTTTCTGATGGTCCTCTCTACATAACTGGAAGAATTTATCATAAGCCCACTAATGGGATATCAATAGATCTCACTTGTGGAGAGAATGTGATCATAGAGGAGTTTTTAGTATTATATGATCTATATCAAGATGATTATAATAAACCAACTGCATGGATTAAAACACATATTGGTTTTTCATTCCCTACGATCGGATCAATCGTACTCCCCTTACAAATAGGACCCACATCTTTGGAGGTAACATTTTCAATTATTCCACAATATCGTTTGTGGCTAGGCCACCCTTGGCTTCGCTCAATGAAAGCAGTCCCATTAGTCATTCACAAGTGTTTGAAGTTTCCACATGGAAATGAGATATTCACCATACACCATACTGGCTTTAATCCCTTATCTTCCAAAGGTAATTTTTCATTAGAAGCCTTTTGGCCTATACCCATGGAACCCATCAGCCCTCAAAAGGATTTCTTTTTCATCACCTATCAAAAGTTCGAAGCCAAAAAGATAGCCAAATTGTCTCTTTGTAATGCATCCTCGTCTACTTCCACACCTCATGTTATTAATGAAACCATGCTTCAACCTGAGTTCAACATTGAGCGAACCACACAACCTCTTGAATGACTTGTTGGAAAGAGAAACTATAATTATGCTTTGGTGTTGTCATTGATGGAAACCCTAGTTAGTGATTGGATCCGCATAACATCATTTATTTATATCGGCAGATAGTTAGGAAGAACAACGCATCTGATAGTTTTGTGTTTATCGATTCACTTGCAGATTTTATTTTGTTATTTTAAGTTGTGGATCACATGGGAGGTATATAAGTACATCTATTGTGTTGTCTAAAAGTCTTAGTGCCTTGTATTATGTTTTGTGTAAATTTGGAGATCCGATTGGATATTTTTCTATTCATCAGTATTTTGTGGTCGACCTAGGTGTTATAACTTGTTGCAAATATTCTAGAAGTGTTTATTTAATTTTTTTTGTGTTTGATTGTCTTGATTTGGGTATGAGCTAAGTTGCAGCTGACCCTTTTGGATGCACATCAAATATAGCTCATGATTTGAGCTGACAGTTTAAAATATTCTTAAGTTTTATTGTAGTCAACATCTAGCGATTAAATTGTTAGTCGCAAATATATATGTATGATCTATTATATCATTTTGGGATGTATGGAATATGTTTTGATGTGTGTTGTGAATATCAGAAGGGTGTTTGAATGATTGTATACATAGTTTCACTTGTGCATAAATATTTTGTGGTGCGAGTCAGAGCAGAGTAGAGTAGAAGTTCAAAATCAGTCAGAAGGACAAAAGATCGACTATTGTGCCTAACTAGATTTATAATAAAGAATTTGTAGATGCTATTCCTTCAGTTCATTCTCTTGAATCTAATCCAAATTTCTGTAAGGTAGTGTTCCTTCCTATTTTGAGTAGTGAGCTCTAGGAAGTGTGTATGAATGCAAGTGCATTCCCATTTTGTAAACTTCTTTTTGAGTATACTCAGATTATGTTGTGCATTGTCCATCCACCATGGTTTTTCCCTTAACATGGCTTCCACATAAAAATCCTTGTGTTATGGTGTTGTGGTTATTTTCTTTCTATTTCTACATATTTCTCTTGGTTGAATATTTCAATTGGGTCAATGATCAGAAAAATGAAGTTAATCTTTGTAGAATACTGATTCACCCCCCTCTTAGTGTTGCTTATTTCCAACAATTGGTATCAAAGCTAGTTCCTCGAAAGAACTTGAATAGCTTGGGGAGATATTGGAGAGTGTTTTCAATGGATACAAGCAATCTTCAACAACAACTTATGGTGGCCTTGGATGATCTTGACCAGTCAAAGTCTGAGAACTGGGAATTGCAAGAAAATATTTGAGAGTGCGAAAAAATCATTCAGTCATTGAAAGAAAAAAATCAATGAGTCAAGGGAGAAAAGAAAGGAATTGTGTGATCAACTTAAGTAGAAGAATAGAAGCATGGAAGATGAAAAACTGAGTCATGCCTTGAAGGAGAAAACAAAAGAGTCTGAATTTTTTTGCAGAGGAAATGTTGTCCTAAAACATGAGATGGAATCTATCATGATGAGAATGACAAAGGAGATTGAAGATAGAAAGAAGAATGAAAAGAAGCTAGCTCAATCCTTGAAAGAGAAATTTGAACACTGCATCCAATTGGAAAATGAATTGGTACAATCCAAAAACAATGAGGAAGTGCTTGAAAAACAACTTGATGATCTCAAAGATGAACTTACTACTGTAAATGAGTACAAAGAGAAATTCAAAGCAAGCTCAACCGAGCTTGATGAACTGATTAAAGGTCAGAGGAATGATGGTGAAAAGCGAGGTCTATGCTATGACAAAGTTGAAAGTTCAAGATTTGGACAAAGGAATTTCAGAAAAGGAAGATTCGGGCAAGGAAATCAATTGAATGAAGCTAGAAGGAATTCGGTAAGACAGCCAAATGCTTAGAGATTTAATGGTTATTTTTTTACTTGCAATAAATTTGGCCATATGGCTTCTTAGTGTAGAAGCATGATGAATCCAAGTGGACCATCATTCTTAGGCTATTGCTTTAATTGTAATAAGTTTGGTCATAAGTCAAATGAATGCAGAAATGTGATGAACAACTCTCACAGAGATATCAAATTCTATGCATGCAATAGACTTGGGCATATTGCTAACCAATGAAAATATAGGAAAAATTAGTGGAATAGTTGGTCTAAATAGAGAAGTATTGTGTGTTACAACTGCAACAAATTTGGGCATACTGCTAGATTCTATAGGAGCAGAAGAGGTCTAGGAAAATAGAATATGCAATAGGATGATAAGGGAAAAGGAAGAGTCACTACCGATGTGATCAAGAAGAAAATGTAGAAGAAATGGGTGAAGAAGGATCCCTTTGTTGAAGGAAATGTGCCTACACTAGAATCTGCTTCTAGCAATTCCTCTGGGAATTAGATTTAGGCCTTTAGCCTAGGGGGATGTCAAGAAAATCTCTTAAACCCCCTGCCAGTAACTAACACCGGCATGTGGATAGGTCTAGTTAGTGGCCAGATGCTATTCATATGTTGTTGAGCCATTTGGAGAAGGTATTACATAGAATAGGAGATCCACAAAAGAATTATCTATCTTAATGCATGAAAACTAGGTAACCGGATGAACTAGGGTAAAAGCATGTATTGTGACAAAAGGGTTAGTTGTGCGAATGATAAAAAGGAAAATTTATCTTTCATTTGTCACTTTACATTTTGGAGAAAATAAGTTTGGAGAACCCTAGAGTGAACTTTGCTAAGTTAAGGTAGGATTCAAGTGCGAAGAAGATTCAATGACCAATCTTTGATCCAACGAAAAGGTATTTATTGAAAATACCTGTGAATTTGTGAATTTGAAATCATTTCCACTCCTCTAGTAGTCGAAGTCAAGGACATACCCCGTCCTAAATTCAAATGGAACCCTTATAATTCTATTGAGACTGATCCCTTAAAAGCATTTTCATCTGTATTGTACAGAGTATTACATACAGAAGATATTAAGGCTTATATACATTCCAATATTGAAGAATTAGGAAGTTCTCAAATTATGAATTTGTATTCCCATCATATAATTGGAGAGGATTTTACTATAAAGCTAGAATTTACAACCCTAGACAAGAGAAGAAGTTCGCGTAGTTTGCAAAATTTCCTATATTTGAAGAAATGAATGGGTGTGTTATATTCCGAGTTGTGTTCATGTTGAATTCATGTGGTTGGATGTGCCATTCAAAATTACAAAAGAGGCTATATGCACAGTCACATGTCTGAATTCCATCGGTAGACTTCCAGTCTTGAAGTCCATGAAGAATGAGAAGGTTACTGAGGGAACAGGTGCTCAATGTGATAGAAGGGTAATGAAAATAGAAGGCATTGATGAAGTGGATGTAAAATTTGCATCAATGGTCATTTTCTACAAGATCTATCATTCAAGCCTGGATAATTTAGTATCTGGTACAACCATCTATGCAGATTACAAGATGGTAAAACAAAATGTCGATTATGACTTGTATGAGTTGCTCAGAAGTCAGTTGATAGAGAATCTAAGTAAAATCAAGAAAGACAAGAAGAATACTCTCAAATATGGTAATCTTCTATTGTGTTTATTTTTCTATTTCATGAATGAGGTTCTGAGTGTTGGAAAAGTACATTGGAAAAATGATGTGCCTATAGTTGTTCAGATAAGGAACATGTTGTTTGGAATTGGTGATCGTCAGGTTAGGAATACTACCCTCTTGGGGTAATTCAAAAATTTCTAGAATATGATGCATGCCAGGGAAAGAATTACCACTTCAATTGTGGAACAATACAAAGATACTATCTACTTCATGGTGGATATTGATCAATGCCACATGGAATTTTTTGATCCCAGAACAATATGGATCATGCCTGTGGGATACAAAGTAGAGGAAAACATTCTGAAGATGTATCCAGAACACTTGGCGAGTTCACCTTTGGATCCAGGAGAAGAGAGATTTGGAACCTATGTAGAAAAGAGCTTGGAGGTTCATGATCAGCAAAAGAAGTCAAATAATTAGAAGAGTAAGGAAAGAAGTGGACATGTTTGCAAAAAAAATAGGCATACCTGTAGAAAAATTGAAAGAATCCAGAAGGAAGAGAGAAGAAGCGGGAGCTGAGAAAGGGAAAGAACCTAAAATTAAAGCTGCTAGTCCAAAAGCACCCTTTACCTGTACCAAATCTACAAGGAGTTCCCCTCCATCCAAGCCAACTCAAGACAAGGCTTCTGGTAAGAGGAATAAGAACAAGAGTACAAGAACCTATAAAGTAGTCTCAGAAAGTGAGCAGACTGATACGATGAATATGCGATAAAAATGAAGGCTACCGAAACTCAAGCTACAAAGCTAACCAAAAGTAAATCTTTCAGTGAAGAAGGTCGGACTAAGAAGAAGGAAAAAGTTGACATACCAGGCATGTCAATTGAGGAATCTGAGAATGAAATTATCAAGCCCCTCTTTGAATTGTATGAAACTTTTGATGAATCTAGTCAAAGAGTTCTTGAAGAAGCCACAATAAAACATATGAACATTTTCAATAAAGTTCTTGTTGAAATTATGTCTGGCTTACCAAAGAGTCTGTATGATATTTTGGAGTCAAGAATATTAAGTGATAGAATAGAAGAAGAGAAATTGAGGAAGAGAATTCTTACAGATTTATGTCCAGAAATGTTAATTGAGGAGATGAATTCACTCCTTGAAAAGGCTAAAAAGGAATTTAAGAGCAAGTCAAGGATGGATAAACTTATGATTGGTGAAACTAATGCTATTGTTGGTGAAATCAAAAAGATTTTGGAAGAGTTTTTGTCAAAGAATAAGATTAATGTTGAGGAAATGAATACTGAAATTGTTCCAGAAAATAGGAAGTGAATGCAGACGCTAAGGATTTTCAGGTTCCTCCAAATGTGGAAAATACAAAGACACATATGAAACTGAAGTGCCCAAAGGAAATCTGGAAATAGTCTCTGAAGAACCCAAGGCTGAAGAAGAAAAAGTTCAAGTTAAGGAAATCAAAGTGGATACAAGAGACACTTCCAAGGTAGTGAAGAGATCTCTGATGGAGCAATAGAAAGATTTTGATCTTGAATTGGATGAAAGCTCAATCAATCTATCCACTTTGTCCCTAATTCAGATGATGAAGTTCACATCAATTACTCAAGCTACGACTAGTGAGAAGATTTTAAAGTCTCACATACAGGATAGTGAATTGCTAAGCCTTACATCTAGAGTTCTACATAAATTAATGCCTACTCATGTCATGAATCCATCTAGTTCATCTTCTGATGAATTGAAGAAACTCATAAATGTTGTAAGTACTCAATTTGATTCTCTTAAAAAATCTGTCAAGGATAAAGTGCAAAAAGAGTTTAATGGTAAAATTCTTAGTTGGTTGAAGGAAGTGATTGCAAAGGATAAGAATTTGTTAGCCACCTATATGAAGAACATTCAAGGTTCCATATCTGAAGCTAGAAAGGCCTATAAGGCATGTTTGGTTTTATCTAAGTTTACTGAAGGTAATGAGAAAAAGGTGAAGGATCTTGAAAATGAATTGGCTACCATTTCTGATGTTTTCGATCAATTAGCTAGTGATGTGGCTCAATAAGAAGGTCAAGTAACATCTCTACTTGACAAAATAAGATGCTTAAAGAATGAAAATGACAAGATTTTTGGGAGAGTAAGTGAACTCAGAGGACTAATTAGTCTAAAGATTGAGTTAATGATAAGTGCATTGAAGGAAGCTAAAGCTATTGTAGCAATTAGTGACCTAGAGAATCTTGATTCATTAGAAGCTTAATCTTACTTAATGTGTGGTCACATAACAGTTTTGGAGAGTCTCAAAAAGGTTTGTGCCAAAAAATTAAGAGTGTTGAAAAAAGATTTTGCAGATATTTTCAAACTTTTGTAAGTTACAAGTTCATGCCTATACAGTTTTGGAATTTTGTTTTGGTTTCCCCAATTTTTTCCATTTATGTCAAAGAGGGAGAAGTGTATAGTGAAAAATGTTTATTTATTGTAGGGCGAGTTGCTTTTTAGAGCCGAGATTTTTTATTCTTTTTGAAGTTTTGAAGTGGCAGTGTACTTCATGTTGGTTTTGATCTGACACTTAGTCATTTTTCACTAAGTGTTACCAGCAATGCCAAAGGGGGAGATTGTTGTCAAGAGACACTACAATTATGCTTTGGTGTTGTCATTAATGGAAACCCTAGTTGATGATTGGATTCATATAACATCATTCACTTATACCGGTAGGTAGATTGAGGATAGTCAGGTAGAATAGAGCATCTAACAATTTTTTGTTTATCAATTCACTTGCAGATTTTATGTTTTTTATTTTGAGTTGTGGATCTCATGGGAGGTCTATCAGTACATCTATTAGGTTGTCTAAAATTCTCAGTGCCTTGTATTAAGTTTTGTGTAATTTTGGAGATTTGGTTGGATATTTTTTTGTTCATCAGTATTTTGTGGCTGACCCAAGTGTTATAACTTGTTGCAGATATTCAAGAAGTGTTTATTTAAATGTTTTTGTGTTTTATCATCATGATTTGGGTACAAGCTAAGTTGTGTCCGACTGTCATGGATGCACATTGAATATAACTCATGATTTGAGCCGATAGTTGAAAATATTCTTAAGTTTTATTGTATTTGACATGTAGCAATTAAATTGTTAGTCGTAGATATATATGTATGATCTATTATATCATTTTAGGATGTATGGAAGATGTTTCAATGTGTGTTGCGAAAATCAAAAGGGTGTTTGAGAAATTGTATGCATAGTTTCACTTGTGCATAAAGATTTTGTGGTGTGAGTCAAAGAAGAGCAGAGCAAAAGTTCAGAATCAGTCAGAAGGACAGAAGATCGACTACTGTGCCTAACCAAAACTGTAATCAAGCATTTGTAGATGTTATTCTTTCAGTTCATTCTCTTAGATCTAATCCAAATCTCTAAGGCAATGTTCCTATTTTGAGTAGTGAGCTCTAGGTAGAGTGCTTGAATGCAAGTGCATTCCCATTTTGTAAACTTCTTTTTAAGTATACTTAGATTTTATTGTGGATTGGCCATTTATTGTGGTTTTTCCCCTAACAAGGCTTCCACATAAAAATCCTTGTGTTATGGTGTTGTGGTTATTTTCTTTTTTTTTATGCATATTTCTCTTAGTTGAATGTTTCAAGTGGGTTAATGATCAGAATAATAAAGTTATTTTTTGCAGAACATTGATTCAACCCCCCTCTTAGTGTTGCTTGTTTCCAATATGACCACCCTTAGATGCTTCTCAACCATTGTTTAAATGACCAAGGGAAAATGAAACAACTCCTACAATGCCTCCTCGTATTAAACAAGTGTATAAAGTAAAAGAGAAATTGGTTGACCTGTGCTCTTCAGTTTCTTTTTTTCTTCCCCTTTTGGAAGCAGAGGAACATGTGATGACTCAATCCACTCTTACACCTCAACAACTCCAAAACTGAATTAAATGAAACTATTGTGCTAGGGAATGTAGGCATTTCCATTGTCTCCTTACTTGTCAATATCACATGAACGATAATAAATAAAATCAACCTCCACCTCTGACAAAAGTAATCAATGACCACCCTCCTTCCCCTGACCTGCCACAAGAAATTCCTGTACAACAATCACTACAACCAAAATTTTTGATACATCCATCCTTAGAAATCAGCTTTCATCCTCCCATTATCATTAATCTTGATGAAGATGATGATGGTGCAATGATACCAAAAATAGAGGAAGAAGTGCATGATTTAAACTCTTTATTCTCATCTACAATGAGCTTAAAAGATAAATCCTCTCAACCAAGTGAAGACCATGGTACAAATCCTAGTTCAATGCTTGAAATTCTTCCTTTGGATAGTCAACTTCCGTCACATTACACTGAACATGATTGGGAGGTGGATGAACTATTACATGGTTGACTTGCAATCACCTAGCTATCCTCTTTGTATTTCTCTTCTTTTTTCCATCGTGTTCCCCCATATCGTGTGTTTGATCTTCCCCCTCTTTGTATACTTCTTCTCTTTGTATCTCCATTCTTCTATGCCATGCATTGTCTTTTTTTCTTTTCTTTTTGTGTTTTCCTTTTGGGGATAACGCAATGCATAGAGACCCCATATGTCTCCTCCATGTTGACCCAAACAATCCTTTTCTTTTTTTTTCCTTTTTTTTGTGTTTTCCTTTTGAGGATAACGCAAAGTGTAAAGACACCCTATGTCTCTTCCATGTTGACCCAAAAGGTCCTTTTCTTTTGTTTGATTTTGTTTTGTGTTCTCGTTTTGGGGATGATGTAAAGTGTAGAGACACCCTATGTCTCTTCCATGTTGACCCAAAATGTCCTTTTCTTTTGTTTTTTGTTTTCCTTTTATGGATGATGCAAAGCATAGAGACGCCCTATGTCTCTTCAATGTTGACCCAAAAGGTCATTTTCTTTTGTTTGCTTTTTTTTTGTGTTCTCCTTTTGGGGATGAAGCAAGCAATTGAGACTGAAATGTCTCCTTGAGGTTGACCCAAAATATTTTTCACCCTTTCTTTTCCTTTCTTTTTCACTTGTGTTTTCCTTTTGGGGACAATGCAAAGCATTGAGACTACAATGTCTCTTCCATGTTGACCCAAAACAGACTTTGTTTTTCCTTCTGTTTGTGTCATTCTTCTAGTTCTATGTGCTTTGGGGAATGATGATAGTTCCAAACTCTTTCATAAAGACATTGTAGCAACAAACATACTAACCCCAAATCCATAGATCCCTTATGTGTTTGGTGTGCTTTCTTTTCTGGGGGGAAACTCCCTTTATTTTTCTTTTCATTTTCTAGGGCATGATGAACCTACCTTTGAAACATATGACTTGGCATAGGGCTTTCCAAGTTCGCTCTCATATCTTGTTTTCCTTTTTTCCTTTTTCTTTCCTTCACTACTTTAAAGTAATTTCTCAAAAAAATTATGTGTAGCAAATTCTTTAAAGTGGGGGGCATACATCACCATAATTCATTTGCATTCTTTGTCCTAGTTTAGCCTTGTCATTTATGTTATACGTTTGTCACTTTGTGGATGACATTTGGTATGATGTCCTTCATAAGTGTGATCTATCTTAGCATATTACATTCCTCTTGATGGCTTGATGTGATGCACTACATCCCCTAAGTTGTGAATATACTATTCTTTGATTGGTCCTCTCTTGGAGACAATAGACACAATGTTCCCTAAGTGACTGACCTTGCATGAACTGAAAAAGACTCCTTCAAACATCTTTTACACTTTAAATTTTTCATTTTTACATCCTACACCTTTTTCCACCTCGCATAATGCAACTTGCATGACTGTCGTACCTTTCTTTTTATTCATAGAATTTATTTCCTTGTGGCGCCTTGTTAAAGTTATCAATAGGTGTAACTTTAATATGGTTGTGTCGGAAGCCCACCTAACAACATGAATTTTCCCTATAGCCACCTTTGTGTTTGTGAGTGGATACCAACTAGCGTATGTATCTTACCTTTTTGGGATTTCTCACCCCGCGAACAACTAGTTATGTGGCCCCAGAGTGAGTACACATTCTCTTTTTCAAACAATCAGCCTAGATCTAATCCATAACTAGTGGGATTATTGATTGAAGCTTCATCCAAATAAATTTCAACAATTTTGTGTTCCTTTGTTCTTATGTTTAGTTTGCCATGGGATCTTCATCCTAGGGGCTTGATCATCCCTGTTGATCGTTGTTATTCCATCTTGCTAATGTAAGTGCATTTGAACCCTCCCCTCGATGTTCATGGCTACTTTAGTGTGAGTTTGAAGCAAGTTCATCCTCTCACTAAAGTGGGGGCTAAATGTGTCGTAGAAAAATGCCCCCTTATCATTTTCATATCCTTTTAGGTCTTGTTTCATGGAGTTTGTCTATTTTTCTCTGATTTTATGTTGTAACATGGCTTGAACATGCATATTTAGGAACTAAAATTTAAATAATCAAGTCTTGTGAAGGTGTTGTGAAGTATTGTAAAATATTTCTACATTCTTCTAGACTCTATTTATTATAATTCACCTAAAAATCATCTTTTTATTCATCATCAAGTCCTATTATCCCAACAACTAACATTAAATACAACATATTTCCCAACACACATTTTCAGGTCCTAGGTGGGACCCATTCGCCATGGGTGGAAAATGAGTCCCCCTTGGCCCCAAATTCAAAATATTTTAAATTTATTTTCGGGATTTTATTCAAGATCACTTGATGTTAGCTTGTGATGATGTATGAATGGATACTAAGGCACAATAATTGTATAAATATGTGATTTTCACCTCATTTTACATCTCCTACAATCCCATCCATTTAAGCATCCAATCTAACATCACATTCAAGCATTCAAGTGTTTTACAATATCTTATCAAGCAATATTCAAGCACTTTGAAGCAACCATTGGCATTACTTCAGACTTGCATCTTCAAGGGTTTGGTAAGTTGATAGAATTTGCATGTTATTAGTTTATCTTTCTCTTGCATTCCATAATTTTATTAAGGGTTTGATTACTAAAGTGGGGTTTGACCAAGGCAAACCCCCATTTTCTAACATAACCATTTTCCCCCTCTTGCATGTGTGTTTACAGACTTAGGTATGCAGATTTAACAATATTTTTGGTGTTGAAGATTGTTTTAAAAGTCAACTAGGTGCTTCAAGTCAACTTAAGTATATTTCAAGCTTGGAGAAGGTTTTATGTCTATTTCTTAAAGAATTGATTTCAACAACTCGACAAGTAGTGATTTCCAGATCTAGTGTTGCAGAGTTGTCTCCTATTTTTTCAAAAATTTGGGAGAGGAATGATTCACCATCAATGCAAAATGAATCCCACCTTAGGACTGAAAATCTAAATTTTCTCAGATTCTAGATCCCAACAAATAGAAACTTGCTTCTGACAAATTTTCACCAGTAGGAAGACTTATTCGCCACCTCGGGAAAATGAGTCCCACTGTGAAAATTTAGTGATTTCAACCAACATCCACAACATTTTAGATTCATCAAAATTCACCCAAGTGCACTTAGATTCATCCCTTTTCTTTCTATTATGCATGTTTTCTTCATTTAGTTCATTATTGCATTACATAATGTGTTTTCAAACATAGCTTAAATCTCACTTTTGCATTCATATTTAGTAATTTAAATCAGTTAATTGCATTTAGTTTACTTCATTTAGGTTATACAACATTACACATAACATAATTTGAATGAAATAGTTAGCATTTCTTGTTCCTATCTCTCTCCTTTTAGGTGAAAAACCCTAGAAGAGTTAGAGAAGTCATAGGAACCCAAAAATCAACAGTTCAATATTCATTATGGTCGATGGTCTCTCCATGATGGCCATCATATCACATGCATAAAAATATAGCCATGATAAATGTCTTGTGTCTTTTTTTTTACTCATGTTTGGGTCCATTTTGGCTTACCAAAATCCATTATTTATGACTATGATCCATGATTTTTTACTTTTAGTAGACATTGTGGACCATGTTAAATACATAAAGGAATTTGTCTCTAAGTTTTCATATGTAGATAAGCAATCAAATGGAGGAGGTCAAATAAATTCGTGTACATCTATTTCATGTATAAGTATATGTTTTGCAACTACACACTTAGGATGATGACATCCTCTACATACAACATTACTTCATTATAGATTTCTTTGTATTGAGCAAATGCATTACAAAGAATAAAGAGTAGTTATAAAAATTTGAAGAGAAATTGTACCAAAAGAGGAACCATTACAATATGGAGAGTTGTACTAACAAGCACAACTCAGAAAAGCAAGACTTAAATACATAGCAACAACTAAAAAAGTTCTAGTAAGCTAAAATATTACATGAATACAACATTATAAATCTTGGAAAATGGAACTTATACTTTAACTAATAGAAATTCCTTTTTCTTCGCAATTTTCCAACTTGCAACTTAATTTTTCAAATCTGATAGCTCAATGTAAGGTGATGGAACCCCCAAAAAAAATTTTGGTTCCATTCCTGAACTTTCAAAATTTTAGTTAGTTTCAAATGTCTAGACTTAGGTTTTTTCCCACTGATATTGTCTTGGGATTTTTCTATCAAAATCTCTCCTAAGAAACCCTTAAATCAAAGTCCTTATCAATATTATGATCTATTTATGACCTCTTATCAATTGTCCCTAGTCATCCTAAAACATCTTGAGTTATTGAAGTCCGTGAAATTACCGACCCTCATTCCTAGGTCCGAAATATTTTTATTTATAAGGTTGATCGATTGATCTTATTTGGCCTTTATAATCATTTGAAATAATATTGTTTAAATTCCTTTGAGGCATTTTATACATTATCCTAGGTGGTCCCCTTCCTCAAATACAACTTACAAGCATGTGCCAAATTGTTTCACTAAGTCTCGTCCACCACCTTTGTCCATCACTCATTGCAAATGGCTTTGAGAACATTTGATTCATATCAGCGATGCACGAGTTTCTCTTTATATCACTGGGATCTCTTTTATCGCTAATTTCTCATGAGTTTTATAATGTGAATTAGCGATGTGTGATGGCCCTTGATGCTCTTTGTATTTTCTCCTATCGCTCATCGCAAATTCGTTCCAAGCTTTGAGTTTCAAAATGGCAATGAGCAATGAGGTTCCTATAAATTTTCATACATCGATGTTTTGAAAGGAGGTGAAAGAGCGATATTTCTATACCATTGATCAAAGTGATGATTCACGTGGCCTAATATGGTTCCATTGTTAGTCTTTATCCATCGTCGATATGATCTATAATTTCAAACATAAATCAGTGACACATTATGTAAGGTAAAGATTGGAAGGGATGATAGTGATCCAATGGTCGACATTTCATCATGCCTATACTCATGTCGTTGATTGAACTTTGAAAGGGTAGAGAAAATCTACGATGAACAATGTGATGTTTTAGGGGATATTCTCTTCAAATTTTGACTCTTTGTACTTCGCTGATGTAAATGAAAAGGCACAAACCAGGATGGCGATACATGTTGATTATCAAATTAAAGATGACTAATGAAGTTAAGGGGTAAATTTGGTAACTTTCCAAGATGTCATTTCCATTTTTGAGGAACAAGTTGCAAAATCCAGAAATGATGCTTGAAGATTTCCATTGATGTAGTTTTAAATCATAAAAGATTGACAGTCCAGATTCAAAGATGAGCGGCTAAGTTGTCAACTTGATCCCGTGAAGCTCTTCTTAATCATTAATTGCTACATGCTCTGAATTGTCTAATTAATGCAGATTGCTTGCAATTTCATCTCACCATTTGCAGTCTTCATGAATTGAGAAGTGTGAGATAGAGAGGAAGTGTGTGAGTTTTAGGCTTTTAATTATAGAGGTATTGAAGTGTGTATCCTAAGTGAGTTGTTTTTTCATATGAGCTTTGTTTGATTCATGCATTAGTTTGTTTGAGAGTTTCATATTTATAATAGTGAGAGTTTCGACTAACTGTAATTATCATTGGGGCTAGTTGAAATTGTATGGGTTTGTGGGTTTTCTTTTTTTCAAGTTCAATTTAGGAGCTTAAATTGGCGAGTCTCCTTGCAATCTAGATTTTCTAGTCTTACCCTTTGTCTTGTGAGAATGGGTAAGTCAGGTGTGTCTATTTAGCCCACTAGGAGGTCCAAGAGACTTATTTTGTTTGAATTTCAAGAGGATATATCTATGGTTGAGCAAGAAGTACTTGGGAATTCTGCAACACCAAAGGGCAGGAGAAATTCCCATGGTAAAAATAAGAAGACTATTGTCAAGAGCACATATAATTTGAGAAGCAAGACTGTTTCAGAAGAATTGGTCAAGTTTAAAGGGAAGGAATTAGTTAAGCCTATGGAGAAAGAAAAGAAAAGAAACAAGTATTGTAAAGCCTACATGGGGAGACATAATTCTCCCATAGAGGTTTCAGACAGCCCTTCTCATGGTGGAGGTGATACTGATCCGAAGTACAACAATTACCTTCTTTCTCTGACATTGTATGAATACTTTGACGAGGAAGGGGTGATGGCTTCTCTAGTTTCATCATGAACAAGAAGCAGGTGAGCATACTCTGATGCTAACAACTTAGAGTAGCATCCCTACCCTATTTTTATTTTTGATGGCACCATCGTCATTGCATCAAGATCATCCTCTTCAACATATCTATGGGTTTTTTTTTCTTTAATGTTGATGTGGAAATGTTTTTGGCTAGTGTGAAGGAGAGGTCTTAGACTCCTTAACTTTGATGACGGGTATGCCTTTTTTGGGTAGTATATAAGTTTTTTCTTTAGCTACTAATGGAGAATCTTCTTTGGTCAACAAGGACAAGGTGTTTTGGAGCTACTGTAGCAATGAATGATGCCTTTTGAAAGGTTGTCTAGTCTACTTCAACTAAATTACATGGAGTTGTCTTTTGCTCTACCTTGTTCTGAAATGATTAAGTGTAACCGTTTGAGAGGTTTCTAAACCTGAAATGAAATGTGTCTGAAACAAAATGCAATTGAAATGGAAATTCAGCCTAAAGCTCGTTGCTCCCATCCTTCTATAAATGGGATATTAGGGTCGGTTACCAAGGTTCAAGTTTTGGCTCTCATAATGGTCTAATTGGGAAAACTAAGCTCATGAAAGAGTAGAATGTAAATCAATGCACAAATGAAAATTTTAGTAAGGAGTCTAGGGTGTGAGTCAACTTATAATGACCTCAAATAGTTTTATAGTAGCAGTGGTTTATAAATGAAAATTCTAGTTCCTAAACATATTCTCTCCTATGTAATTTTCTTCCTTATTATGAATGGAATGGTTAATGATCTTTTCATTTGTCTTCAATTGTTTCAAGCCTTCAAATTGAAGCTATTTTCCAGATTCCATTCAAATTCAAAAGAGATTGATTGAAATGCTAAGAAATCGGATGCATATTTGTAAAGGAAGACATGGATTGATAAAAGTATGAATTATGTTTTTTGAGCATGATGGGGTTGAATCTTTGTAATGGATGAGAGCCATTTATGACATTTTCATGGATAACAGATCTTTCTCTCATGGAATGGCAGGTCACGGTACTATTTTGGATTTGGACATGTGTAATCCTTGGCCAAACATTCCATTAGGTCCTTAAAATTTAAAATTATAGTATCTTGTGAGGTGTTGTGAGAGTGTTTTTCAAAACGTTTCTGCTTTCCTATGAACTCTATTCTCCATTTACAATTCACTAAATTTTCATCACGCCCTTGAAGTCTTATTTTGGGAATCCATGAATCTTGTCTTTCGCATTTCTAGGGATTAATTTCGCTTTTTGCTCTTGCATGTTTGTTGAGCCTTGTATTTATAGGAGCTTGAAATTAAAGTAAATATGTTTCAATATAGTGAACAAATAACATTGAAATGTGAGCAATTCCATTTTCTTCAAGCTCGAGATTGATTAAAAATTCAAAATATTTCAAATTTTCTTTCGGGTTTTGTTCAAAATTACATCCTCTGGAGTAGGGATACCATAGGACCTGAGGCACAGTGTGTATAAATAAATGTTTTCTCTCATTTTTACACCCTAATTCAAATTTCAACATTTTAAATGTCATTTAGAAACTTTGTGTGTATTGAGAAATAGTGATATCAAAATAAGACTCAATAAAAACACACCAATGCAGCAATTATGGAATTAAAATAAAGAGAGCTTTTAAATGAATCAAAACAAAGCAAAGCAGAGGCTTCAAAATAAAGGGGGTGAGATGTCTCTCCTAAGAAAGGTTGTATATCTCTTCCTTTTCCCATTTATCATAGGTGGTTTGATTGGGAAGATTTTTTTATGAAATACATGCACTACGAAAGCCTCAAGTGTTTAGCTTAAGATACCATGAAAATATGCTCCATTATGGTGGATTATAGTTGTTGATTATTTCGAGCAGTTGGGGCATTGACTATGCATAGTTTTTTTTAATCATGACCACAAGAGATTGAAAAACTAG